>CM060708.1:283810019-284296634 GCA_030686995.1 Artemisia argyi
GATGAAAATACATTGGATCTGGAAAAAGTAAGAGCACACGTAATTAATCTTTTTTTATGCGTTTTCCCCTCTTTTAATTTTACTTTATTAGAGGAAAATACCATAGACCTTGTTTGTGCAGAAGTAACTTTTTTTTTTAACGGATTGTGCAGAAGTACTTGATATGCGTTTTATTCCTATCATGTTTTTGCAGATAGTTGAACCAGTGGCGCATCAAGAGACTCAAAACCACCAAAGCAGATAGTTTAATCAATGGCGAATCAAGCCACTCAAAACCACCAAAACAGCATATAGTTGAACTAGTGGCGCCTAACAAACTAGATGCACCTGACAAAAGACAAGGCAATAGTGTCTCTATGTCAAATGTCAAGAAATAGATGCACCCGTCAACAATATATATAACCACATACTTTTTAGAGAGGAAGGTTTTCTAGCATCTAATCAACAACTTTATTCCGGTATGCTCATCTAGTTATGTTATGTTGTGTGCTTTGACATGTTCTAGTTCTGCTCTCATCCTGATGTGGTTATTGTTGATATGCAGGAACCTACATTTTCAAGGCTTTTATATCCAGATCAATGGGAGAAAAAATTGTGAGTTTAACTGCAAATTTTATTATTATGTTCATTGTTTTGGATTAAAAGTCTTCATGATGTTGTTTAAATTACTGCTGCTCATGTTTGTGTTAATATTGCTTAGATGGATTTAGTGCTGCTCATGAACTTCAAAGAAAATGTGCCAAACTATTTACTATTGCTAGTACAAAAGTTACTACTGCTAGTGAAAGTTGGTACTGCTCAGAGATCAAGACCGCTCGAAGTTGCTAGCTAGTTGCTTATGAAAAAGATTATAGATACTTAATTAGGAAACTATTGTAAGCCGACTAGGACTCCTTGGTGTATAAAAGGATGCCCAATTTTATTTTTGGTTCAGTTATATACATTCCAATTTTAATATATTTGAATTTGTTTTGATATATATATTGATTTTTTAATGTGACTAAAAGATGCATATAGTCACACTTTTGGTCACTGTTTTCTTAATTCGTTGTGTGACTAAATATTACAAAAGGCCACACAAACATAAAATTCATGTGGTCATTGGACGATCAATAGTCACACAAAATACAAATTTGTTCGCTTTAAACAGCATATGGTCACACCTATTACCACTTTTGGCCACTGTTTGCGTAATTGTATGTGACTAAATACCCAAATCAAACATGCTTTGTGTGACTAAGTATTACAAAAGGCCACAAAAACATAAAATTCACGTGGCCATTGGTTGATCAATAGACACACAAAATACACAATTCTTTACTTTAAACAACATATGGTCACACTTATTAACACTTTTTGCCAGTATTTACTTAATTGTTTGTGACTAAATACCCAAAACATACATGCTTTGTGTGACTATATATAACAAAAGGCCACACAAACATAAAATTCATGTAGCCATTGGATGATCAATAGTCACACAAAATACACATTTCTTCACTTTAAACAGCATATGGTCACACTTATTAACACTTTTGGCCACTATTTACTTAATTGTATGTGACTAAATACCCAAAACAAACATGCTTTGTGTGACTAAATATTACAAAAGGCCACACAAACATAAAATTCATGTGCCATTGGATGATCAATAGTCACACAAAATACACATTTCTTCAGTTGATGAGGCGAAAAATGAACCCTTTTTAGGGGGTCATTTAAGCCCGTAATTGAATTTATTTGATCAAATATTGCCCTAAATCGTTCCTTTTGTGATTTTAGGTACTTTGGGAGAGAAATCTGGAAAAGGAAGCAATTCGGACGTTTTTGGAGCATAAAAGTGAAGAAAACGCCAAAGTCTTAATTTTCCTTGCTGAGAACAGTAGGTGACGGCGTCAAGAAGAAAATCCTGACAGCGTCAAGAGTAATTTTGATGACGGCCCAGTAGAGAAATGAAGGCGTCACAAAGTAGAGCGTCAAGAGTAAAATATGTGACGGCCTGGAAAAAGTTATAACGTGACGGCATCAGAAGTAGATCAAGGCAGTCCGAGAATTCTTTTGGCGGCGAGATGACGGCATCACCAATTTGGTCTTGACACCGTCAGCCTCAATTTCCTATATATAGTTTTCTAATTTTCATTCATAAAAAAAGGAGAAGTTTTGGAGAAACCCTAAGGCCGAACTTAGTACGAACTTTACAGGTTTTTCAAGGGTTTTCAGCCCTTGAACCCTTTCATGTGTAATTGAGATAAGTATTCTTTTAATTCAATCAACATGTCTATGTGTTGGTTGTCTATATCTTGTTCTTGTCTTAATTCCATCATCCTAGGCTAGATCTATCTTGTGTTTGCTTAGATCTAATGAAACCTAGATGTTAATTATGTGTTAATTACTTGTTTATGGTTGTATTGGATGAAGGATTTCGATGTTAGGCTTAAGAAAACTGGCAAATCTCCAATTGGTAACATGCTTGAACGTCTTAGGAAACATGAACTAACGTGCACTAGGTTTTATTGGTTGTTTTTAATGCATGAGTAAATTCTAATGATCCCATGTTAGGAGCTTCTTAGCCGGCTCGACATAGGAGTGAAGTAGGCACTCATAGGATTGGGGAATTAAGTGTGCCACCCCATGAATGGTATTAAGGAATACAATCCGTCATCCACGCAACTATAACAAGTAATTAACGTGTAAAAGATATCTAGGGAGTAGTGAAATCTAAGTAAACACAATTTCTCCACTTATTGCTCACAACCTTAGTTAATTTAGTTTATTTTCATTTCTAGTATTTTATTTTGATTGCATCTTTAGTATTGGGTTAGTTGACTAGCAAGTAATTTCGCCCAAATCCTTAAAACCCAAGATTTTTACTTGCTTTCTAAAAAATATAAATATACAAAAATAATCATCCTTCATCTCCAGAACTAGTATTTAGGTTTTCTAATCCTAACGACACTATTCCTAGCTGAACGATCAATCCCCCCGGTACTTGTCACTATACTATACTACAACGATCAGGTACACTGCCTGGTGGGGGTTGTAAGCTTCTCAAGATCCCTTGAGAGGTAAAGCCTGGTGCGATTCCTACGTATCAAGTTTTTGGCACCGCAGCCCGGGGAATAGTTATTGTGTAGGTTAGAATCTCTTTTTATTAGGTCTACTTGCTAGATTCCTTTCTAGTAAGATTTTATTTTTATTTTTAGGTTTTCTTTAGTCTATCTTATTTCTTTGTGTTTTTGTTCGTAACTCTTCACCACCCGACATCGTGGACGATGGGAACATCTTTGAACCCGCCATCCCACCACAACAAAACCCACCACTAGAACCTCTTAGGCCCCGAACCTTAGGAGAGTATTCCCGACCTAGCCACCAAGGCTACCGAAACACCATTGGCTCACCGGAGCCAATGTGACCCCCTTGCGATCCGACACCATCCGGTTGGTGCAAAGCGGATGTGCATTCCATGGACTTCGTTCTGAAGATCCAAACCAACATCTAAAGGACTTCCTTAAAATCGTAGATTCCATAGACCTAGATGTTGAAACTCGAGAGACAACCCGATTACGCCTATTCCAATTCTCTCTACGGGATCAAGCTAGTCAATGGCTTGAGCGTTTACCCGCGGGATCCATCACCACATGGGATGATCTCACCACTCGTTTCCTTGCTCAATTTTTCCCACTGGGGAGAACTACTAAGCTTAGAAATGACATCTTAATGTTCCAACAATGTCAAAATGAATCTCTTTATGAAGCATGGACTCGTTTCAAGGACTTACTCCAAAAAGTCCCTCATCATGGCATAGATCTTTGGCTCCAAGTTCAAATCTTTTATGACCATATCGATCTCTCCACAAGGCGAGCCATTGACCAATCGGCCGGTGGTAAGCTACGTGATCTAAGTGCGGAACAATCATGGGAACTCATAGAAGATCTTGCTCTCTATGACAACGAAAGTTGGAATGATCCTCGTGATTTGAACAAAACGGTCAAGGCAATATCTTTGCCTTTGAACAACTCTAGCACTCCCGACCGTAGGATCATGGAACTTGAGGACCAAGTCAAGTTTCTCATGAAATCCTACGAAGCTCCTAAGCCTTCAACCCAAGTGAACAAAATCACTTCTTCATGCGAATTATGTAGTGGTCCCCATGACACTCGTAATTGTGTGGAACTCCCCGGAACAGCTTTTGCGGACTACGCATCCACGCGTACCCACGAAGCGGGAGATAAGTGGTACACTTTCAAGCCCGAGCCAAAACCTTACGGTGATTCATACAACCCATCTTGGAAAAATCACCCAAACCTTAGGTGGAAACAAAATCAACCCAATTCTTCCAACCCGCCTAATCGTTACCAACCAAACGGTCCACCCTCCAACCGAACTTACAACAACAATCCTTCTAACAACTATAGTAGTACCAACAATCTTGAAGGATTGATGTCTAAGTTCATGGCATCTCAAGAAGCCCGCATAGCTAAGTTTGAAACTGAATTCAACCAACAACAAACGGAGATGACCAACAAGATTGACAACTTGTTGAAAGCCCTCAACAACCAAGCATTAACCACACCTAGGAAGGACACTAGGGACACCAATAACGGAATCCAAATTAAGGATCCCTCATCATCCAAACATGTCCACTTTTTCAATGTTGGCACCATTAAACCAATAGATAAGGAGTTAGAAGAAAGTGAGAAGGATGAAGTTGGAGTAGAAACCGAGACTAGGGATGAAAGTAGGGAAGTTGAGGTTAATAAGGGAGAAGAGTTAGATGAAGTAGAAACTATAGAGAAATACATTGATAAGATGCCCACCAAGGAGGAACGGGAATACCATAAGGATTTATTTGATAGTCCCGAGAGACCATATATCCTTGGCACACCCCTTATCAAAATGGGAGACCCCTCTAACATTAACATACCATGCAATATCGGGCACATGCATATATGGAAAGCTTACATCGATCTTAGATCTCCCGTAAACATCATGACTAGGACTTATTACAATTGGGTGATGAAGAAACAACTTGATTTTAGGATGATGCCCAATGAGAATCTGATAAGTAATTTTGTAGGAAGAGTGAAGGGATTACATGTGATAATAGGCAATCTCACTTATGAGATCGATTTTATGATAGTGGAAGACACTCGTCCGGTAATTGATGCTTGCCTAAGCCAAATAATATTTGGAAAACCATTTGTTGAGGCCACTAGGATAAATTATGATCCAACTCTAGGGATAGTTAGATTCAAGGAAGAGAATGATGAGGTTTCCTACCAAATCCCTACAAAATTGAGCAATACCGCGTCCTCTCTAATATAGAAAAAGAACACAAGCAAGCGGCTTATTATAGGAATGAGGAGGATAGACATAGAGGAGTAGAGTATGTAAAGAGTAGGATGCTTGGTTTCTACAAAGAATGCTTGCAACTAGGTCCGGAATACAAAACTGGTTTAGAAGACGACCTAGAGAGTGGAACTAACGATGAGGTCACGTAGTAACCCATGACCTTGAGTCTAGCTACAAGACTCGTAAATAAAGAAAAGCGCTTCTTGGGAGGCAACCCATGTTTTGTGTGATTTTATTTTGTTCGTTTGTTTGTTATTTGCTTCCGTATGCATGCTTTATTTTTATTGTTGGTAGATCATATTTCTCAATTAAATAGTGGAAATACTTTACTTTGTTGTTTTGGCCTAGTCTTAACTCCACCTAAAAGTATTTTTGCAAAAGATAAGTGTAAGGGGAAACCCCAAATATGTTTTCAAGAAACAAACCGATCATGATTCTCCACAATATTAAATGAACATGTATATTCGTATTTGTTAGAGTCAAATGCTTGTATTGAGTCATAATGAAGTGTAAGGGGAAACCGCCGATTTTATGCGAGGTTGTCTTGTCTATTTTCTCAGGATTCACAAGTTATGTATGATAAGAAGATGATTTATATTATGGAAGGGAAGCTTTGATTGTTCATTTTCTTGGAGGAAGATTTAATCTGGCCACCTTATTATCCATACCGAGCGAATCAGGGGAGTATTTGATTTCATTCCTTTTACTTTTTCACTTTTACATTCTTTACTTGAACATTGGGGACAATGTTCATCCTAAGTGTAAGGGGAGGGTAAAAAGATGATACCTTACATATGCACTTTCGCTTGAGTTTGTTTTGTTTGATGGTAGATGTGTAATAAAACTATGAGAAACAGTTGTTAGTGCAATTTTAGTGCCAAATTTAAATTTTTTTACAACATTTAGGAGTGAAACTTTAGCCATAGAAAGCGTCTCATGGATAGGAGATTGTATGACTAGCACATAACCGTATATTCAGAAAAATTTTCCACCCAAATATGTGAGGTTCGCCTTTAGATTTGATAGGAAAAGCATTTGTTATTAATGCTTATGAGTGTACCGGTAGCATTTAGATTCTAGAACTTGCATTAGTGATGCATCCCGAGACCGCTAGTGAGACTACATTCGTGTAGTAGGATTTACTACATGATAAGAGGCATTAGGATCACCCTTGTGTTAAACCCGTATCATAATTACTTGACCATTTTTGTCATATTACTTGGCTAGTGAAGTCAACTAATTTTTCCCACACCCTTAGCGTTGTACTCATTTTTAGTACACGAAACCCCTAGTACACCCCTCCGAGCCTATCTTTTCGTTTCTAACTTTAAGTATCTTACTTAAAGGAAGAATTTGTTACACCCCACTTAAATGTACACCCAAATCGCCTTAGCCTTCCGTGTATTCGCTCATCTTTAGTGCATTATTGTTATTTGTTAAACCCTAAGTTAACTATCTAATTGATTACATGGTTGCTAAGTCGAGTCATATCCATGTACATATTGTTTTGGGACGATTGGGACTCATGGGTAAAGTACTTATTTTATGGAGTAATGGGGAAGAACATCATTTATTACCCCCATATGTGCGTTAATCTTAAAAGTGCTCCAAGTGTTTTGATTTTCTTAATTCGAGTCATTAGAATAGTTTATTGTAAAGTATGTAAAAATTCAAGTGTAAGGGGAATGTTCATTCCCTATGATGTATTATTTTGGATGGTAGGGTAAGAGTGTATGCAAAAAAAAAAAAAAAAAAAAAAAAAGAAAAAAAAAATCGAAAAAATCAAGGAAAAGAAAAAAAATAGAAAAAGAAAAAGAGAAAAAATATACGGACTACCATCCCTTTTCATTCTATGTTCATTTTATATTTTTGTTATTGTTTATTTATTAGCTTAAGTCGAGTCTAGTCTTGGCTTAGCAACGCCACGTTGTATATGTAATTAACCAAGATTGTTAAATCACCACCAGTAAAACTTCCTTTATCCAACAAAACCGTGTATTTCATATCCCTACACCTAACGTTACAACCCTTTAAAAGACCTCTTTGATAGTTTATCCTAGGTGCTTACGCCATGTGGTGGAGGTTTGATCCTTTCCCAAGCCTATGGTAATCTATTTTGCTATGACAGGTAGTGAAAGATATCTTCCGTTTCCATATTGTAATTTATACTTTATTACACCCGAGAGATGTGAGTATCTAAACACTATTTGTGAGGTGGTAGTGTATGACCTCCGTGCTTGTCTATTGGTCTTTAGTGGAACGATTATTTGTTGTAATTACTTTTATATTAGTGTTAAATGACCCCTAACTTGTATTTTGAGTAGAATAAAAGCGCATTTGCTTGAGGACAAGCAAATCTCAAGTGTAAGGGTATATGATGAGGCAAAAAATGAACCATTTTTAGGGGGTCATTTAAGCCCGTAATTGAATTTATTTGGTCAAATATTGCCCTAAATCGTTCCTTTTGTGATTTTAGGTACTTTGGGAGAGAAATCTGGAAAAGGAAGCAATTCGGACGTTTTTGGAGCATAAAAGTGAAGAAAACGCCAAAGTCTTAATTTTCCTTGCTGAGAACAGTAGGTGACGGCGTCAAGAAGAAAATCCTGACGGCGTCAAGAGTAATTTTCATGACGGCCCGGTAGAGAAATGAAGGCGTCACAAAGTAGAGCGTCAAGAGTAAAATACGTGACGGCCTGGAAAAAGTTATAACGTGACGGCGTCAGAAGTAGATCAAGGCAGTCCGAGAATTCTTTTGGCGGCGAGATGACGGCGTCACCAATTTGGTCTTGACGCCGTCAGCCTCAATTTCCTATATATAGTTTTCTAATTTTCATTAATAAAAAAAGGAGAAGTTTTGGAGAAACCCTAAGGCCGAACTTAGTACGAACTTTACATGTTTTTTAAGGGTTTTCAGCCCTTGAACCCTTTCATGTGTAATTGAGATAAGTATTCTTTTAATTCAATCAACATGTCTATGTGTTGGTTGTCTATATCTTGTTCTTGTCTTAATTCCATCATGCTAGGCTAGATCTATCTTGTGTTTGCTTAGATCTAATGAAACCTAGATGCTAATTATGTGTTGATTACTTGTTTATGGTTGTATTGGATGAATGATTTCGATGTTAGGCTTAAGAAAACCGAAAGATCTCCAATTGGTAACATGCTTGAATGTCTTAGGAAACATGAACTGGCGTGCACTAGGTTTTATTGGTTGTATTTAATGCATGAGTAAATTCTAATGATCCCATGTTAGGAGCTTCTTAGCCGGCTCGACATAGGAGTGAAGTAGGCACTCATAGGATTGGGGAATTAAGTGCGCCACCCCATGAATGGTATTAAGGAATACAATCCGTCATCCACGTAACTATAACAAGTAATTAACGTGTAAAAGATATCTAGGGAGTAGTGAAATCTAAGTAAACACAATTTCTCCACTTATTGCTCACAACCTTAGTTAATTTAGTTTATTTTCATTTCTAGTATTTTATTTTGATTGCATCTTTAGTATTGGGTTAGTTGACCAGCAACTAATTCCGCCCAAATCCTTAAAACCCGAGATTTTTACTTGCTTTCTAAAAAATATAAAAATACAAAAATAATAATCCTTCATCTCTAGAACTAGTATTTAGGTTTTCTAATCCTAGCGACACTATTCCTAGCTGAACGATCAATCCCCCAGTACTTGTCACTATACTATACTACAACGATCAGGTATACTACCTGGTGGGGGTTGTAAGCTTCTCAAGATCCCTTGAGAGGTAAAGCCTGGTGCGATTCCCACGTATCATCAGTTTAAATAGAATATGGTCACACTTATTAACACTTTTGGCCGCTGTTTACTTAATTGTATGTGACTAAATACCCAAAACAAACATGATTTGTGTGACTAAATATTACAAAAGGCTACACAAGCATAAAATTCATGTGGCCATTTGATGATCAATAGTCACACAAAATACACATTTCTTCACTTTAAACAGCATATGGTCACACTTATTAACACTTTTGGCCACTTTGTTTTAAATTGTATGTGACTAACTACAAAAAAACAACACTCATTGTGTGACTAAATCATCACAAACATCACATTTATTATGTATTCATATGGCCACAGGACGGGAAATAGTCACACAAAATACACATTTACTTGAATATATCATCTCAAATGTCACATATATTATATATTTATGTGGCCAAAGGTTGAAAATTAGTTACTCTCAAAAAACATTCGTGTGACTATAAAGTGATTACGGTCACTGATAATGACTAATCCAACAAAACTTGTGCCTAATTTGTCACACATATTCGGGGTTTTGGTCACTCTTTTTCGATGGAAAAGGCCACGAACTCAACAATGTGACCATATGCCACCTACGATGGCGGGACCATTAGTGACACACAACGAAAAAAACGTGTGTGACTATATGCATATCGTCACATATTTCTGCCGTGACCAATACAACTTTTTGTACCAGTGTACTTTATATCCGTGTTTCCTCGATCTAATGTACGTTTTATTTCTTGATTAAGAAGAGATGTCTTCTTTTACCTAAAACAAATATTTTTCCATCTATGATTCTTCAGGAAAATAGTTTGTATCTTAAATGGTGGTCTAAAACATTATTTGCAAATCAATCGGTCTTAAATTTTCCATTAAATTTGCCACTCAATCTGTGACAAAAGGTTTAAATATTTCGTCAAAATTTTAAATAGAAAACGGGTCATAGATTGAGGGGGAGAGTGATTTCTAATTTTATTTTAGATCATCAAATGTTTTTCTTTGTACATTATAAGTAGTGTATATACATCAAATGTTATGTGTCAGTTTATGAATTTTTCATGATTTTCACGTTAAACTCCAAATCTTTTATAAAGTCATCATAACTGACAATAACAGAGTCCCTCATAATTTGAGGGGGAGCGTTAATATGTTCCATGTTCGGCTTGTATAAATTAGACACATTTTCTCCCAAATTTTCTAAACTATTTAAATCAATTGAGATCCAAAATCTCAAAAGATTTGAAATTTTTGATCGGCGGAGAGAATGTGATTAAATATATAATTTGATAAAAAGTAATCGTTGAAGACTCAACCAGGCACTCCTCCCTCCATGTGCTAAACAATTTCAAATACCGAAGCACATGTTGAGGGGAGCATTTCAGAATGATCAAAAACAATTGAGGTACAAGTGCTTTGATATCAAATATCACAAGTACCTTGATTGATTTTCAATTGGTTTTAATGCGAAGAGAACAATACCATAAGACCAACCTTGCATTTACTTTATTTGAGTTACAAGGATGGTAGGGTTAGTTATTCGTTCCCACGATCCCGCCAGAGCCGGAGGGATCTACCCAGGGACAATCCACTAGTTAGTGTAGAAGTCCTTAGGTATGATTAAAAAATGAGAAAAGTGAGATAAGGGAAGAGTGCCAACTGAGATGGAGCTAGTACTGGAACAAACCCAACAAGGTTCTAGTAATGAAGTCTCGGTAAGTACTGAAGGGGTTGAAGAATGAAAAAGAAATATAATGAGAAAGGGTGAAAAGAAATAGCCTTCCATATAATCAATCAACCTTAGGGCTGAAACCGGGTTCAACTCATATGCTACTGGTGGTTACCAAGGTGACACCGGTATTGAAGACAAGACGTAGTGGACCCAGTGACGCACTGCACTAAACCTTCTAGCCACTTAGGTTCTCTTAAAAGGACTTGTTTCATTCTCACGGGGAACCCTGCATAATCTATCAACCACTCATTGCGAGCCATGTTGATATTGAATCAGGAGACACCTCTCTAGTCTCCGGTTGCGGAATCAAAATGCACTATTGAGTCTAGAGCCAAGAGATCATCCATAAATCTCAGTAGGACACACTTCCAATATGCTTACTGTTTCATACACCATGGAAAGTAAGAAAATATATTAAGAGTCCTATGCATTATCCTTGTGGTAATTTCCAGAACATCCGAGTGATGCGTAAAGCATTCAGAATGAAGATGGAAATCCTTCTAGAGCCAACTTCAAACAAGTTCTTGGTAGGTGACATGTGAGATCCTCATGGATCAAGTTTGTGACAATTGGAAAGAAACGATGGAGAGATTCTCATTTGAATCAAACTTGTTCCATGAAATGAATTGACGGATACTTTTGGAAAACCTTCGATGTGCTCTACAATCGCTTGCAAGCACATCGACTGCACATAATTTTTCAATCAAAAGTATTTGACTTAGAATTGATATTTCTCATAAAACTTTTGTCGTATTGCAAAAACTCTTTATCTAGCAATACGCGATTGTTTTTTCAAAATCAATTTCTCATTAATTAATGAATCCTAATTCGCTGGTTCACTTACTCCGTGTTGTCTACTTTGAGACGCTCCGATTTGAGAACGGCTAGTACAGCTGCGAAACCCTATCAAGGAAATTCTTCGGAATTCTACCTGATCACAGGTAGTATTTATACTGATTAATGGGGAACCGTGGTTCTTTCAACCCTATTCAACGAAGGTGAACAAAGACACTTTCGTGTGTTTATTGCTAACTGTTGTTTGCAGGAACACCCGACAGTTGCAGCTGATTGCAAATGAGACGTCAATTCATAACCTCATGCTCACACTCCACACTCACAATTAAAGACATCATGAAAAGTGAAAGATCAACAACAATGCTTCCGCAACTCTGATGCAAAGTTTCATGATCCAGAAAGGTGTAAGCATGACGGCCCGATGGTCACTACATCACATGGAGGCGATTCTACAAAGGATGATTTGGAGATTTACGGTGGCTGATGATCTCAAAGAAAGCTCAAAGATCGCACAAGTCAAAGGAACTTATGCTCAAAGATCACTACTTGCCATACAAAGATAACACTTGAAGAATCAACGGATACAAGCTAGAGCTAAAGATCAATTTATAGAATGCTAAGATTCAATTTATTTTTTTTGGGGTGACCTCCCTTAAGGGAGATTGTTAGGATTAAGAAAAAGGTTCGGTCACCCCATGTATTTACATACTTAGCGTAGTTCTTAGCTTTGTATATATTAGAATAGATATAGTCACACCGTGGAGGACGGACGGATCTTTACCCACTATACACCTGATCCGTAGCCCGCAGGAGGGCATTTATTGTAAGTGTATATATACCCTCTTCCCACCAATGGAGAGTTGGTTGTTTCATTCAATACACACACCCACAAGGTGTTTTCTCTCACTAGAAACTTCCCATCTCTCTCACTCTCTCTCTAATTCTAACAATGTTTACCATCTACTTCCACAATCCAAGACCTTCCGAATCTCCACATAATCAACATATGTTTCGATCCTACAAGGTTAATTTTGATTAGCTAGTTTTGAGTTATGTGCATTTACCAAACACTACTCAAGTTTCAAATGCTCATATTAATTTCGAAATTTTGATTCTTTTCGTTGCATGGTTGTGAAAACATTTTTGACATGTGTTAATAATGCATGATTACGTTTTTGTTACGTTCTTAAACATGATTAGCAACAACATATTCGGATTGGGGATAATTTTATTTTTTTACCCTTTTTCAAGATACACTAATTAGAGCAATTCACATGTTTATGTAGGTGTTGTTGATGATACATAGTTAGGATTTGGTGTTAATAGTTGTTATTTTCATGAAAAAATAAGAATCCCCAATTTTGATTACCTTGTTCATAAGAACCCTAATTTCAAATTAAGAAGAAATTAGATAAAATTGACTTACAATAGATGATTAGTAAGGGGTATTGATTGATGATCTTGATTTGAAAGTCTTTGAATTAGTTAGATTATTAGTGAGTATGGATCAAGGGTGTAGAGGTTGTTTTTCGTCACTGCTGTTGTAAGGGGAGTGTTTGCTTTAGTTTTTGAGATACTGCAGTGAAAAAGCAGGGTACTGTCAAAAAATTATTGGATGGTCCTTTATCGATATGGGACCGCCAAACAATAAAGGACCGTCAGTAGTAGGGGTGATGGTTTTTGCTAGATTTTGTGTTTTGGTCTTTATGAAAAGTTTTTAGTTTAGAATCCTTTTAAAAAAAATAACCATTGTATTTTTAGACACGGAATAGACTCAATACGCACGAGTAGACTAGGGAATGGGTATGGAATAGAATTGAGACAGAAGAAATAGAGGAGACTCGATACACTTGAATAAGGAGTGGAATAGAGTCAAAACAGAAGAAAAGTAGAGAATGGGATTCTGTTGGGTTTTACAGATATGATATGCCAAAACATGGAGAATGAAAACAAGATGGACTTAAGAAGACAAAGGATGAAAGTTCAAAAGAAAGAAAAAGATTACAACATATCTTTTTATTATTTAGAATATATCCTTTGTAACCTTAATTCTCTATTATATAAAGAGAATACAGGGATTAGTTTTATTATGTCTTCCACAATGTAAAATACAAGAAAGGTGTGCGTGTGTGTCTAGACGTTTTTCATGTAAACGTCTAGGGTTAGTTAGTCTCAAGATCAATTTATTGATCTTTGTTATAGTTTAGATAACACGTTATTAATATAATTGAGGCTGATTCTAAAAAACCTTGTTCATAATAACTTTAATGAATTGTTTAAATATTCTGCTTTAGTTATTGTATGTCCTAGATAATATGAGGTCTAAACAACCTCAAGCTACAACGATCTAACATGGGTGGTAGGTACACGTAGGCTTGGGTCCTTCGGCCAAGTGCCTTTCAACCAGTGCCTTTCACCCGAGGTCTTTCGTCCTGAGTCCTCCGGCTTAGGTCCTTCGGCCAAGTGCCTTTCATCGAGTGCCTTTCATTCGGGATCTTTCATCCAGGCCTTCCATCCAGGATCTTTAATCTGGACCTTCCATCTAGGGTCTTTCATCCGAGCCTTCCATCCGGGGTCTTTCATCCGGGTCTTTCATCTAGGTCTTTCATTCGGGATTTTTCATCCATGTCGTGACGGATCGGGTCTATCAGACCAGATAAGTCATCAATATGTTAAGTCTTTATTTTCAAAAAAAAATGTTGTTTGTTTCATGCGTTATATTAGAAAATGGACATAAATTCTATTAACTTAAACCCTAATAGTCATCTTAGGTTTTCATTTTTTATTTGTGGGCTCAATTCAATCTCTCTATCTCTCTCTTCCTTCTTAATATTTTATATTATTAAATTTAAATTTAATATTATAAGATAACAATATCCATACTACTTATAAGAGTGTAACTTTTTTTTAACTTAAATCTTGAAATTTAAAGTAATGTAGTTTGCCTAAATTACCCTTGAATACCCCTTAAACATGACAACTTCAATTATGTCTTTTCATGATCAAATCTAAATTTGACAACTTTTAGAAAACACGCACTATATTAATTTAAAAAAACACACGCTTTGCATCAAGGGTCGTACCAAAATCACAATTTTCGCATATATAATTATTTGCCGCTATACACCGTCGCTTTGCGCGGATAAACGTCTAGTTTTATAAATATGTATTTCTCTCTTTTATATCAAATCAAAATCCAAAATAAAACATTAATTCAAATCCAAATCTCAATCCTAAACTCATCTACTAATAAAACGGCCCTAAGTATTCATTAACATATTATGGTTGTAATAAAATGAGGAAGATAGTAAAGTCAAAGATGGAGGAAGGTGAGAATCATTTTTATTGAACCGGAGGATTTCTTCTATCCATTTCTTTTAGATAAGGTGGGTAAAAAAATAAAAAAATAAATAAAATCCAAACATTTTTGCAGTATACATAAAAAGTGTTTTACATATATATAATAGCTACGCATATAAACGTTTACTATCTTCCGTTTTCTTTCATTGGGGTCATTCATCTAGGATCTTTCATCCGAGCCTTCCATCTGGGTCTTTCATCCGGGCCTTTCATCTAGGTCTTTTAACCGGGAATTTTCATTCATGTCGTGGCGGATCGGGTATATCGGACCACATACGTCATGAATATGTTAAGTCTTTATTTTAAAAAAAAATGTTGTTTTTTTCATGGGTTATATTAAAAAATGGGCATCAATCTATTAACTTAAAGCCCAGTAGTCATCCAAGGTTTCCATTTTCTTTTTGTGGGCTCAATTAAATCTCTATGTCTCTCTCTTCCTTCTTAATATTATATACGAGGCATGCAGAACCCGTGCTACGCACGGGCTAAGAATTTAATTGTTAATCATGTATTTTTTTTTTTATATTGGCGAGTGTATACTTAATTATTGTTTAGTATGTTGTATGAAATATTTTAACTTTCTTGTATAAAAATTTAAAAGTGTTTGGTGTTGTTTTGGTTTTGCGGTGTTGTATTCTATAGGTTTTTGGCTATTAAGTTGTGATGGCTTTGTTTCTTTTGGCCTATTACTTATTTGCATGATAAAAAATGACTTTGTTTCTTTTGTTTTATTACTTAGCCCTACAATACTTGTCTATTAGATGATTTTTGCATGGTAATATAAAGCACACGGGGTCTATCTAATTGGTCATAGTTTAATGTGCGTTAAATATTTTCGTTATTAAGTTTGTGTAATAATGTATGTATAATAATGCCATATAAACTGTATAAAAATCGTTACAAACCTTTTTAACTCCATCTAATTTTATTGTACAACTAATTTCATTAAAAATTAACATTGAATTCTAACTAATATTAATAAATTTTATAAATAAACTCAATTCTAAATAGCTAACTAAATGAATATTAATTAACACACAATTAATAATTCCTAAAATCTTTGGACTCCACTATTATGTCTTAAACTTATTTTTTTTTTAATTTACAAATGGGTTTGAGCAAAAATTATATACTTTTTCTTTTATATTCATTATTCAAGTTGCATGCTTACATAAACCAATCATGCTTAAGGGTAGTCGCCGTGGGATTAGTCGGCTCGTAATGTCGAGTCGGAAACCCATGTTTCCAAAAAAAAAAAAAAAAAAAAAAAAAAAAAAAAGAAAAAAACTAAGCATGCTTAAAAGTATCATTTAACCATTTAAATGTTGCTTTACATGCATGCTCGTGCACATTTTCTTTAATCAATTCGCACATGTGAGCTACGTCAATAGAAAACACACATAAATTACTTGTACATGAAAATGCATTAACATAATATATATATATATATATATATATATATATATATATATATATATATATATATATATATATATATATATATATATATATATATATATATATATATTGCATTAGGTTAAATCATCAATTATTCTTGCAACATTTCCAACTTCATCTCAATTCATAACCGACTTTTAATTGTATACTAATTACTAAATATCATGTGATAAATTCCGGCAAGTCTTGCACTTCCATCTCGATGTTGTATATACTTCACATTAAATGCACCGGTTTTGTTTTTCGATAAAAGTTTGAACTTTTGCTTATGTTTAAAACTCAACTTTTTTATTTAATATTATAATTTAAAAACGGATTTAAGTTAAAATTATGCATTTTTTCCTTTCTATTCATTACTCAATGTGATATTTTTAATATGTCGTATTTTGCTATTATGGCAAACTCATTTAATTGGCGTAAATATTGGTTTCTCACTAATGATTCTACATATAAAAAAAAGAAAACACTTTGCGATGCGCGACCTTCTTCTTTTCAATAATAATTCAATTGCACGCGATAAATTTATTCTAATATTTCTCAAAGAGCATTAGAAAGTAACTACTTAAATAAACTAATCACGCTAAAAAGTATCATTAACCATTTAAATGTTGCTTTACATACATGCTCGTGCACATTTTCTTGAATCAATTCGCACATGTGAGCTACATCAATAAAAAACGCATATAAATTACTTGTATATGAAAATGCATTAAAATACTACATATATCTATCTATATATAAATATATATATGCTTATCTATAACAATCACCTAAATATGTAAGAAACAAAGAAAATAGTTGGTATCCCAATCATTAATTTCATTTATCTGAGCAAGCATGATCTTGTGTGATTTTCATAGTATCTGCGTATGATAACTAAATTAAGAAAAAAGAAGACCAAGTTAATTACAAAGATTTAAAAGATGTGTGAATCATCTCCAAAATGTTGCAAAAGATAGTTTACATATCGCTACCAACAATCAAATATCTAAAAGATGTGTGAATCATCTTCAAATGTACATACTAAATGTGATTTTGGCCGGTTTATATAGGCATGAATTAGGTTAAATCATTAATTATTCTTGCAACTTTTCGCAACCCTTGCACTTCATCTAACCGACTTTTAATTCTATACTAAATGCTATGGTGATCAACTCGGGCAACCCTTGCACTTCACCTCCATTCATGATTGTATAGATATTATGAGGCTGCATTGAATTCCGAGCATTAGCTATCTTGTACTCTATGCAACTACTAAACGACTCCAACTTATTTCCAACTCTAAAACTCTATCATCATAACTCCACATTAAATTTAGGGACTGAATCTTATAATATTATAGATTATTAAATTTTAACTTAATATAATAAAATAACAATATCTATATTACTTATAAGAGTGTATCATTTTTTTTAACTTCAATTTTGAAATTTAAATTAATGTAGTTTATCTAAATTACCCATATGTACCCTTTAAAGTTGACAACTTTTAAAAAAAAACATGACAACTTCAATTATGTCTTTTCTTGATTAATTCTAAATTTGACATTTTTTAAAAAACACACACTATATTAATTTTAAAAAACACACGCTTTGCATCAAGATTTCGCAAATATAATTATTTGCCGCTATACACCGTCGCTTTACATGGATATACGTCTAATTTTATAAATATGTATTTCTCTCTTTTATATCAAATCAAAATCCAAAACAAAATATTAATTTAAATCAAAATCCCAAACCTAAACTCATCTACTAATCAAACGGCCCTAAGTATTTATTACTCCCTCCGTCCCTTATTAAATGTCCATGTTTGACTTTTCAAGTCTTTATTTATCAACTTTGACCTTGAATATTTTTACTTGTGTTATATAGTATTTGATAAAAATTATACGCAATGAAAATACATTTAAAACGTAATTCATTCATATATTTTGTATCAAACATTATATTACACAAACAAAATTATTTAAGATCAAAGTTGAGAAAGAAAAACTTTGAAAATTCTAACAGGACATTTAATAAGGGACGGAGGGAGTAACATATTGTGGTTGGAATAAATATGATGGAAGATAGTAAAGTCAAAGATGGAGATAGGTGAATGGATTTTATTGGACCGGAGGATTTATTCTATCCATTTCTAGGTGAGAATGGTTTTTATTGGACCGGAGGATTTCTTCTATCCATTTCTTTAGATAAGATGGGTTAAAAGAAAAAAAAAAAAAAAAAAAAAAAAAAAAAAAAAAAAAACTATTTTCTCCAAACATTTTTGCAGCATACATAAAAAGTGTTTTACATAGATATAATCGCTAAGCATATAAACTTCTATGTGTTAGAGAGAAATTGTTCATCGTTAAATTTGCAACTTTTATGTGTTAGAAAGAAATTGTTCATCGTTAAATTTGCGTAAGTGAAACTCTAAGACATATATAAAGATTGTCTTTTTTAGTCATTTTACATATTAATCTATCAAGTAATTTGATTTGACAAACACTCAAAAAGTGATCATGTGATTATTGTGATATGATACAAGATAATCAAATCCAAACACTATATTTCATAATCATGTTTCGTAAAAGCTCCCTTTTGAAAACTCATAATCTATAAATACAGTTGGCGCCACTGCATGTTAAACGGTAAAAACGACATTTCAACATTCAAAACAACAATTATTTCCATGTACGATACAAAAGGACGTCCACATTCACAACAACCCAATGTATTAATTTCATCACGATCATATCCAATCTCACTTCATCAATCATCTAACCATGGGACAAGTTGATCCAACTTTCATCCAAGAACTCGAACACAGACCGAAACCTGTAGTAATTGAAGCCCAAGGCATCCCACAAATCGACCTCTCCCCTAGTGTCCCGATACAAGAACTTGTGGATCACATTCATGATGCATGTAAAAATTGGGGTTTCTTCCAATTGATCAATCACGGGGTGCCTATAGAGAGCCGCGAAAAGGTGCAAAAGGCGGCTAAGAGGTTTTTTGATCAAACGACTGAGGAGAAGCGGAAGGTGAAGAGAGCTGAAGCGAATCCGGTTGGTTATTATGACACTGAGCATACCAAAAATGTTAGGGATTGGAAAGAAGTATTTGAGTTTGTGGTGGATTTTCCTACAATGATGCCAGCTTCTTATAAAACTGACGATGATGAGATCACTGAGTACAAGAATCAGTGGCCTCATCATCCGTCAGAATTAAGGTACGTACTTTTAATGTAACTTTTCTCGATTGAGTATTTTAGTTAATAAACGGTAATTATTAAGTTTTTTAATGGTTATATATATATATATATATATATATATATATATATATATATATATATATATATATATATATATTACTAATTACTAATTAAAATACATAGGGAGGCATGTGAAGAATATGTTAAAGATGTGCAAAAACTATCAAACAAATTATTGGAATTGATCTCTTTGAGCTTAAACCTCCCTGCGAATCGGTTAGAGCCATTTTTCAAGGACCAAACAACTTTTGTTCGGCTTAACCACTACCCGCCTTGTCTTGCTCCTGACTTAGCCCTTGGTGTTGGCCAACACAAAGATGCGGGTGCTATGACTATCTTGGCTCAAGATGATGTCGGAGGTCTAGAAGTTAAGCGAAAAATGGATGGAGAGTGGATATTTGTTAAGCCTACACCTAATGCTTTCATTATCAATGTTGGGGACATTATTCAGGTACCATCGAGATAATATTAATTTGAGTTTAGGTCCAAATTTCTTACATCTAGTTTCATTTAAAAGACTTGTTACTTTTGGTTGTGTAGGTATGGAGTAACGATACTTACGAGAGTGTGGAGCATAGAGTGAGGTTGAACTCGACAAGAGAAAGGTTTTCGATCCCATTTTTCATGACCCCTGCACACTACACCATGGTGGAGCCCCTACCCGAGTTGACAAATGCACAAGACCCTCCTAAATACAAGGCTTACAATTGGGGAAAATTCTTGGCCACTCGAAAACGAAGTAACTTTAAGAAACTTGATGTTGAAAACATACAAATATACCATTTCAAAAAATCTGATGAGCGAAAAATCGATGATGTTGTTTCTCGTATTAATGTTCTTATATAAGTAAGAAACTATAGAATATGTTATCTTACCATGTAGGAAAAAGCTATGGACCACAAACTTTAAGATGTACTTAGTACTTGGAATGTATGAATCATGAACCAAGGTTTTGGCTCATTGAATAAAAAGATAATTTCTTATTTTCTTGTTAGTGTAGAAGACACTCTGTCACCTTTTCTATCTTTTACAAGTATTTAGGACCAGAAGTTATTGAGTTTGAGGCAAGTCTCTTGAAATACACGAAGCGAAAGATTTGTAATCCAAACATGGGTTTGTTTTGCAAAACCAATTCGAATCTTGGAACAAATCAAAAACTACTTCCTTTTGAAAGAAAACTAGGCGGATCATTATTTTTTCAAAATTACAAGAATGAAATGAAACATGAATTTTTAACTATGTACAAAGGATTCTTTTCATTCGTTTCGCAAAACTAATGAAAAAATTGGACATAATGAAAGAAATCACTAGACGTGACTGAAAAGGGTATGTATATATGTAGTAGCTTTGGAAGAAGACCAATATAGAGATTGGGATAAGGAGTAGAAGACTAGAAGAGTAAACTCTTTGTGTCTGGTTGTCTTGATGAAGAACATATAATCAATTGCTTTAGTGAACACCAACACAAACTCATATGCTAACTTCAATAATTGCATACACATTTCCACTTTTTGAATCATCATCTTCTTTCTATTACATCATCATCAGCAGTTTAGAGCATGTCCTTGAGTTTCCTTCTTGATATTTGTAAATATATTTCTCTCTATATGACTGTGTTTGTGAATGTACACAACTTAACAGGCATGATTCTTATATATAGTGTGTGCCAATGGTCAATGATTACTTTATAGTTTATATATGGCTTTTGGAACTCATGAAAGGGCATCATACATATAGATGTGCATATTTTTATTATCTAATATCCAATGTGCATAACCAAAAATATCCAGATAATCGAGTATATGATTATATCGTAATTGTAAAAACAAATAATTAAATATTCTTTGGTTACGTCTAAGTTGTCCCAAACTTGCAAATTGTTCTAGTCCAAAACATTTAATTTCGAAATTTGGAATATATTTATACAAAAATCTTTGCATCATTGTGATTTATGAATATAATAAAGAAATTTAATTTGTTAAACATGGTAAATATAATTGTGAGAAATGTGTGATATCCACGTCCAGGAAATAGGCTCATGGAGTACAAATATCACCGATGATTCCCTCGACACTTCTTCTAATTCTGACGTAAATAACATTGAAAAGGTTGCAGACTCGGTCGAAGATAATCATCTAGAAGACTTGAATGATCTACAGGATAACTTCAACGAAATGAAAAACGAAGTTAAATAAGAGGCAGACAACACAGAATTGTGCTTTTGTGATGACAAGTCACAACATAAAATGGATGAGGACGAGATTAATCCTGCTCATTCGTCCAACGAGGGAGTTCCATCTGATTTAAGTTGGCCACCTAGATTCGAGAATTGGAAACGGAGTCCATCTCACACCAATAAGTGTTCCACTTCATTTGCTAGATATTGAAAAAAAAAAGATATTAAAGGTGTTTCACTTATTCATGAATTAAATAGAATCATCAAAATTGGTAGCTCGTTAGGTTATGATATTAGAGATTGTAAGAGATCTCTTACCATGATGATTAATGGAATTGGAGTGCATATTGCGGATAAATGAACATTCTATCCATTAATAGTTGTGGTACGAAGAAAAGGTGTAAACGTGTTTTGATCAAAGATTTGTGTTTCAATCATAATGTTCATTTCCTTGGCGTTCAAGAATCTAAGATGATACATCCTGAATTGTTTAGGCTTAAATCTATGTGGGTAATTTCAATATTGATTATGCGTGAAGTATGGCTCGTGGTAGATCGGGTGGTCTAATTTCTATGTAGGATCCGAATACCTTTGTGAAGGAAACTATATGGTTTGATGAGTCTTTTATTATCATTAAAGGGTGTTGGAAAAATTCGGTGGGGTATTGCTTCATGGTAAACATCTATGGTCCACAGGAATCGGCGGCTAAACTGTCTCTTTAGAACAGATTGGCTGATTTCATGCACCAACACAATGGTTCATTTATTTTATTCGGTGACTGGAATGTTGTTTTTAATGATCAAGAAAGGTTGGGTTCTACTTTTTTCTAGTCTCGAAGCTGATCAATTTAATTTTGTTGATACAAAAGTTGGGCGTTCCTGATTATGGGCTCTTGCTCTCGTACCAATTCGCTTCTTAGTACTTGTAACCTGCGCACTAAGAAAATAAACAACACCGTTAGGCTTATCGTGGGATTGTCTCCCACGATTAGACTCCGGCGTGAGAGTAAGTAATCGATTTAGGGTTCTCGTAAAGAGTTAGGGTTTGTGAATCGTACCTTGAATGATAGTTATGTCATTCCTTATATAGGCGCAGAATCCTTGTAGGGTTCGTGCTCCTTACGTTTCGCACCCATGGTGCTTATCCGGGTAAGGATATCTATTCCATAGATAGATGATCCTTATCTATACCGTGTATAGTTTGTTTGGGTTGGGCTTACGTGAGCCTGTTGCCATTATTAATGCGGCCCAAGTTACAATAACCCACTCATGGTGGATTTGGGCCTTAGTAATGTATATCATTTGGGCTCGTGGCCCATATATAGACTATACGTCATCATGTCCCCCCAGTCTAGTGTGCGCGGCTCGTAGCCGCGGATGCTAGACTAATATTACCAGCGGTAAGCGTGGCGGGAGAACATTGAAATATTGCCGCCCATTTTAAAGTGCAATGCACCTAGTCATAGGTATTTCAAAAGGATACCTCAAAAATTGGGGGTAGTGTCAACGTGGCCCTCGGAAATCGGGAAAAAGTGCATGTACCGTTTCGGTTCTAGCCACACGTTTTTGTGAGTGGGATCCACGTGGACATCATCTAGGGTTTTTTTACTCCCTATATAAGAGTCACCGCCCCATTTTTACAATCACACACAGTAAAACACACTCACCATTGCTCACTTTCTTTAAAGTTATCTTTTGCAAAGAAAATAATCCTTTCCGTAGGTAATTTTTATGTGCGTTTTTTTACTAGTGAAGTAATGAAAATGGTTGCCCAGTTAGAGGACTTTCGCTCTGCGATGACGGTTGATGATGTTACTCAATTTACGTCGGACTACTTCGTGCCTCTGGATGTGCGTCCAGAGGCTCCAGATGTTGACTCGTGTATAGCTGATTTCCCCGAAGGGAAGATAGGGTTATACACGAAATTCTTTGAGTACGCGAATTACCGCGTACCCATTTCTATTTTTCTGAGCGATTTGCTCAACCACTATCGCCTCCACATCTCACAGCTGCACTGTATAGGTGCGGCTAAGGTGTCGAATTTTGAAGTAAACTGTCGTTTACTTGCGATAGAACCGACCATAGCCTTGTTTCGCTCCTTTTACCACACGACGTGGTCAAATGGATGGGTATCTTTTGCGAAGCGCCCAGGGGCGCTTCAGTGTTACACTGAGAAGGTAGACTCCCTAAGAAATTGGAGGGAGCATTTTTTCTTGGTTGATGATGTAGTGTTAGGAATACAAATATTCCTGTAAAAGTCTCAGTCACCTAATAATTGTAATAGCATTAAGTTAGCTCGTAGTTAGTTTATTTATTAGTTAATTAGTTTTAGATTAAGTAACACCGTGGAATAAGGACGGGTCTTCACCCACTGTATGCCTGATCCATAGCCCGGGAGTGGGCGTTATGTTGTAAGTATAAATACCCCTCTCCACATGTGGAGAGGGTTGAACCTTCCACTCTACTCAATCTAATATTTTCCTTTTTCTCTCAAGGTTCCTTTCTTTCTTTCTTTCTTTTCTCTCCTCCTCCTCACTTCTACGCCTCACAAATCAAAACATGAACATGTTTCATATATAGTTAGTATTCTACAATTGGTATCAAGAGCCAAGGTTTCATCTTAGGGCCTTGTAGAATCAAATTTGATGATGTTTTGAGTGGTTTTGAGAGCTTGGAGTCACTTTCTTGGAAAACATCTTGGTTTAATCTATCTAGTGTTGTTATACATGTTTGTGGTGTACTTTTATGTTCATTAGTGGTTGTAGAACATTGTAGGTCAGATTGTGTTACCATATCATTAAGCTATTTGAAATTTGGAGTTGGTTATGGGCGGATTTCTATGTTGCGTTTAAGTCCACTGTTTCATTGCTTGGTTGCGGTTAAGTTCTGAAATCTGCGGTTAGCCTGCTGCGTTTACTATTTCGAGAATACAAACAAAACGCAATGAAAGTGACAGTCTTGGATTTTTGTCTCTGCGAGTAGATCCTGCGGTTAAGTCATCTGCAGCTAGCTTATTGCTTTTAGGTTCTGCGGTTAAATGCTCTGCATTTAGTTCACTGAGGATAGTTCTCTGCGGTTAAGTGTATTGCGATTAACTCTTTGCGGTTTGATTTCTGCTACTGTGGTTCAAAGTATTGTGGTTAGATTACTCATTGTGATTAACTCATTGCGGTTAAGTATATTGTGGTTAAGTGTATTGCGGTTGGATTTCTGCGGTTAGGTCTTGTGGTTAGCATATCTTGCGGTTATCTCTTCACATGTGATTTCCTCCTTGTAATCTTCAAATGAAAGGACCAGTATCGTATGTTGACTCTAGTGGACAATCATGCTCGGACTTTCAAGGGAATGAGTCTCCTCAGTCATGCAATTTGCTTGAACTGGCAAGAGAATGTCACATTGAATGCTTTCATACACTTCAGTCACATCTTTCTATGCTGCTTGAGGGCAATGGATTCGCAATGGGTTTTGAACGTGCATTCATGACACTTTTCGGTCAAGATGTTCAAACATTCACAGACATTATGTTCTTGAATTTGGATCAATTACGACAACAATTGGTCAGAAAAGAAACATCTAACGAGGGATCCTCTGCGGCCCTAGGAGTGCTCAGCAAACAACTGCATAACTTCTTTGACTCCAAATACTCCATGATCTATGATTACGACAGTCAAATGACTATGAAGTGCTTCGCTGACCACACAAAGATAGATGTTGATCACTATAGAGATATGCTACGTCAATACTTGGACAAGGTTAAAGAGTACATCGAGAGACAGCCAATACTTGAACTTGGAGATGATGACAAGGCCGAGTCACATGTTAAACAAGCATGTGATAGTTTGGGGTCGGGTTTAACAGTGGATGCAAAGCCGGTCAACACTGAACTCATGGATTCAGAAAAGGATGAGAGAGTCACTTCTGCTGAATTAGTGACCCCGGCTATGGAAAACATACCCACACCAGACTCAAGCAATGAGGTATCGTCAATTGATCAATACAATACGCCATCAAATGTAAGTCATCATACAGATCAAAGCAATCTCAGTTATAACACAAATTTGTTGAGACAGGCTGACAATGCATTACCCTTAACTAATTCAACAAATATGTGTTATAAAGGGGGATAAAATGATCTGTATGATGTCTTCAAAAATGATCTGTTTGATGAAAACCCTTGTCTCAAAGTTGAGTTTTCTAAGACACTGGACCAGAACATGGTTGATAAAGAGACATTTAATCAACTCCAAAAACGGTTTTCACAATTACAAAAACATTGCATTGAACTTGAAATTGAAATACAACGTAAAGAAGAATGCTTTCAAAACTGCAAACCGTGTCTAAATCCTGAATTGCCTGATCTTAATGAATATTTTATGATCAACAATCTGAAAACTCAGCTGCATGACAAGGACTTAACTATCAACTGTCTTAAAAATCAGATCAAGATGTATGAGCAACGTAATGACGCCAAATGGAAACACAATGCGTATGAAACTAATTGCAAAATTGCTAAATTACGTGTTGAAAATGAGAATCTCAAGGTGAAATGTAATAAACTATATGAGTCACTCAAACAGATAAATGCTGAGAACATCAATCTGACTACTTCACAACTTGCTAACAACGATGATTTCTCTGCTCAAAGTCTGACGTCATGTTCTAAAACTCCTAGTGAGCACATAGTGCCAAGTAATGTTTCAAAGAGTCAAATGAGACTCAATCTTTCAAAACCATCTATCTTGGGAAAACCTGTCTTGAAAAATGTTGATTATCAAACTATCATTAGACAACCAAATGCTTTTAGTCAAACGAGACTCAGTCTTTCAAAACCGTCTATCTTGGGAAAACCTGTCTTGAAAAATGTTGGTTATCAAACTACCATTAGACAACCAAAGAATTTTAGTTCTGAAAGACCTAAATTCTCGAATACACGATGTGTTTCTCAAGTGGATGAAAAACGTGATTTGACTAACTCTGTAAGGCCAAAACCCACATCTCATATATTAAATGGTCTTAAACCTGTTAAACCTTTGAGACATCGACCAAGGAAATATGACCATAGAACTACTCATCACAAGAATGTCACCATGCATGAAACTATTCACAAGTTTAGATCTTCTTGGTTATGGATACCAACTGGTAGGACATTCGTGATGAATGGTCACAAATGGTCACATGTGTGCACCATTGACACAGGTGTTACAAAGGGATTACACAACAGGTCCACTAAAACCTGCGTGTGGTGTCCAAAGACACTGACATCTCCCGCAACTAGAGACATGTCTGCTCACATGTGAGTCGACATCATGTGGACTCCTGACTACTTAGTTTCAGGACTCGGGTTACACTGTTCACCCACTAACACATTCACTGTTTATACCCTATGTCAGTAGTTTGTGTACATATTGTGTGTTTGTTTTACATTTATTATATTTTTCAGGTTATCTTTCTGTGTATATTCTTTTACTTCACATTGTGTCTATGTGCTTACTCTATGTAGTCTGCTGCATCTCATATCTAGCATCATGGTATTTTATGTTCGTCTTGTAGACTTCCTCATCACTTGGGCATCTCTCATAACTACAGGGACCAATCTTGTGCACTTGCATTATTCTTGTTAGGAATTATACTTTGAGTTGATATTGACAAATATGAAAGATGAAGGACTTATGGAGACAAAGGAAGAAACTTGCAAAGAAAGAAAAAGATTACAACATATCTTTTATTATTCTAGTTTATTCCTTGTAACCCTAGTATCTCTATTATATAAAGAGATACAGGGAATATGTTTTAGATGTCTTCCACAATGTAATATACAGAAAACGTGTGTGTGTGTGTCTAGGGCTGGAAACGCCTAGACTTGTGTATACAGGTGTTTAATGGGAAACAGCTAGGGTAGATTGATGTTAAGCCTCAACTATCTTTGATAGCTGTTAGGATGTAACCGTGCTACACTTGATCACGTAGCATTGGGGCTTTGGTGTTTGTTAGAGTAGAGATGATGACGAGAAACCTTGTTAGCAATAATAAAGATGTTTTTGTTTATTCCGCTGCGTACATGTTCTTTATCTTTGTTATTGTGCAATCCCTAGATGAGGTTTATCCAACCTCGAGCTATAAACGATCTTATCAATTGGTATCAGAGCCATGGGGCTCGTGATCGTGGGATTAAACAAGGTTTGGTTTGTCGAAGATGGAAGAAAATTCGAATCTGGTTCGTATCTTAAAAACTCACTGCAGGGCTGTTTTCAAAGGGCGATATCTCCTTCGTTAACCGTTGGATCGGGCTGAAATTTTTATTGGAGGTTCTCTACATGTCAAAGAAGAGTTTCACCGGAGGGATCTTCAATCTGAGCTTCCAATAAAAAGATAAAAATTCTTGAAAACTGCTGCAGAGAGGTATATTATTTCGAATTTTTGGGGTTTTTAGTGACTCCAAAAAAAAAAAAAGACGACTACATAAGAAACCCTAATAGTTGAGATGGTGTTATCGTTGTTTTAGGGTTTGATCTATTTGTTCTTACTAGTCTTGGTGAGTCAGTTCTAGGATTGACGATGAACCCTAGTAGGAATACGTGATGATAGCTGCTTGGTGGTTTGAATTGTAGTTGCTGTTTGGTACTAATGTGGTTAAACGTTTGTATTGATTGAAGATACTGGTGGTAAAGATGTGTATAAGCTTACTGGTTATTCAAAGCTCACAACTGCTGCTTATATAGTTACCACTGCTCGCTATCACGTTTCCACTGCAAGGCTAAATTTTACCACTGCACGCTTATCAGTTACCACTGCAAGTGTATTCGTTTCCACTGCAAGTGTATTCGTTTCCACTGCAAGTTGATAGTTACCACTGCAAGCTTAATTATTTTTCCACTGCTTATACAAGTTACCACTAAAGCCAAAATTTGTTTCCACTGCTCATACATGGTTTCCACTGGTAGTGTATTTCGCTTTCACTGCTGTGTTTATTTGTACTGGTGGCTTATCAAGTATTGGAAAATAGTTTTATGGGCATGAGTTATGAGCAGTGAGGAGAAGTATTTATTAGATTTGGAGCAGGTTGGTTCCAACACACACATAAGAAGATACACACACAAGAAAGATTTTTGGAGTTTGATTTATTTGTGCTTACACAGAATACAAAGGCTCGTTTTTATTTGTTCTAATTGGTTACGAAGAAGGGTTTTTATCACCTATTTGAAGTTGAAGTGGAGGTTCTTGGATGCGTGTTCTTATCATATCTCAAAGTGAGTATGGCACTTTGAAGATAACTTGTTTGTTCGTTCAGGTGACTACGAATTGGCAAAACACTTGAAGGAGTTACGTTATTGTGCTCAGTGATTTTTTGTCAAGAGGTTGCGATCTCCCTATACGTTAGGTATACGTTCGAAGTCAATTTTAGTACAAGATATAAGACACAAGTTTGGGTGGTTCTACTTCAGCATCAAGTTGGTTATACTTAGTTTTCTTCATTAGTAATCATTACATAAGAGCCTACAGAATTGAAGATTCAAGAGATGGTTAGCATAAGGGTTTCAGGGGAAGCTTAATGTCTAAATGTTTAACCATTTATGTGCTACATCGAGGTGAAGGTTTTTACTACTGCTGGTTATTATTATTACTTCTAGTTTTGATTTCTACTGTTTCAAGTCCATTTTTAGATGCGGAAAACTTAATGGTGGGCGACTTAGAAACATTAGAAAGATAGATTGGATGTGTAATATTGGTTCGTGGTTGTGAAGATCAAAGCTGCTTACATTTGTCCCCTATTTGATGATGACAAAAAGGGGAAGAAGAATACTTTGAACATTACAGCTTGAAGATCCTTGATGATATGCATGGTTTGAGGGGAAGACGACATCTTTCATATACTTGGTTTTGTCATATCAACTAGGGGAAGATTGTTAGGAATTATACTTTGAGTTGATATTGACAAATATGAAAGATGAAGGACTTATGGAGACAAAGGAAGAAACTTGCAAAGAAAGAAAAAGATTACAACATATCTTTTATTATTCTAGTTTATTCCTTGTAACCCTAGTATCTCTATTATATAAAGAGATACAGGGAATATGTTTTAGATGTCTTCCACAATGTAATATACAGAAAACGTGTGTGTGTGTGTCTAGGGCTGGAAACGCCTAGACTTGTGTATACAGGTGTTTAATGGGAAACAGCTAGGGTAGATTGATGTTAAGCCTCAACTATCTTTGATAGCTGTTAGGATGTAACCGTGCTACACTTGATCACGTAGCATTGGGGCTTTGGTGTTTGTTAGAGTAGAGATGATGACGAGAAACCTTGTTAGCAATAATAAAGATGTTTTTGTTTATTCCGCTGCGTACATGTTCTTTATCTTTGTTATTGTGCAATCCCTAGATGAGGTTTATCCAACCTCGAGCTATAAACGATCTTATCAATTCTCTTATATGTGATAGTGTAGTACAGGGACTAGATGTGTCATTATGCAAAATGTATCTCATCTCATATTTAAGAAATTCTATTTCTTCCGATTAAAAAAAATGGGATAACCACAACACATCTTGCTATTAACTCATCTCTACTCGTGTGTTGCGTTTAAGTCTTGATTGTGTTCCCTGTTTGCTCGATTGTTGGTATGTCAAGTGTTTTATCTTCACATTTGCTATTACCTTCCATGCTTTCATTCTCTCATACGTTGCGTTATTTTAGGTGGATACACGCGGTGCTCACTATCTCGTGTAAAAGAATTTGTGTCTAATAGGTTAGATCATACTGGCTTTATTATACATGTAATTGTTCATTTACTGCGTGTATGTGTGATTCACGGTCATGAGTATGAGATCTTGGGTTTGTTGGTCTTGCGGTTAGGACGGAATTACCATGTGTAGTACTTTTGATGTTAGGTAGGAAAAAGATGAGTTAGTTACTTAGGAGGATGGATCTCATTGTAATTTACGGTGTCTATTGTTTGATCTGTTGGATGTTACGGAGTGTGGAGAGTGTTCCTGATCGCGATTAGATTAAGTTCTTGACTGCGGTTAGATTAGGTTCTTGATTGCGGTTAGATTAAATTCTTAATTGCGATTAGTGTATGATTCTTGATTGCGATTAGATTAATTTCTTGACTGCGGTTAGATCAAGTTCTTGATTGCGGTTAACTTAAAATCATGACTGCGGTTATTGTGAATCCTTGATTGCGTTTATCTTAACCTAATTGCGAGTTTCTCTCTAAGTGTGGCTGCTATCAATTTAACCTTGCGATTCACTGAACTTGCGGTTAACTTTCTCTGTGATTAAAATGGTTACGAGTAATTACTTCTGTGACTGCGGTTTGTTAAATATGCGGTTACCTATACTTGCGGTTAACTTGATGTGCGTTGACCATGTGTTGCGGTTCAATTGGTTGCGGTTAACTTGACTTGTTGCGGTTAACTTAGTTTGCGATTATAACTTTGCGTTTAAAATTTGAGTCTGCGTTTAATTGAGTTTGCGTTTAAGTGCTCTGCGTTTAACTCTAACTGGGACTTTCTTGACTTACTCTGTCTAACATTTATTAGTTGTGGTCAGCTTGTGTGTTTATGTATGGGTGTCTAATTTTTCATGCATGGCTTGGTGTGTTTGACACTCATTCTTATTTGTCCAAACTGCTATTCTATGTGTTGAATGATTCCCTTGAGTGCTTATTACTAGCCGAACATAACCCTTGGCCCTGTTCCTATTGCCTTACCATTTAATTCTGGGGTTTCTCTTGCTGCTAACACTCACTTTCACATATGGTCTCCTTCTGTGGTGATGTTTGTCAAATGCAGCTCCTATGGCAGAACCTATTGTCGAAGAACCATTGGCTCCACCTGTTCGTTCTGACGATGACATTTTGCCTTTCAACAAGTGGGTACCCATTGGGAAAAGCAACTGCTATGTTAAGACGGATAGAACTCAGAATCATCCCATATTCAAAGTTGCACTAGACATACTAAAAAACACCACCTTCTTCAATGCCTTTACCGCATCCTCCTCAATTCCCTCCATCTACATCCAACAGTTCTGGAACACTATGTGCCTTGACAGAACAACCAACATGTACAAGTGTCAGCTGGATGAGCATTGGGTGAACATCACCATGGAAACACTGGGTAGTGCTCTGCAGATATTACCAACGGGTGATAATGTTGAATATGATCCCCCACCTACTCCAGCTACTCTTATTGATTTCGTCAATGAACTTGGATACCCCACTCAAGTATCTACACTTTCCACTGTCATCACACATGACCTCTATCAACCATGGAGAGCAGTTGCAACCTGATCAATTTGTGTCTGACTGGAAAAACATCAGGATATGAAAGACTTAGAGCTCCATCTCTACAAATTCTCTGGGGTGTTGTCAACAGTGTGAACATCAATTTTGCTGAACGTATCTGGGAGGAATTTAGTCAGTCCATTCACTCTTTCTTGGTCGACAAGGCTAACCTTGAAGCACACAAAGACGGAAAGAAAAGATCAGCCAAGCTTTTGATCCCAAGCATTCGGTTTACTAAGCTGATCATACTTAGCCTTCAGCGATCTCTAAAATTTCACCCCAGAGAAGAATCCCCTCTTCATCAACCTACTGACGAACATCCACTTGGGTTCCTCAAATATGATTCTAAGAGCACTGGCGAGATCATATTCGGCATGGACATTCCCACTGCCCTTCTTACCCGTGATATACTGACTGCTCAATATTATGAGGAATATCTTAAACTTCTGAAGACAAGTCGGGAAGCACCCCCTAATGAGCCAGCCGTATCCACTAAGTCTGCAAGATCTGCATCTAAGAAACGCAAAGGTGGTAATACCTCGGCTGCATCCTCTGAAGGTTCTAAAAGAGTTAAGAAGACCACTGGAGGTAAAAGAACCAGCTCAAAAACTAAATCTCCAAGTGCTGAAGACCCCAATGCTGCACCTTGCTCCACTCAGTTGCCTCTCACTGAAGAAGAAATGGTACAAATGGCAACTGCTGAAAGCTTGAAGGAAGCATATATGCCACTGGTTCCACCAGTCAGTGGGGTCAACATTAGAGAACCTCAATCTGATAAAGCTTCACAGATCCAGCACGTGACTGATAAAGGCAAGGATGTTGCCAAAGAAGAACAAGCGGCACACACCCTATTGAAAATATCATCTCCTGCATCCAAATCAACCAGCTCCATGTATATCCTCAAAAGACGCTTACCAACATCCTCATCTGCTAAGCTTTCTTCTGAAAATGTCTCCTCACCAAGTCTTGGGCAACCCGCTAAATCAAGCAGTTCTGAGACTGACACCAGTTCTGCTCCCAAAGGTGATGAACTACACCTCTCTACACAAGATGTAACCAGCCAACAACCTGTACAGGATAAACCTGCTGAGTCTGTTCCCCCGGTCGATCCACTCGATGACGAGTTTGTTTCTACTGCATATCCGGATATTCAAGGTAACCTCAAATTGAAAACTGATGATCCTAAGCTCGAGGTGGTACTTGACAGCCCCACTGGTACGCTATCATCGTACAAGAATCTGGATACTTATGGCGATCAGTTCCTCATGGATAAGCCAGATGATGCTGAAGGTGAAAAGTCTAGTGATGAGCATGGAGAAGTTGTGTCAATGGTTAATGTGCCTATTGTGCAAGACAACTCCACCATTCCTACCAAGTCTGCACCAACGTCTACTGCTAGTCCCAACAACGATGACATCCCACAAGCTGATGACACACAAGAGAAACCGTCTGCATCTGCCGCTCCTGCTAGCACTGAGAAGAAGTTAGATCTGGACACTTTAGCTGCTTTGACTGCCGATGCTGTTCAAGAAAATCTTGCCATTCGTGAGAAGTTGGACAAGCATGCCTCTTTGCTTCAAACCCTAGTAAACCTCAATCTGCCACAAACAATTACTAATCATGGCAGCAGATTATACAGGTTGGAGCATCTTGATCTTGAACTACAAGTATCTCAGGCTATCAACGAACAAGTAGCTGAAGTTGTCAGTATTGCTCTCGAAGCCCCTCTCAGGTCCAGGTTCAAAGACCTACCTATCAATGACATGAAGATCATTCTGCAGCATAGTATGTATCAACAGCGTCAACACACAGGACACGATGCCCACGTACAGCTGTATAAGGCATTGGAGGCCTCAATTCAACAAGATGATGCTGAGGAACAAGCCCGGGATATGGAAATTGAACGTAAAAGAAAACAGCGGCGTCAGGGTCACCCCAAGCCACCATCTGGATCACCTCCTCAACCACCTCCACCTCCACCACCTGCTGGGGCATCTGGTCCATCAGGAACTCCTTCACTGCCTGGTGGGTCACAAGCTCCTAGCAGATCATCACAACCTACCTCATCACCATCTCAAAAACATCAGACTGACAAGTCAACCAAGTCAGCTCCGTCTAAACAAGCAAAACAAGTTAAGTATGCTGCTTGGACTACTTTTGACGCTGGTGCAACCTCCATTGCATCTCATGCCCCTGACGATCATGTCTTTAATGAAGCTTCTGTCACTCTAAAACACGATGATTCTTCAGATGACGAAGATGATGATGTTTCTACAACTCACATTCCTGGAAGACAGTGGTGGAAATCATTCACCAGAACTGACACCAATGATCCACCGCAAGTTCCCTTAACCAAGGATGACAAAGAGACATGGTGGAAACCAGATGACAACAAACCGCAATCACCTGAGCCCAACTGGACGATTCCTTCCTCTGACTTGCCAACCAATGAGAGTAACTGGATCAATGCAATCACCACCAGTTTTGTTCCACCCTCTGAAGATTCCCTACTTTCCCAAACTGGTGATATGGGAACATTCATCGCATGGTTCTGCAAGAAACGGGGTCTCTCAAGGCTTACTCAGAAGGACCTGGAAGGCCCTGCCTTCAACATTGTCAAAGCTTTTCATCAGGATGTTAATCATCTACAATACCAGATGGAAGAGTGCCACAAGATGTTCAATGACATTATGGATGAAGGAATAATGAAGTATAATTACAACACTCCATTTCCCTTAGGTGGCCCTCCAGGAAATGTCACTATCCAAGCTGAATTCTTCTTCAACAAAGACCTTGAATATCTTAAGCTTGGGAGTAGACAATGCAAATCAGCTTTGTCCATCACAAAGATGAAAGCTGCCCATTATTCTGACATCGGGTTGGAACAGCTAGTCCCCGACAGTATGTGGAGTACTCAAGAATGCGACTACAACATCTCGGCATCTCTGAGCATTTCACACTGGTGGTTGAAGAAGCAACAGTTCTACATAGATCGGTTTCAAGCTCCAGGTGACCGAAAGTCAGTTCGCTCACCACTTCAAATCATTAGTGTGGTTAAAGTTCAAATACATCCCATCTATGGATATGACTACCTCAAGAGCATTACACTCAGACGAGCAGATTTCAAGGACTACACCATATCCGAAGGGGACTTCAAACACCTACGCCCTAATGATTTCGAAGATTTGTATCTACTCCATCTTCAAGGAAAGCTGCATCATCTACCATCACGTGAAATGAAGTCTCTTGTGTTTGCTGTACTTCACTGGATCCGGGGCATCGTCATCAGGAAACGGGTCAAAGACTTTCAGCTTGGTATCGAAAGCTACCAATCCCAGCTCAACCTCACAAGACCCCTATGGAATGTTAATAGTCTGGAACGGGTTGCTGACTTTACAGTCATTGAATCTCCTCTGGCAACGGTATTTCGAGACAAATACAATGTGCCCATGGTTTTGCGCTTCAATGAAATACACAAGTTCAGCGACGGTACCTTGCGTATGGTCGAAGAGGCACTGGACTTCAGAGTGAAAGAATACCACGTTTATGCCCAAGGAACTAGACGTTATACCAATCACTGGACTGCAAATGAGTTAACCCGAAACAAGAGGTTTTTGGCTGGCATCCGCAAGAGATTAAAGATACGAAGAATCTTCCGAAGCCTGGAGTGCTACGTTGGTGGCAGAGTTCGTGAAGGGGACTACCGTCTTCTCCAACGTACTGAGTAATAGGATCAGTAATGGGGTTCAGTGTCATAATTATGTGTGTTGGTTGGAATGTTTGTTTTGTACGGTCATTAGTTTGTGGCCCTCCTTGTGTATCCTTATAAACATTTCTCTTGCCTTTTGCATATCCTATCTCGCATAGTGTACATACTTCTGTATATATGAATAGAAAAATATAAAACCATAAAAATCTGAAAAATCATATAAAATACAAAAATATTCTTCTCACGACATGTCTCTTGTGTAATCAATATTATGTACGTTTCTAGAAATGTCATTCAATAATGACACGGAATCATACATATGCTTGAGCAAGAGTTTTTCGGTTTCAAATAATGTTTTTCTAAAACATGTCATTTCTCAAAACATTCTTAATATATGGCTTACAGTCATTTCAGGCTGTAACCCGGACTTCAAAACAATGGCTTGCTATTACTTCAGATAGCAACTCGGTTTTCAAAATGAGGAAAACACGTCGCCAAAAAGACGGTTGTTCCTAGTAAAGGGTGCCGTTCATCCGAGCGTGAATTACTTTATATTCATGCACCCACGATCTAATGTATGTTTCAGTGCATTATTTCTTGATAAAGAAGAGAAGTCTTCTTTTTATCGCCAAATACTTTCCCTTCTATGATTTTTCCGGAAAGTATTTGTGCAAAACTTGGTGGTACCATGAGATTTTGATTGAAAATCAAATTGAACTTAAACGTTTGATAAAATTTTCACTCAATCAATGACTTTAACATTTTATGAAAATATGTTTTTAACATCTGTCATTGATTGAGGGGGAGAGTGATTTCTCAAAATTTTATGTATCATCAAAACTCCCCACACTTCGTACATAAAACCTTGCAACAAAATGATTTGTCATGTGTTATGTGTCAGAATGAGTACATTTTCAAAGAGTTTTCGTTAAAACTTCAAATCTTTTGTAAACTCTTCAAATCTGACACATAACAACCTCCCTCACAGATTGAGGGGGAGCAAGAAAAAGGTTCCTTTTATCAGACAATATTAAAAAATTAACCGCATTTCTCTCCCAAACGTTTTCTAAATTATTTAAATCAATTGAGATAAAAAATCTCTAAAGATTTGAAATTTTTGATCGGGGGAGAGAATGTGATTTAAATATGAAATCTGATAAACAAAAGTGATCTTTTCGACTCAATAAATGTGCTCCCACATATGTGCTAAACTCTTTCGTATATCGATGCACATATTGAGGGGGAGCAAAAGGCGTTTGTGGAAGTTATACCAAAGACCGACCATTTATCTTTATGCATGGAGTTATAAGGTTGGTTAAGGTTAGGCATAAGTTCCCATGATCCACCAGAACCAGAAGGATCTTCCCAGGGACAATCCATAGATTGATTAGAAGTCCTTAGGAATGATTGAAAAAAGGAGTAAAGTGAGAAAGGGAAGAGTGCGGACTGAGATAGAGCTAGGACTGGAACAAACCCAACAAGGTTCTAGTGGTGAAGTCTCGGTAAGCACTTAAGGGGTTGAAGAATGAAAAAGAAATGAAATGAGAAAGGGTGAAAAGAAATAGCCCTCCAAATATTCAACCTTAGGGCAGAAACCGGGTTCAATTCATAATCTACTAGTGGTTACTTAAGTAACACTAGTATTGAAGACAAGACGTCATGGACCCAGTGACGCACTGCACTAAACTTTCCAACTACTCAAGTTCTCTTAAAAGAGCTTGTTTCATTCTCACGGGGAACCTTGTGCAATGTATCAACCGCTCATTGCGAGCTATGTTAATACCTAAAACAGGAGACGCCTCCCCAGTCTCCAGGAGCGGATCAAAACGCACTATTGAGTCTAGAGCCATGAGATCATCCATAAATCTCATTAGGACACACTTCCAATATGCTTATTGTTTCACACAATGTGGAAAGTAAGATAAAATATTTAGAGTCCTACGCATTATCCTTGTGGTATTGCCAGAACATACGATTGATATGAAAATATTCACAATGAAGATGGAAATCCTTCTAGAGCGAACATCACTCAAGCTCTTGGTAGGTGACATGTGAGATCCATCTTGGATCAATGATCAAGTGACAACTAGAAAGCAACAATGGTGCGATTCATAATTGAATCAAACTTGTTCCAGGATATGGATTGACAGATACTTTTGCTAAAACCTTTCAATATGCTCACAAACTAATTTTTCGAGCACATTGATTGTGTAATATCTTTCAAACAAAAGTATTTTTGATGGAAATGTGATTCTAAGCTAAAAACTCTCGTCGTGTCTCAAAAATGTTTATCATATGACACGCGAGTGATTTCTATAAATCAATTTCTCATCAAATCCGTGAATGCCAATTCACCGATTCACTCTATCGTGCTGTCTGCTTTGAGACGTTCCGGTATGAGAACATGCTAAGTATGAAGATTCCAAAGTGGATTCTTTGGAAAATTCATTACTACAAGCTGGAAATTCCTGTCAAGGAAAGTCCTCTTTAAAAGAGACTCTACCTGATCACAGGTCGGTTTTCACAAAACCGGAGGGTAGTCTATCCTCGCAGAACGAATGACAAAGCCATGTTCGTTCTCTATCTTTATTGCTAACTGTTTTATTTCAGGGACACATATAAAGATGACGTTGATGGCTCCAGTTTCCAGCTGAATTGGGTCAATCCATACCTCATGCTCACACATCCCCCATACTATCAATGAAGATGAGAAACTTGCTACAACAAATGTTGAGAGACTACCAACAACGTTTCCGCAACCCTGATGAAAAAAGTCTCCTGATCTATAACTCTAATGCATTGTCTCCAGATTCAGAAGGGTGTGAGCATGATGGTCCTAAAGTCACTACATCACATGAAGGCGATACTGCAATGGATGAGCTTGGAGATTTACTTTGGCTGATGATCTCAAAGAAGCTCAAAGATCACATATCTCAAAGGAACTCTAATCACAAGTTCGCTGGCCTGAAGTACGAAGTGTGCTGAAAAGAGAAGAATCAGATCCTACGAGCTACAAAGACAAAAGAATGCTTAAAGACCAAAGATCTTAACTTCAAAGGTGACCTCGCTTAGGGGGAGATTGTTAGGAATACAAATATTCCTGTAAAAGTCTCGGTCACCTAATGATTGTAATAGCATTAAGTTAGCTCGTAGTTAGTTTATTTATTAGTTAATTAGTTTTAGATTAAGTAACACCGTGGAAGAAGGACGGGTCTTCACCCACTGTATGCCTGATCCACAGCCCGGGAGTGGGCGTTATGTTGTAAGTATAAATACCCCTCTCCACATGTGGAGAGGGTTGAACCTTCCACTCTACTCACTCTAATATTTTCCTTTTTCTCTCAAGGTTCCTTTCTTTCTTTCTTTTCTCTCCTCCTCCTCACTTCTACGCCTCATAAATCAAAACATGAACATGTTTCATATATAGTTAGTATTCTACATGTAGTTTTTCCATCGCCCTATGAGTTTTATACTCAGGATACTTTGCCAAGGGATGGGCGCCCCGCACCCGGTTCCTATAGGCTGGCTGATGCGCAGACTCTTGATGCCAACCGCCTATCCATTAACCCTTATCCGGAGGAGTTTTTGGTTCACATGGGGTTGAGTCGCAATTATTTTGGCGCTGCGGACGAGGTGCCCACTTTTATAAGTGAGGAAGGCCGGGGTGGGTGTTCGTCCCTTCTACTTCAAATTTTGTAAGTCTTTTTGTATGCGCACCTTTAATAACTAATCCTTTCTCCTTTCTTGTTTTGTTTATGTGCGCAGAGATGGATCTGTTTGCCGTTGTGAAGCTGGACAAGCTGAAGCAGGTGACTATAGGGGTGCGCCCTCTGAGGGAAGGTGAGCAGCCATTACTGGAGGCGACTAAGGGCCACTTGACCGTGCTACCGGAGGTTGTCCCTGAAAATAGGCCGCCGCTCCAGGTGACGCCTGTTCAGAGCGTGGCGCCATATGTGGAGGTGGCGCAAGAGGAGGCGCGTGCTGAGTCGTCTGACAGCATAGAGATCCTAAAGCCCGAGGAGGTGCTGAAGGAAGAAGTGGCGCAGAATATTAAGCTCAAGGGAGAGGCTGAGACCAATGGCCCCAAGAAGAGACGACGCTACCTCATTGGGGATGCGGAGTCGTCCGCGGAGGAGACATCCGCTTCTGGTGCGAATAAGAAGGCTGCTGAGGCCTCTCCATTTCTGTAAGTATCTGCGTCTATATTATGTTTCTTGTATATTACTTGTCGTAATATATACTAACTGCGTTCTTTATTTCTTGTAGGGATGATGCCGCGAAGAATGATGGGGTCTTCGTGGATGTGGTTTCCTCTCCACAGAATGAAAACAAGGAGGGGAAAGCCAAGGTTGATGAGGGTAGGGGGTGCAGCAGTTGATGGATGAGTTGGCTTCGACTGCTGCGCGCCAGGCTGAGCTGGTGGCTCAGTTGAGGGAGAAGTACGTCGGGGAGAGCAGTACTCTCGCCTAGAAGGATGAGGAGCTAGCGAAGCTCCGTGTGCAGTTGGCAGATGCACAGGTGGAGTTGGAGTCCTCGCGGGTATATACTGAGAAGATCACCCATGAGAAGTTGTCTGCCTTGGTTGAGGTGGAGAAGGCGCGCGGGGAGCTTCGTCATTATAAGTCCGACCTGACTTGGGCTGTGCGCTTCTTGGAGGAGAAGAGGTGGAGCATTTTGCTAACATTGCCAAGTTTAAGGAGGATATGATGAAGATCATCCAGGTGCAGGAGGACAAGCTGCGTGGCCTGAGCATCGAGTACGATGAGGAGTTATATCCTCATTTGATGTCGACCATTGCTGAGCACAGGTATCTCTTTGATACTTTTCTCCTTCGTAATATTCCTTATTGCTATTCTTGTTATTAACACAAATTATCCTTTGTTGATGTAGGTGGTTGATTAGCCACGGGTTGCGCCTGGCAGCAATGGGTACTCTTGAATCCCAAGAGGTGTTGGACGCCTTTGGGAAGGTGGTTCACTGCGCAGTGGCTCGCGGGACGTCGCAGGCTATGGAGGATCTCCATGAGGCCAAGTTGCTGAACAAGGATTTGGCTGAAGTCCCTGGGTATAATGCTGCTGCATATGATGAGCTAATGCAGGCTATGGCGGGGTTAAAGGTCCTCGAGCTGCCGCACATTGGGAGGTTGGAGCGCGACCAAGACAACCCCATAGATGTACTTATGGCGGGGTTGACCTTGGAGCGCCACCTTGGAGAGGATGTAGAGGGGCAATCATATTACTTTATGAAGCCTGATGTGTCGCAGCTGCAGGTTCCTGTGTTCGCGCAGCCTCGCCACATCCTTACCCTGTTCGCTCTTAAAAGGGAGATTCCCTTGAAAGAGGTTCTGGAGTGTCACAAGCAGAGGGCTGCTCAGAAGAGGGGCATTAAGGGCAAGGCAGTGTTGTGTGGCGTAGGCGCTGTACACATTTCTAGGTCTGATGGTGTGCCCGTGAGTGTTCCTACCGTATCTCCCAAGGACGCTTTGATTCTGAGAAAGCTTCAGGAGGCGGGGAGTTCTGCTGCTCCAGGGGAGAGCCCGGAGCATCGTCATAGCGTGTAGGCTTTTTGTATATGTACTATGTAGATAATGAAGTATCTTTCCTTGTAATTTTTGTGTAAAATTTTTTTAATAAGATACCTTTTTGTTGATTGAGTGCGTGACTTAAGAAATATACTTGCATTGTTTGCTAAGTTTAGTTATCTGACCAAGTGTATTGGCTCATTAAGTGCGTGACTTTAAAAATGTACTTGCATTGTTTGCTAAGTTTGACCAAGTGTCTTGGCTCGTTATTTGCTAAGCTTGTACGGTGTACTTAATATTTGCGCACCTGTCGTGAGATGCGCATGTGAAACTTACCTCGACGTCTCAAAAGTAAGGCGCTTAGCAAGGATACGTGATCCAATGTTGATGGGTTTGCAACCCTCTTACTCAACGAGTGAATTAGTAGGTTAACTCATCCTTTATGCCTTCGTGGGTCTTTAATTAGTGCATGCACGCCATGTAGGCAAAAATATAAGATAACGATATTGACATATATGAGTATGTATGTAATAAAGTGAAATACGCTATGGAGTTAGCTAGAAACCATAACATTTTATTGATACTTGCAAGTTTTTTGAAAAAATAAAAATACAATTCCTAGGAATAAAAGAAAAACAAACACTTATTGAACATCTCGTAGGATGCAAAGGTGTCTATGTAATGGCCGTGGCCTAAAAATAACATCTTTTGAGATTACAGATGTTCTAAGTGCGCGCTAGGTCGTGCCCTTCCATATCGCGCAGTCTGTATGCGATGTTGCCTAGCGCGTCTGTGACCTCGTAAGGTCCTTCCCATTTTGGTCCGAGCTTGCCTGTGTCTCCTACGTGGCTCGCATCATTGGCGCGGTAAACAAAGTCTCCTGGTCTGAACGAAGTGTGTTTGACCTTTGCATCATAATACTTCTTCATTTTTGCCTTAGTCTTTGCTTCGTGTATAGCTGCGCATTCATGCCTTTCTTCCAGTAAGTCTAAGTCTATGCGCCGTTCCTCGTCGTTTGTTGTGACGTTGACCTCTGCTGTGCGTATAGTTGGCATTCCTATCTCAGCTGGTATGACGGCTTCTGTTCCATAGACTAGGGAGAATGGCGTGTCGCCAGTACTGGTTTTGATTGTTGTGCGATGCGCCCATAAGACATGCGAGAGCTCATCCACCCACCTTCCTTTATGTCTGTCAAGGCGCGCTTTTATTCCTTCACCTAGACTGCGGTTTGCGCGCTCAACTAGGCCATTGGTTTGTGGGTGTTTTACAGAAGCGAAGTGTTGCGTGATGTTTAATTGCGTGCACCAATCTTTGAATGGGTTATCACAGAATTGTTTTCCGTTGTCTGATATAATCTCTCCCGGTAGTCCGAAGCGACAGACAATGTTGTCCCAGACAAAGCGTTTGACTTGGTTTCCTGTGATTCTTACCACCGCCTTTGCTTCAATCCACTTCGTAAAGTAGTCTATGGCTACGATGAGGAACTTTACTCCTCCTGCTGCTACAGGAAAGGGTCCTGCGATGTCAATGCCCCATTTATAAAATGGCCATGGTGAGGTAATAGGTGTTAGCTCTTGTTGTGGTCGGCGCGGGATTGGCCTATGTACTTGACAATTGCTGCATTTCTTTATCAGATTGCGTGCGTCGCGATGCATAGTTGCCCAATAATACCCTGCCTTAGAGCGCTTGCCACCACAGATCACGGCCCTGAGTGCATACTACATGATCCAGCGTGGATTTCTCTGTGTACGTAGTCTGCTTGAAGAGGTCCAACACATCTGAGCCAGGGTTGTAAGAAAGAGCGTCGATATAGTATGTTGTCTCATAGTTCAAACCGTTGCGCTGTGCGCCGCACTCTTCAAGCATCCTTATGATCTTGTGGTAAGATTCCCTTGCTGATGAATTCAATGATAGGTGTCATCTATGTAGGATCTTGTTCTTCTATCACTGTGGATATCTACATTTCCAAGATTGACTTGTTTTTTAGGGTTTCTACCAATACCTGTTTTGAGAGGTGCGCGAAGCTTGTGGATGCGATTTTGCTGAGCGCATCCGCTTTCTTGTTATCTCCTCTGGGCACCTGTTTTATTGTGAACCTGTCAAAATTTTTGATTAAGGACTTGGTCTTTTCTAGGTATTGGATCATGTGTTCATCCTTGGCTTCATATTCACCTAGCACATGGTTAGCAACTAGCCGAGAATCTACATTCGCTTCCAGGTTGCGTACACCCATTTGGACTGCGATGCGTAGTCCGGCTAGTAGGGCTTCGTATTCTGCCTCATTGTTTGTGGCTGTGAATTCAAACCGCAGCGCATAGGTGAATTCCATACCTTCTGGGTTTGTAAGAATAAGGCCCGCGCCTGATCCATCCATACATGAGGACCCATCCGTGAACAGAATCCAGGGTTCCTGTAGATCTGTTTTGGTTGCAGGTGTTGGACTGTCGCTATCTGGCTTCTCCACAATGAAATCGGCTAAGATTTGTCCTTTGACTGCAGTGCGCGGTTGATGAGGCGAAAAATGATCCGTTTTTAGCGGGTCATTTAAGCCCGAATCCGACTTTATTTGATCAAATATTGCCCTAAATCGTTCCTTTTGTGAATTTAGGTACTTGGAGAGTGAATTCTGGAAAAGAAGCCATTTCGGACGTTTTTGGAGCATAAAAGTGAAGAAAACGGCAAAGTCTCAAATTTCTATGCTGGGAACAGTACCTGAAGGCGTCAAGAGTTGTTCTTGACGGCGTCAGAGTCCCAAGAATAAAATACCGTGGTTTCTGACGGCGTCACATAGGCCGTCTTAAGTAGATCAAGGCCGTCCGAGGAAGTATTTGGCGGCGAGATGACGGCGTCACACCATTGCTCTTGACGTCGTCACCCCTGTTTTCCTATATATAGTTTTCTAGTTTTTTCATTAAAAAAAAGAGAAGTTTTGGTGAAACCCTAAAGACGAATTTGGTGCAACCTTTACAGGTTTTTCAAGGGTTCCAAACCCTTGATACCTTGCATTGTAATTGAGATAAGTGTTCTTCTAATTCAATCAATATGTCTATGTGTTGGTTGTCTATATCTTGGTCTCAATTCCATTATGCTAGGCTAGATCTCTTTTGTGTTTGCTTAGATCTAATGAAACCTAGATATTGATTATGTGTTGATTACTTGTCTATTCTTGTTTTGGATGAATGATTTTATATGTTAGGCTTAAGAAAACTGGCAGATCTCCAAATGGTAACATGCTTAAACATGAACCGAGGCGTACTAGGTCTTTATTGGTTGTATTTAATGCATGAGCCACTGTTTACAATCCCTATAGTTGTGCTGGGTCATGGTGTAGGAGGAGATAAGAGCTCATAGAATTGGGGAGTTATGTATGCCACCCCATGAATGGTATTAAGGAATACAATCCGTCATCCATACAATTATAACAAGTAATTAACGTGTAAAAGATATCTAGGGAGTAGTGAAGTCTAAGTAAACACAATTTCTCCAATTACTGCTCACAACCTTAGTATAATTAGTTTATTTTCATTTTCAGTATTTTATTTTGATTGCATCTTAGTTTTGGGTTAGTTGAATAGCAACTAATTCCGCCCATTTTTCCAAAACCCGAGATTTTAATTGCTTTCTAAAAAATATAAAAACACAAAAAATAATCATCCCTCACCCTTAGAACTATTAATTAGGCTTTCTAATCCTAGCGACACTATTCCTAAGCTGAACGATCAATCCCCCGGTACTTGTCACTATACTATACTACAACGATCAGGTACACTACCTGGTGGGGGTTGTAAGCTTCTCGAGATCCCTCGAGAGATAAAGCCTGTTGCGATTCCCACGCATCAAGTTTTTGGCGCCGCAGCCCGGGGAATAGTTATTGTCTAGGTTAGGATTTCTTTTTATTAGGTCTACTTGCTAGATTCCTTTCTAGTAAGATTTTATTTTTATTTTTAGGTTTTCTTTAGTCTATCTTATTTCTTCGTGCCTTTGTTCGTAACTCTTTACCATCCGACATCATGGAAGGTGGTAACATCTTTGAACCCGTCATCCCACCACAACAAAACCCACCATTAGAACCCCTTAGGCCCCGAACCTTAGGAGAGTATTCCCGACCTAGCCACCAAGGCTACCGAAACACCATTGAGCTCACCGGAGACAATGTGACCCCCTTGCGATCCGACACCATCCGGTTGGTGCAAAGCGGATGTGCATTCCATGGACTTCGTTCCGAAGATCCAAACCAACACCTTAAGGACTTCCTCAAAATCGTAGATTCCATAGACCTAGGGGTTGAAACTAGAGAGACTACCCGTTTACGCCTATTCCAATTCTCTCTACGGGATCAAGCTAGTCAATGGCTTGAGCGTTTACCCGCGGGATCCATCACCACATGGGATGATCTCACCACTCGTTTCCTTGCTCAATTTTTCCCACCGGGGAGAACTACTAAGCTTAGGAATGACATCTTGATGTTCCAACAACATCAAAATGAATCTCTTTATGAAGCATGGACTCGTTTCAAGGACTTACTCCAAAAAGTCCCTCATCATGGCATAGATCTTTGGCTCCAAGTCCAAATCTTCTATGACCATATCGACATCTCCACGAGGCGAACCATTGACCAATCGGCCGGTGGTAAGCTACGTGATCTTAGTGCGGAACAATCATGGGAACTCATAGAAGATCTTGCTCTCTATGACAACGAAAGTTGGAATGATCCCCGTGATTCGAACAAAACGGTCAAGGCAATATCTTTGCCTTCGAACAATTCTAGCACTCCCGACCGTAGGATCATGGAACTTGAGGACCAAGTCAAGTTTCTCATGAAATCTTACGAAGCTCCGAAGCCTTCAAGCCAAGTGAACCAAATCACTTCTTCATGCGAATTATGTAGTGGTCCCCATGACACTCGTGATTGTGTGGAACTCCCCGGAACAGCTTTTGCGGACTACGCATCCATGCGTACCGACGAAGCGGGAGATAAGTGGTACACTTTCAAGCCCGAGCCAAACACATACGGTGATTCATACAACCCCTCATGGAAAAATCACCCAAACCTTAGGTGGAGACAAAATCAACCAAATTCTTCCAATCCGCCTAATCGTTACCAACCAAACGGTCCACCATCCAACCGTACTTTCAACAACAATCCTTCTAACAACTATGGTAGTACCAACAATCTTGAAGGATTGGTGTCAAAGTTCATGGCATCTCAAGAAGCCCGCATAGCTAGGTTCGAAACCGAATTCAACCAACAACAAACGGAGATGACCAACAAGATCGACAACTTGTTGAAAGCCCTCAATAACCAAGCATTAATCACACCTAGGAAGGACACTAGGGACACCAATAGTGGAAGCCAAATTAAGGATCCCTCATCATCCAAACATGTCCACTTTGTAAATGTTGTCACCATTAAGTCAATAGATAAGGAGATAGAGGAGAGTGGCAAGGAGGAAGTTAGATTAGAAGCCGATAGTAAGGATGAGGATAGGGAAGTTGAGGTTAATAAGGATGAGGAATTAGAGGAGGTAGAACCTATAGAAGAATACTTTGATAAGTTGCCAACCAAGGAAGAACAGGAATACTACAAGGATTTATTCGATAGTCCCGAGAAAACATATATCTTTGGCACACCCCTTATCAAAATGGGAGACCCCTCTAACATTAACATCCCATGTAATATCGGGCACATGCATATATGGAAAGCTTACATCGACCTTAGATCCCCCGTGAACATCATGACTAGGACCTATTACAATTGAGTGATGAAGAAGCAACTTAATTTTAGGAAGATGCCCGGTAAAAATCTGATAAGTAATTTTACAGGAAGAGTGAAGGGACTGCATGTGATTATAGGGAATCTCATTTATGAGATCGATTTTATGATAGTTGAGGACACTCGTCCGGTGAGTGATGCTTGCCTAAGCCAAATAATATTCGGAAAACCATTTGTTGAGGCCACTAGGATGAGTTATGATCCGACTTTAGGGATAGTTAGATTCAAGAAAGAGAATGATGAAGTTGCTTATCAAATGCCCTACAAGATCGAACAATACCGCCTTCTCTCTAATTTCGAAAAAGAACATAAGCAAGCGGCTTATTATAGGAATGAGGAGGATAGACGTAGAGGAGTAGAGTATGTTAGAAATAGGATGCTTGGTTTCTACAAAGAGTGCTTGCTACTAGGTCCGGAATACAAAACTGGTTTAGAAGACGACCTAGAGACTGGAACCAATGATGAAATCACGTGATAACCCATGATCTTGAGTCTAGCTACAAGACTCGTAAATAAAGAAAAGCGCTTCTTGGGAGGCAACCCATGTTTTGTGTGATTTTATTTTGTTTGTTTGTGATTTGCTTCCGTATGCATGCTTTATTTTTATTGTTGGTAGATCATGTTTCTAAAACTAAATAGTGGAAATACTTTACTTTGTTGTTTTGGCCTAGTCTTAACTCCACCTAAAAGTATTTTTGCAAAAGATAAGTGTAAGGGGAAACCCCAAATATGTTTTTAAGAAACAAACCGATCATGATTCTCCACAATATTAAATGAACATGTATATTCATATTTGTTAGAGTCAAATGCTTGTATTGAGTCATAATGAAGTTTTGCAGGATTTTCCAGGAAGTAAGACCAAGTTTTTCCAGAAATTTTCCGGAAACTTAACATAAGAATTTCTGCAGGTCCATTCTGACGGCGTCAGAGTTTTACTCTTGACGGCGTCAGGAGTTAAAAATCTGGAAATTTTACCGGTTTTGTTTTTCTAACGGAGTCTTATGGTTTTTGTGCATTATTAAGTTTTATAATCTCCAGGAGATCTGCAAACTTCATTCCACAAGCATTATATCTTATCTTGTTTTCTAGGATTTAGTAACTTATATAGGATGCCGCCGATTTTACGCGAGGTTGTCTTGTCTATTTTTTGTCAGGATTTACAGGTTATGTTCGACAAGGAGATGATTTATATTCTAGAAGGGAAGCTTTGATTGTTCGTTTTCTTGGAAGAAGATCTAACCTGGCCAACCTATAATCCATACCGAGCGAATCAAGGGAGTATTTGATTTCATTCTCTTTACTTGTTCACTTTTACATTCTTTACTTGAACATTGGGGACAATGTTCATCTTAAGTGTAAGGGGAGGGTAAAAAGATGATACCTTACATATGCACTTTCGCTTGAGTTTGTTTTGTTTGATAGTAGATGTGTAATAAAACTATGAGAAATACTTGTTAGTGCAATTTTAGCGCCAAATTTAAAATTTTTTACAACATTTAGGAGTGAAACTTTAGCCATAGCAAGCATCTCATGGATAGGAGGTTGTATGACTAGCACATAACCGTATATTCAGAAAAATTTTCCACCCAAAAATGTGAGGTTCGCCTTTAGATTTGATAGGAAAAGCATTCATTATTAGTGCTTATGAGTGTACCGGTAGCATTTAGATTCTAGAACTTGCGTTAGTGATGCATCCCGAGACCGCTAGTGAGACTACATTCGTGTGGTAGGATTTACTACATGATAAGAGGCATTAGGATCACCCTTGTGTTAAACCCGTATTATAATTACTTGACCATTTAAGTCATATTACTTGGCTAGTTAAGTCAACTAATTTTTCCCACACCCTTAGCGTTGTACTCATTTTTAGTACACGAAACCCCTAGTACACCCCTCCGAGCCTATCTTTTCGTTTCTAACTTTAAGCATTTTACTTAAAGGAAGAATTTGTTACACCCCACTTAAATGTACAACCAAATCGCCTTAGCCTTCCGTGTATGCGCTCATTTTTAGTGCATTATTGTTATTTGTTAAACCCTAAGTTAACTTTCTAATTGATTACATGGTTGCTAAGTCGAGTCATATCCTTGTACATATTGTTTTGGGACGATTGGGACTCATGGGTAAGTACTTATTTTATGGAGTAATGGGGAAGAACATAATATTATTACCCCCATATGTGCGTTAATCTTAAAAGTGCTCCAAGTGTTTTGATTTTCTTAATTCGAGTCATTAGAATAGTTAAATGTAAAGTATGTAAAGATTCAAGTGTAAGGGGAATGTTCATACCCCTATGATGTATTATTTTGGATGGTAGGGTAAGAGTGTATGCAAAAAAAAAAAAAAAAAAAAAAAAAAGAACATACGGACTACCATCCCTTTTCATTCTATGTTCATTTTATGTTTTTGTTATTTTTCATTTATTAGCTTAAGTCGAGTCTAGTCTTGGCTTAGCAACGCCATCTTGTACATGTAATTAACCAAGATTGTTAACTCGCCACCAGTAAAATTTCCTTTATCCAACAAAACCGTGTAATTCATATCCCTATACCTAACGTTACAACCCTTTAAAAGACCTCTTTGATAGTTTATCCTAGGTGCTTACGCCATGTGGTGGAGGTTTGATCCTTTCCCAAGCCTATGGTAATCTATTTTGCTATGACAGGTAGTGAGAGATATCTTCCATTTCCATAATGTTATATTACTTTATTACACCCGAGAGATGTGAGTATCTAAACACTATTTGTGAGGTGCTTGTGTATGACCTCCGTGCTTGTCTATTGGTCTTTAGTGGAACGATTATTTGTTGTAATTACTTTTATATTAGTGTTAAATGACCCCTAACTTGTCTTTTGAGTAGAATAAAAGCGCATTTGCTTGAGGACAAGCAAATCTCAAGTGTAAGGGTATATGATGAGGCGAAAAATGATCCGTTTTTAGGGGGTCATTTAAGCCCGAATCCGACTTTATTTGATCAAATATTGCCCTAAATCGTTCCTTTTGTGAATTTAGGTACTTGGAGAGTGAATTCTGGAAAAGAAGCAATTTCGGACGTTTTTGGAGCATAAAAGTGAAGAAAACGGCAAAGTCTCAAATTTCTATGCTGGGAACAGTACCTGAAGGCGTCAAGAGTTGTTCTTGACGGCGTCAGAGTCCCAAGAATAAAATACCGTGGTTTCTGACGGCGTCACATAGGCCGTCTTAAGTAGATCAAGGCCGTCCGAGGAAGTATTTGGCGGCGAGATGACGGCGTCACACCATTGCTCTTGACGTCGTCACCCCTGTTTTCCTATATATAGTTTTCTAGTTTTTTCATTAAAAAAAAGAGAAGTTTTGGTGAAACCCTAAAGATGAATTTGGTGCAACCTTTACAGGTTTTTCAAGGGTTCCAAACCCTTGATACCTTGCATTGTAATTGAGATAAGTGTTCTTCTAATTCAATCAATATGTCTATGTGTTGGTTGTCTATCTTGTTCTTGTCTCTATTCCATTATGCTAGGCTAGATCTCTTTTGTGTTTGCTTAGATCCAATGAAACCTAGATATTGATTATGTGTTGATTACTTGTCTATTCTTGTTTTGGATGAATGATTTTATATGTTAGGCTTAAGAAAACTGGCAGATCTCCAAATGGTAACATGCTTGAACGTCTTAAGAAACATGAACCGAGGCGTACTAGGTCTTTATTGGTTGTATTTAATGCATGAGCCACTGTTTACAATCCCTATAGTTGTGCTGGGTCATGGTGTAGGAGGAGATAAGAGCTCATAGAATTGGGGAGTTATGTATGCCACCCCATGAATGGTATTAAGGAATACAATCCATCATCCATACAATTATAATAAGTAATTAACGTGTAAAAGATATCTAGGGAGTAGTGAAGTCTAAGTAAACACAATTTCTCCAATTACTGCTCACAACCTTAGTATAACTAGTTTATTTTCATTTTCAGTATTTTATTTTGATTGCATCTTAGTTTTGGGTTAGTTGAATAGCAACTAATTCCGCCCATTTTTCCAAAACCCGAGATTTTAATTGCTTTCTAAAAAATATAAAAACACAAAAAATAATCATCCCTCACCCTTAGAACTATTAATTAGGCTTTCTAATACTAGCGACACTATTCCTAAGCTGAACGATCAATCCCCCGGTACTTGTCACTATACTATACTACAACGATCAGGTACACTGCCTGGTGGGGGTTGTAAGCTTCTCGAGATCCCTCGAGAGGTAAAGCCTGTTGCGATTCCCACGCATCAGCGGTCTATATGAGATGTCTTATTCACTTAACAGTACACTCCACTTCTGTAAGCGTCCTGATGCGTCAGGTTTAGAGACAACTTGTTTGATTGGCTGATCAGTGATTACAACTATTGGATGCGCTTGAAAGTATCTGCGCAACCTTTTGGCTGCGAATACGAGGGCTAAGACCAGCTTTTCCATAGCGCTATATTTAGTCTCTGTCTTATTCAGGGCTTTGCTTACAAAGTATATAGGTGTCTGGACGGAGTTTCTATCTGTCAATAGCACTGCGCTAACTGCTCCATGGGTTGCCGATAAGTACATGATTAGCTCTTCCCCTGGTCGCGGTGCGACAAGTTTGGGAAGAGATGCCAGATGGTGTTTTAGTTGTTGGAAAGCTTCCTCCGCTTCTTCGGTCCAGCGAAAATCTCCCTTTTTAGTGCACTTCGTGAGTGTTTTAAAGAGAGGAAGGGATTTGTCTTCTGACTTGGATAAGAAACGGTTTAGCCCTGCTAACTTTCCATTCAATGACTGGACTTCTTTGAGTGTGCGCGGTGAGGGGAGATCAATAACAGCCTTTGTTTTTTCAGGACAAGGCTTGATTCCATCTGGTTCTATTAAGTATCCAAGGAACATACCTTCGGTTGCGCCAAAGGTGCACTTCTTGGGATTTAACTTCATATTTATTCGTCCCAATGTTCTGAACGTTTCCTCTATGTCGCGCACCAATTCATCCTCTGTGTGACTTTTGATGACAAGGTCGTCAACGTAGACCTCCAAGTTGCGGCCTACTTGTTTCTCGAAAGCTGTGTCCACCAATCGTTGGTATGTCGCGCCTGCATTTTTTAAGCCAAAAGGCATTTTTGTGTAGCAGTACACTCCTTGGCTGGTGTGGAAAGCTGTTTTTTCTTCATCTTTGACTGCCATCTGAATTTGATGGTACCCTTTGTATGCGTCTAGGAAGCATTTGAAAGGGTATCCGCACAGAGATTCTACCTTCTAGTCTATTTCTGGCAGTGGGTAGCAGTCCTGCCGTCGCTCTTCTTTACCATAACTGGGTTAGAGAGCCAGTCGTGGTAGTACACTTCGCGCATGATGCCTGCGTCTACAAGCTTGTGTACTTCTTCCAGAATAGCCTTTGCACGATCTAGGGCCTGGCCGCGCTTCTTTTGTCTTATTGGGGGATATCCTTGTCGGATTTGTAGCTTATGCTCTGTGATAGAGCGTGGCACTCCTGTCATGTGTTTTGGTTCCCATGCGAAGAAGTCCAGGTTCTTCTGCAAGAGTGCGCATACAGCTGCTTTACCTTTGTCAGATAAAGATCCACCAATCGAAACTTGTTGTTCTGGGTAATCGGGATGAATAGCGACTTTTAGGTTTGGTGTTTTTTCTGCGCGCTGTTCTGGAGTAGTCTCTACTTCAGTTGTTACCGCATTGCATTCTCTTGGTGGTACTGTTGTGTTACAGAGGGTGACAACTCCTCCTTCCACTGGAAACTTAAGCATTCCGTGCGCTGTGGATGATACAGCGCGCATGGATGATATTCCAGGTCTCCCAATGATACCGTTGAATGGTGAGGGAGACTTTATTACCATGAAATTTATCCATGTTGCGGTTGAGTGTTGTTCATCTCCTACGACCACCAGCAAACGTAACTGCCCCATGGGCCAGATCTTTTCTCCCGTGAATCCAGTCAATGACGCTGTTGCTGGTATCAATTGACTTTGGATTTCAGGTCGCAGTCTTTTGAAACAGTGATCATACAGGATATCTGTGGATGCTCCTCCGTCAATGTACATGCGGTGGATATGATGTCCTCCCGTATGTATTTCAATAGTTAGAGGCTCTACAACTACGTTGTCCGCAGCTAGAGTAGGGAAAGATATCTCTTTTTCTGGAGAGAATTTTTGGCTGACTTTTTGCTTTATCTTGCGCTGCCATGACTGTATCATGTATATGGTATCAACTTTTTCCTTGGGGGGTTCTTTCTTACCCCCGTTCCTCTGTTTATCTTTTCCCTCTTTAATGTTTTTTACAAGGTGGTCCATTCTGCCTTCTCTTACTAGCTTTTCAATCAATTGTCTTAGCTGGACGCACTCGTTAGTTGTATGGCCTTTTTGGTCATGGTACTCGCAGTATCCGTTCCCTATGCGTTTTTCTTCTGCGGTGCGCATTGGTGGCGGTTTTGGGAAGTTTGCACCTTTTGTTACAAATATTTCCCTCGGGGTTTTTGTAAGAGGGGTATATTTGTCATTGTCTCTTCCACTGCGGTAATTACTGCTGCGGTTGTTATTCTGATCATTGGATTGTTTCCGAGGCTGCTCTTGCTGCCTATTGTTCGAATAACCCTTTTTGCTGTCCGCAGCAGCTGCTTCTCCTTGTATAAAGGATCTAGTGCGCTTTGTTTGCTCATCGAAAGTCTGTGGAACTTTGTCGTTTAGCTTTCGGATGAGTTCTGGGTTATTAATCCAATTCATGAACCCTGAAATTTTTAGGATTTCAGGACATGCTTTGACTTGTATGCACTCATCCTTGAAGCGTTCCATAAAAGCGCTGGTTGATTCCCCTTGGCGCTGTTTCACTCTTGCTAGCTCAACAGGGTTTTTAGCGCACTTCTTTCGCTGGGTGAAGTTGAGACGGAATGCTTTCCGTAATTCCTCGAACCCACCGATGCTCCTACGTGGGAGTTTGCTAAACCATGTGCGCACGTTCCCTACTAACGTAGAATTAAACATATGGCACCACACAGGCTGTGGCCAGTTTTCGATAGTGGCAGCTGATACAAAAACTTTTAGGTGATCATCCGGATCACCTGTTCCATCATATGTTTTCACGTTAGTGGGCATGCGCCTGCATTTGCGGTCTGAGTAATCGCTGATGCGCCGTATGAACACGTCAACTTTCTGGCGACACCATGGAAGAGACATATCTTCATTCTCTTCATCGCGACGCCTTCCTCTTGACTTCCAGTGTCCGGTCTCTTTATTCTCGTTGTCCGATGAGTCACTGGAGGAAGAGTAGTCTCTTTTTCGGCGCTTGTGCCGGCTTCTTTCAGAAGAAGATCTCGAGGGATCTCTACTTGGGGATCTTCTTCTCCCCAATCTATCTTGGATCCTCTTACTTCCAGGTTTGGAGGATCCTTGGCTTGGCGAATGTTGAGGTCCTAATCGGTCTTGTATCCCCCGACTACCAAGTCTGGAGTGAACATTAGTGCGTCTCTCGCTATCTTCTGAGTATTGTGAATCAGATGTCATACCCAGCCTATCATGGATAGTGGTACGTTCTGCGCGTCTTCCTCGTGGGTGGCACAGTGGTGATTGTTCGCGTTCAGGACCAAAATTCAGTCGAGCTTGTAGGCTTGTACTTGCCCTTCTCCTTGCTTCTTCCTGCATGAGGGCGGTTAAGGTTTCATAATTTTGGGATACAAAATTTCCCAAAGTTAGATTGGGTGCGCCCTCAGTTGTTGCAAGAATGTCTGCCTCAGTATTAGGCACCCTATCTCGGTTAGGCGCGAGTGGTGGCACAGTGTTGTTCACTGCGGGTATAGTTTGATGAGGAGTAATGAAGAGGGTGCGCTGGAGTTCCTCAACGCTTGGGACCACTAGGGTGACTTGGGTAGCCCTTACAGGTAGTTCTACCGCTGGAAGAGGTTGGGTTGTCCCTGCCTCTTGGTGACCAGGTGCGCTGGTTGTCCCAGCAACCTGTCTAGAGGTCGAATCTTGTTGATTCTTCCTCTGATGGTCACGTTTTCTGACTCCGGAGTCCGCTGGCTTGAATTCTTGTTCTTTGTCATTCTAGTCCTTAGTTCTTAGTAGGGTCCCACGGATGGCGCCACTTGTTGATACAAAAATTGGGCGTTCCTGATTATGGGCTCTTGCTCTCGTACCAATTCGCTTCTTAGTACTTGTAACCTGCGTACTAAGAAAATAAACAACACCGTTAGGCTTATCGTGGGATTGTCTCCCACGATTAGACTCCGGCGTGAGAGTAAGTAATCGATTTAGGGTTCTCGTAAAGAGTTAGGGTTTGTGAATCGTACCTTGAATGATAGTTATGTCATTCCTTATATAGGCGCAGAATCCTTGTAGGGTTCGTGCTCCTTACGTTTCGCACCCATGGTGCTTATCCGGGTAAGGATATCTATTCCATAGATAGATGATCCTTATCTATACCGTGTATAGTTTGTTTGGGTTGGGCTTACGTGAGCCTGTTCCCATTATTAATGCGGCCCAAGTTACAATAACCCACTCATGGTGGATTTGGGCCTTAGTAATGTATATCATTTGGGCTTGTGGCCCATATATAGACTAGTTGATCTCCCCATTGGTGGTTATTTATATACATGGATGAATAAAATTGGAACTATACTCAGAAAATTAGATCGCTTCCTTATGTCCGAAGATGTTTTGGAAGCACTTCTGGATATCCACATAGCTGCTCTTGACCGGTTGTGGTCGAACCATAATCCTATTCTTCTTCATGTTACCAAAACAGATTTTGGTCCTTTCCCTTTTAAGCTTTACAATTCGTGGCACTCCAGGGAAGGTTTCGATGACCTAATCAAGTCGGAATGGATAAAGTTGGATGGTAACATTAGCGGCAATCTTCTTCAATCTCATGAGAAGTTTCGTTCTCTCAAACCTAAGATCGAAAAGATGGATTGCTAACGTCAAAGCTACGAATAGTACTCGAAAACAGGAAGCATTTTCATACATCTTTGATATTGAAAAGAAAATTGAAGATGGTACCGCATCTCCTTTAGACAGAGAAGCTCGTATTAAATTTCTACAAGAAGTCGATAACATTGATAAATTCGATTCCTTTGATTTAATTCAAAAGGCTCGTGTCAAATGGGATATCGAAGGAGATGAAAATTCTAAATTTTTTCACGGTTTGATAAATCAAAAAATGAGGTCCCAAGCTATTACCGGTATTATGCATGATGGTTTTTGGCTTAAAGACTCAGCCTAGATCAAAGACGCTTTTCATTTTTTTTTCTTTTTTATTTGATGACGTATAGTCTATATTTGGGTCACGAGCCCAAATGATAAACATCATTAGGGCCCAAAACCACCATGAGTGGGCTATTATAACTTGGGCTGCACTAATAATGAGATTGGGCTCACGTAGACCCAAGCCCAACCAAACTACCCGGGCATAGATAAGGATCTTCTAATTACGGAATAGATATCCTTAACCCGGATAAGCACCACGCGTACAAAGAGTAAGGAGCAAGAAACATATGAGGATTCTGCACCTATATAAGGAATGACATAATTCTCATTAAAGGTACGATTCACATACCCTAAACTCTTTACGAGAACCCTAAAAACCGATTACTTACTCTCACGCCGGAGGATAATCGTGGGAGACAATCCCACGATAAGCCTAACGGTGTTTGTTTATTTTCTTAGTGCGCAGGTTTCAAGCATTAAGAAGCGAATTGGTACGAGAGCAAGAGCCCAAACTAGGAACGCCCAACTTTCGTATCAACAAGTGGTGCAATCCGTGGGACCCGCACCAAGAATTAAGGAACTAGAATGACAAAAAGTGAAAATTCAAGCCAGCGGACTCCGCAGGTGGAAAAAACATGTGACCCTCAGAGGAAGAATCAACAAGGTTCAACCCCTAGGCAGGCCTCTGGGACAACCAGTACGCCTGGTCACCAAGAAACGGGACCTACCCAACCTCTCCCAGCGGTGGAATTGCCTGTAAGGACTACCCACGTTACCACCGTAGTCCCAAGCGTTGAAGAACTCCAGCGCACCCTCTTCAATACTCCTCACCAAACGGCACCTACAATGGACAACACTGTGCCGCCAGGCGCACCTAACAGGGATAGGGTACTCAATACTGAGGCAGATATTCTTGCAGCGAATGAGGACGCACCTGACCTAACGCTGAGTAATTTTGTATCCCAAAATTATGAAACTCTAACTGCCCTTATGCAAGAAGAAGCCAGGAGAAGGTCGAATACGAGTCTGCAAGCCCGGCTCAACTTTGGCCCTGAACGCAAAGCATCACCACCGCGCCACCTACGAGGAAGACGCGAAAACAATGAAAAACGTACCACTATCCATGATAGGCTGAGTACGATATCTGACTCATAATATTCAGTGGAATGTGAAGACGGCGAGAGGCGCACTAATGTTCATTCCAGACTTGGTAGTCGAGGGATACAAGATAGGTTAGGACCTCAACACTCACCAAGCGAAGGTTCCTCCAGGTCTGGGAGCAAAAGAATTCACGACAGATTAGGGAGAAGAATATCCCCAAGCGAAAGCCCTTCAAGCTCTTCCTCTGAAGGAAGCCGGCGCAAGCGCCGCAAAAGAGATTACTCCTCCTCCAACGACTCCTTGGACAACGAGGATAAGGAAACAGGACACTGGAAGTCTAGAGGAAGACGTCGCGAAGAAGAAGACGAAGTCATGTCTCTTTCGTGGCATCGCCAGAAAGTTGATGCATTTACACGACGCATCAGCGATTACTCCGATCACAAAAGGAGGCGCATGCCCACTAATGTCAAAACATATGATGGAACAGGTGATCCGGATGACCACCTAAAAATTTTCGAATCGGCCGCTACCATCAAAAATTGGCCACAACCTGTGTGGTGCCATATGTTTAATTCCACCTTAGTAGGGAATGCGCGCACGTGGTTTAGCAAGCTCCCACGATGGAGCATTGGCGGGTTTGAAGAATTACGGAAAGCATTCCGTTTAAACTTCACTCAAAGAAAGAAGTGTGCTAAAAACCCTGTTGAACTAGCCAGAGTAAAATAGCGCCAAGGGGAATCAACCAGTGCTTATGTGGAACGCTTTAAAGATGAGTGCATACATGTCAAAGCTTGTCCCGAAGTCCTAAAAATTTCAAGGTTCATGAATGGGATTAATAACCCCGAACTCATTTGGAAGCTAAACGACAAGGTTCCCCAAATCTTCGATGAGCTAATGAAGCGCACAAGATCCTTCATACAAGGAGAAGCAACCGCTGCGGACAGCAAAAAAGGCTACTCAAATTATAGGCAACAAGAACAGCCTAGGAGACAATCCAACGATCAGAATAGCAACCGCAGCAGGAATTATCGCAGTGGAAGAGAAAATGACAAATATACCCCTCTCACAAAGACTCCGAGGTCAATATTCGTAACAGAAGGTGCAAACTTCCCAAAACCTCCACCAATGCATATCGCAGAGGACAAGCGCATAGGGAATGGATACTGCGAATACCATGGCGAAAAAGGCCATACAACCAACGAGTGTGTCCAGCTACGACAACTGATTGAAAAATTAGTAAGAGAGGGCAGAATGGACCACCTCGTAAAAAACATTAAAGAAGGGAAGGACAAGCAAAGGAATGGAGGCAAGAAAGAACCTCCCAAAGACAAAGCTGACATCATCTACATGATACAGTCATGGCAACGCAAGATAAAACAAAAATTCAGTCAAAAATTCTCTCCAGAAAAAGAGATATCCTTCCATACTCTAGCTGCGGACAACGCAGTAGTAGAGCCACTAACTATTAAAATTCATACGGGGGGACATGATATCCACCGCATGTATATCGATAGGGGGGGGGGGCATCCACAGACATCCTATATAATCATTGTTTCAAAAGGCTACGACTTGAGATACAATGTCAATTGATACCAGCCACAACTTCGTTGACTGGATTCACAGGAGAAAAGATTTGGCCCAGGGGGCAATTGCGCTTGCTAGTAGTTGTGGGCGATGAACAACACTCAACAGCAACATGGATAAATTTCATGGTAATCAAGTCTCCCTCACCCTACAATGGCATCATTGGGAGACCTGGAATATCATCCATGCGCGCTGTACCATCCACAGCACATGGGATGCTCAAATTTCCAGTGGAAGGAGGAGTTGTCACCCTCTACAACACCATGGTACCACCAAAAGAATGCAACGCAGTAACCAGTGAGGTGGAGAGTATTCCAGAATAGCGCACAGAAAAAACACCAAACCTAAAGGTCGCTATTCACCCTGATTACCCAGATCAACAAATCTCGATTGGAGGATCTTTATCTGACAAAGGTGAAGCAGCTGTGTGCGCACTCTTACCAAAGAACCTAGATATCTTTGCATGGGAACCAAAGCACATGACCGGAGTGCCACGCTCTATCACAGAGCACAAGCTACAAATCCGACAAGGATATCCCCCAATACGACAAAAGAAGCACGGCCAGACCCCAGATCGTGCAAAAGCTATTCTGGAAAAAGTACACAAACTTGTAGATGAAGGCATCATGCCCGAATTATACTATCATGAATGGCTTTCTAATCCAGTGATGGTAAAGAAGAGTGATGGCAGTTGGAGGATGTGCGTGGACTTCACAGACCTCAACAAAGTATGCCCACAGGACTGCTATCCACTGTCGGAGATAGACTGGAAAGTAGAATCCCTGTGCGGATATCCTTTCAAGTGCTTCCTAGACGGATACAAAGGATACCATCAAATCCAGATGGCAGTAGAAGACGAAGAAAAAACAGCTTTCTACACAAGTCAAGGGGTCTATTGCTATACGAAAATGCCCTTTGGCCTGAAAAACGCAGGCGCAACATACCAGCAATTGGTGGACATAGCTTTCGAAAAACAAGTAGGTCGAAACTTGGAAGTCTACGTTGACGACCTTGTCATCAAGAGCCACACAGAGGATGAATTGGTGCGCGACATCGAGGAAACGTTGAAAACATTGGGAAAAATAAACATGAAGTTAAATCCCAAGAAGTGCACATTTGGCGCAACAGAAGGCATGTTCCTCGGATACTTAGTAGAACCCGATGGAATCAAACCTTGCCCAGAAAAAACAAAAGCTGTTATCGATCTTCCCTCACCGCGCACACTCAAAGAAGTCCAGTCATTAAACGGAAAGCTAGCTGGGCTAAACCGTTTCTTATCTAAGTCTGCAGATAAATCACTCCCTCTCTTTAAAACACTCACGAAGTGCACCAAAAAGGGAGACTTTCGTTGGACTGAGGAAGCAGAAGAAGCTTTCCAACAGCTAAAACAACATTTGGCATCACTCCCCAAACTTGTCACACCGCAACCAGGGGAAGAGTTGATCATGTACTATTGACAGATAGAAACTCCGTCCAGATACCCATATACTTTGTAAGCAAAGCATTGAAGAAAACAGAGACTAACTACAACGCCATGGAAAAGCTGGTCTTAGCTATTGTATTCGCAGCTAAAAGACTGCACAGATACTTTCAGGCACACCCAATAGCTGTAATCACGGACCAGCCAATCAAACAAGTTATCTCTAAACCTGACGCATCAGGGCGGCTACAAAAGTGGAGTGTGTTGTTAAGTGAATATAACATCTTGTATAGACCACGCACTGCAATCAAGGGGCAGATATTAGCCGATTTCATTATTGAAAAGCCAGATACTGATAGTCCAACCTCAACAACCAAAACAGATCTACAGGAACCCTGGATTCTGTTCACAGATGGATCCTCATGCGTGGATGGATCAGGTGCAGGCCTTATTCTTACTAATCCAGAAGGAATGGAATTCACCTATGCGCTGTGCTTCGAATTCACAGCCACAAATAATGAGGCAGAATACGAAGCCCTACTCGCTGGACTGCGTATTGCAATCCAAATGGGTGTACGCAACCTGGAGGCAAACGTGGATTCTAGGCTAGTAGCTAACCATGTGCTAGGTGAGTATGAAGCCAAGGATGAACACATGATCCAATACCTGGAAAAGACCAAGTCCTTAATTCAGAACTTTGATAGGTTTACAATGAAACAAGTACCTAGAGGGGACAACATGAAAGCTGATGTGCTTAGCAAGATTGCATCTACAAGCTTTGCGCACTTATCAAAACAGGTATTGGTAGAAACCCTACAAAACAAGTCAATCTTGGAGATGGATGTATGCACAGTGATAGAAGAACAAGATCCTACGTGGATGACACCTATCATTGAATTCATTAGCAAAGGAGTCTTACCACAAGATCATAAGGACGCTCGAAGAGTGCAGCGCACAGCGCAGCGATTTGAACTACGAGACAACATCCTCTATCGACGTTCTTTCTTGCAACCTTGGCTCTGATGTGTTGGACCTCTTCAAGCAGACTATGTACTCTGAGAAATCCACGCTGGATCATGTAGCATGCACTCAGGACCACGGTTTGTTGTAGCGCGCGCTCTACGGTCGGGGTAATATTGGCCCACTATGCACCGCGACGCGCGAGATATGATAAAAAAGTGTAGCAATTGCCAAGTACACAGGCCAATCCCACGCCAATCCCACCTCACTTGAGCATTGACATCGCAGGCCCTTTTCTAGTTCCAGCAGGAGGGCTAAAATTCCTCATCGTAGCCATAGACTACTTTATGAAGTGGATTGAGGCAAAGGCAGTGGTGAGTATCACGGGCAACCAGGTAAAACGCTTTGTATGGGATAATATTGTATGTCGCTTTGGACTACCTGGAGAAATCATATTAGACAACGGGAAACAATTCTGTGACAACCCATTCAAAGATTGGTGCGCGCAATTGAACATCACACAACACTTTGCTTCAGTAAAAAACCCACAAACCAATGGTTTAGTTGAGCGCGCGAATCGCAGTCTAAGTGAAGGAATAAAAGCGCGCCTTAACAGACACAGGGGCAAGTGGGTGAACGAGCTATCACATGTCTTATGGGCGCATCGCACCACAATCAAAACCAGTATTGGAGACACACCATTCTCCCTTGTCTACGGAACAGAAGCCGTCATACCAGCTGAGATAGGAATGCCAACTATACGAACAGCAGAGGTCAACGTCACAACAAATGACGAGGAGCGGCGCATAGACTTGGACTTACTGGAAGAAAGACGTGAACGCGCAGCTATACGCGAGGTAAAAGCTAAGGCAAAAATGAAGAAGTATTATGATGCAAAAGTCAAACATACTTCCTTCAGACCAGGAGACTTTGTATACCGCGCTAATGACCCTAGCCACGTAGAAGACACAGGCAAGCTTGGACCCAAATGGGAAGGACCCTATGAGGTCACCGATGCGCTAGGCAATGGCGCATACAGGTTGCGCGATATGGAAGGTCACGATCTAGCGCGCACTTGGAATATCTACAATCTCAAAAGATGCTATCTTTAGGAAAGGCTACGGCCCACAAACAGACATTTTTGCACACTAATATGTGCCCAATAATTGTTTGTTTTTTCTTTTCTTTGTGAGGAATTGTTTTTCTTTATCAAAAACTTGCAAGTATCAATAAAACGTTATGGTTTCTAGCTAACTCCATAACACATTTTACTTTATTGCGTACATTCTTATATGTATCAATATTGTTATACTACATTTTTGCCTACATGGCGTGCATGCACTACTTAAGACCCACGACGACATACAGGATGAGTAAACCTACTAACTAACTCGTTGAGTAAGAGGGTTGCAAACCTATCAACATTGGATCACGCATCCTTGCTAGGCGCCTTACCTTCAAGACGTTGAAGTAAGTCTTCCTTGCGCATCCCACGAAGGATGCACAAATGTCACGTATAAGCTTAGCAAACAACGAGCCAAGACTCTTGGTCAATGGTCACACAATAAAACTTTGCAAACATAATGCAAGTTTATACTTATAATTTATCTTAAGTCACGTACTTAATTTAAACATAACTCCAAACAAGAGTATCTTATTTAATCTTTTTACATAAAAAGACAACAATCATAACGCACAAAAGATATACTTTGTTATTATACAATAAATATACAAGTCACAAAAAGCCTATATGCTATGACGATGCTCAGGACTATCTTCTGGGGCAGCGGAGCTTCCTGCCTCTTGAAGCTTTCTCAAGAGCAACGCATCCTTAGGTGATACGTTCGCTACGCTAACAGGAATCCCATCTGACTTGGGAATATGCGCAGCGCCCACACCGCATAAGACGGCTTTGCCCTTAATACCCTTTTTCTTGGCAGCCCTCTTTGCGTGCAGCTCCAACACCTCCTTAAGAGGAATCTCCCTTTCAATAGCAAAAGGGTTCAACATATGGCGCGGCTGGGCAAAAACAGGAACCTGCATAATTACCTTTATAGGGTTATCCTGGTCGTGCTCCAGCTGCGCAATATGAGGAAGCTCAAGCAGCTTCATTTCATCCATCGCCTTCATCAGCTCATCATACGCATTGGCATTGTAAGCAGGCACCTCAGAAAGCGCCACCTTCAGCAACTTAGCCTCATGAAGCTCCTCCATGGCTTGCACCCTCCCACGCTCCACGTTGCACTGCACCACCTTTCCAAAGGTCTCCAACACCTCCGGAGACTCAAAGGTGCCCATAGCAGCTAAGCGCAGTCCATGACTGATCAACCACCTATATCAACAGGAACAACTTGCATTAGAAAAGACAAACCCACAAAAATAGTAAGGTAACATTGCAGGAAAATATGTAAGGACGTACCTGCGCTCAGCTATGGTAGACATCAGGTGAGGGTATAATTCCTCATCATATTCTATGCTTAGGCCACACAGCTTCTCCTCCTGCACCTTAATGATACTCTCCATGCGCAAGCGAAACTTACTAATGTTCGCAAAATGTTCCTCCTTCTTCTCCTCAAGATACCTTACCGCCCAGGTAAGGTTGGCCCTAAACTGATGAAGGTCCCCGTGCGCTTGCTGCAGCTCAGCCATCGCGGTCAACTTCTCGTTAGTGACCTTGACTGCGTGCGCCTTGAAGGACCCCACCTCCGCTTGCGCTTCAGCCAGCTGTGCACGGAGAAGAGCTATCTCCTCATCTTTCTGGGCAAGAGTGCTACTCTCCCCGACGTATCGCGTCTTCAACTGAGCAACAAGCTCAGCTTAACGCTCAGCAGTAGCAACCAACTCCACCAACAGCTGCTATGCAGATACGTCCTCACCTACCTTGACTCCCTCCTCCTTGTTTTAATTCTGAGGAGGGACCACGCTCTCCACAAATTCCGCATCATCCTTCGCAGCATGGTCACTATAATGAATAATGAAGAAAGTTAACGCGTATTACGACAAGTAATAATAAATATAAAGCATGAGGAATATCACTTACAGAAGCGGAGAAGCCTTCGCAGCCTCCTTATCCGTGTCAGAAGCGGATGTGTCCTCCTCTGCGGATGACTCTACATCCGCGATCAGATGGCGCCTCCTCTTGGAAGTACCACTGCCGCCAGCCTCTCCTTTGCGCTTTAGATTCTACGCTACCACCTCAGGCTTCAGTACCTCCACGCTGTTAGAGGATTCAGCGTGCAACTCCTCCACATGTGCAGGCTCCATAGTGGGAGCCACGCTCTGCACTGGCGTCACAAGAAGAGGGGGCGAATCTTCATGACTAGCTGGCCCCAACACAGTCAGATGCCCAGCAGTCGCATCCAAGAGTGGTTGCTCACCCTCCCTCAGAGGGCGCACGCCAACGGTCACCTGTTTCGGCTTCTCAAGCTTCACTACAGCAAACAAATCCATCTCTGCGCAACACATAAACACGTAACAAAACACAGGTTAGTTATTAATAGTGCGCATACAGAAAAACTTACATTATTTGAAGCGAACATTTAAAAGGGATGAACACCCACCCTGGCCTTCCTCATCAATGAAGGTTGGCACCTCGTTACCACCATGGAAATAGTTGCGACTCAACCCCATGTGCACCAAAAACTCCTCAGGGTAAGGGTTAATGGGGATGCGGTTGGCATCAATAGTCTGCGCATCTGCCAAGCTATACGAACCGGGTGTGGGGCGCCCATCCCTCGGCAGCGTCTCTTGAGTATAAAACTCAAATGGTGAAGGAAACACCACATCATCCACCTAGAAAAAATATTCCCTCCAATGCCTCAAGGAATCTACCTTATCGGTATAACACTGAAGGCTCCCCGCGCGCTTCGCAAAGGATACCCATCCATGCGACCACGTTGTGTCGTAAAACGCACGGAATAGGTCGACAGTTGCGTTTATTGCAAGTAAACGATAGTTTACTTCAAAATTTGATATCTTCGCCGCACCTATAGAGTGCAGCTGCGAGATATGAAGGTGATAAAAATTGAGCACGTTACTCAGAAATATAGATATTGGTACGCGATAGTTAGCGTACTCAAAGAAACACGTGTATAACCCTATGTTCCTTTCGGGGAAATCGGAAATACACGCATCGACGTCCGGGGCCTCTGGATGCACATCCAGAGGAATGAAGTAATCAGATGAGAACTGACGCACATCATCCTCATCCATCGCAGAGCGAAACTCCTCTAATTGAGCAACCATTTTTACAGTATCACAAGTTCTACTAGGATCCGCACACGGAATTACCTAATGAAATAGCTGATTTCTTTAAAAAACGCTTTGAAGAAATGAGAAATGGTGAATGTGTGTTTTTACTGTGTGTTTTTGGTAAAAGGGAGGCGGTGAATCTTATATAGGTCATCCAAAAACCGTAGATAAAGGCCACATGGATCCCACTCATAAAACGTGTGGCTGGAATACGAAACGGTACATGCACTTTTTCTCATTTTCCAAGGAACACTTGGACACATCCCCCGTTTTCCGAGGCACTTTTTTGAAATATCTTGGATTAGATACATATTTCTTCATATTGGGCGGAAAATTTCTAAATTTTTCCCGCCATGCTTACCGCTGTTCTCACTAGTCTAGCGTCCGTGGCTACGAGCCGCGCACACTAGACTAGGGGGACATGATGACGTATAGTCTATATTTGGGCCACGAGCCCAAATGATAAACATCACTAAGGCCCAAAACCACCATGAGTGGGCTATTATAACTTGGGCCGCATTGATAATGGGCTTGGGCTCACGTAGACCCAAGCCCAACCAAACTACCCGGGCATAGATAAGGATCTCCTAATTACGGAATAAATATCCTTAACCCGGATAAGCACCACGCGTGCGAAGAGTAAGGAGCAAGAAACCTATGAGGATTCTGCACCTATATAAGGAATGACATAATTCTCATTAAAGGTACGATTCACATAGCCTAAACTCCTTACGAGAACCCTAAAAACCGATTACTTACTCTCACGCCGGAGGATAATTGTGGGAGACAATCCCACGATAAGCCTAACGGTGTTTGTTTATTTTCTTAGTGCGCAGGTTTCAAGCATTAAGAAGCGAATTGGTACGAGAGCAAGAGCCCAAACTAGGAACGCCCAACTTTTGTATCAACATTATTCAAGGACAAATTTCAAGCCCATGACTCGCTGGTAGTCTTTCCTCCTTTATCCCATTCGAACGGTATTAGTTCTTCTGATCGTGATGCCTTAGAGATGACCATCTCTCTTGAGGAGATTAAGACTGCAATTTAGGATTGTGGCAGTAGCAAAGGTCTAGGTCCTGACGGTTTTTCATTTGCTTTTGTGAAGAAATATTTGGATATTATAAATAAGGATATTTTTTAGTATGTCAACTCATTCTTTGCGACAAGCACAATGCCTAAAGGAGCTAATTCTTCATTCTTTACACTTATTCCTAAGGTTAGCAACCCAATCTTCATCAAAGAATTTCGTCCTATATCACTTATTGGCATTCATTATAAGATTATTGCTAAAATCTTAGCTAACCGGCTTTCTAAAGTGATCGACAAAATTGTTTGCCACAAGCAATCTGCATTTATTTCAGGCCGTCAAATCCTCGATGGTCCGATCATTCTTAGTGAGATAATTGATTGGTATAAGAAAAGGAAGAAAAAGTTACTTATCTTCAAAGTGGATTTCGAAAAAGCTTTTGAAGTGGTTAGTTGGAAATACTTGGATCATGTCCTTGATAGCATTGGTCTCGGTTCTAAATGGTGTTCTTGGATTAGAGCTTGCTTACATATGTCCAAAGCTTCCGTCTTGGTAAATGGTAGCCCTACTTTCGAGTTCTCTATTAAACGAGAACTTAGACACGGAGACCCTTTATTGCTGTTTCTTTTCATTCTTGTCATGGAGGGTCTTCATGATGTCCTTTCTAACATTGTGGGATCAGGTCTAATTAGAGGCAGTAATATTGGTCACTCTGATATTACTATTACTCAACCTTTTTATGCAGATGACGTGATAATTACTACTGATTGGAATACTCGTGATCTTAACAAAATCATACGTGTTCTTCATGTTTCCTACTTAGCTTCAGGCCTTAAAATTAATATCCACAAATCCAACATTTATGGCATTGGAGATTCAGATGAAGAAGTCTCGAATATGTCTTCCAATACTGGTTGAGCCCCGAGCTCTCTGTCTTTCATGTACCTTGGGCTCCCGATAGGCTCTAATATGAGTATGATCTCTAATTAGAAGATTTTAATTGACCGTTTTCATTCGAGGCTCTACAATTGGAAGGCGAACCTCCTCTCAATAGGAGGTCGTCTTACTCTCATTAAATTGGTTCTAGGTAGTCTTGGTATTTACTACTACTTTTCAATTTTCAAAGTTCCTGAGGTGATTTTTAATTCTTTGGAAAGTTCTCGTTCTACTTTTTTTATATGGAGTTGTGCACGATTCTAAAAGGTTAGCTTAGATTAAATGGTACAATGTTCTTGCTTTATTCGACCAAAGTAGCTTAAACATTGGCAGCTTAAAGGCATTTAAGTAACACCCCCAGTTTTCACTGATCGCAGTGGATAAAGTGTTTGGGGTATTACTTCATAGAATCACAGATAGAGTAATAGAAAACGACTCAAAAATAGACGTTTTGGAAATTTAGTTTTCATTCATAATTATCAGAGTTTTAATTATAAAAGACATACTTTTATTTTTGATGAAGTCCCAAAAATCTAAGAGTTAGGTTGGTTGTGTTTGAATGATAATCATAGGTTTAGGGGTTAGTGAATACAAGTTCCCTGGGTTCAGTTGTTACACCCATCTGGGAAAATGCAAGTTTTGTGATAATTGTGATGCATGCACAATTATCAGGAGTTTAGTATGTTGCACTAAGCTCATGAATCACACTTTAACGATCCGGGTCATGTGGGCTGCAGACCCAACATGAGGGGATGGAAGGATAACTTGCCAAATTTATATCTTGAGTGGATTCAAATATAGTACTTATTGGTACCACCTAGTGGGGTGTTAATACCAACGGGAGTTGTCAAACTCCAATAGATCTATCAACTATATTCGCATTCGCGTGGGTAAAATATCCCAAACGATTAGATTCATGAATTTTGGTTATGTAGTGGTGGCTGTTAGTTTACTCGTGCAACAACGAATGAAAAAGACTTATATTTGGTTTTAAGTAAAGCATTTAGCATGTATCCCCCTCACAGGGTTTATAAAGCATTTAGAGTGAAAGCATTTTAAAAAGTATGAGGCTATGAGAACTCACACGGTATTTAAAAAGATGTGAGGCTAAGAAACTCACCTGGGTGTAGAGTAATCTAAGTGATGCAAATAGTGACTCGGGAACTAGTCCGCTTTACTCACGTATCCTAGTGTGTTGTTGGTTTTGTATGTATGTCAAGGTTTAGTTATCATGTTTATGTTTCTCAAGTTATTTTTTTAGGTTTGTTAATGTTTTATATATAACATAACACCATTCAGGCCATTGTAATTCAGAAGTATATGACTCCTCACATGAAGATCCCTACTATTGTATTTTGTTATCAACATAGTACTGTTCGGGCCATAATAATTCAGAAGTTAATACTCCTCTCAGAAAGCTCCCTATTATTGAGTTATGTTGTTATTAGGGTTTAGTTATAATCATATCACCGTTCGGGCCATCATATCTCATAAGAATATGCAATAATCGTTCGAGGAGTCAGGGCACTTTAATTTGTAAACCCAACAAACTCGTCAAAAATGAAATACGAAATATTCACATAGTACTCCTCGCATGAAGCTCCCTAGTATTGTGTTATGCTTCTAACTTTATTTAGGTTTTATACTTATATGATATTTTCACTTTTTACCCTTATATTTTATATAACGTTTTCTACCCTAAATTTATATTACTTATATTACTTATACTAATAACTATCTATACTTGGGAACAGTACCTGACGGCGTCACATGCTCCTTAATGACGGCGTCAAGAGTAATACAAGAGGTGGATATGGATTGTACACATGACGATCCAGAGAGTTTTGTGCATTGGAGATGACGGCGTCACCCAAGGCCGTCATGGTCCATGTATTAGTGACGGCCCAGAAGAAATTTACACATGACGGCGTCAAAAGTGGATCTAGGCAATCAGATTTCATTATAGGCGGCGAGTTGACGGCGTCACATGTTTACACATGACGCCGTCACTCTGTATTATCTATATATAGTTTTCCAAATTTCATTCATTAGTGTGCAACTTTGAGGGTAAAACCATAGGTCGAATTTTCCAGCTTTTTCAAGGGTTTCAACCCTTTGAAACTTTCATGTTCAACTTGAGATAAGTACTATTTCAATTCAATCAATATGTCTATGTGTTGTTTGAATATATCTTACACTTGTCTTCAATATAACATGCTCGGTTAGATTTCTTTTGTGTTTGCTTAGATTTAGTGAAACCTAGATGTTAATTATGGGTTGATTGTTTGTTTATAGTTGTTACGGATGATTGTATTCGATGTTAGGCTTAAGAAAACTGGCAGACTTCCATTGGTAACTTGCTTGAACGTCTTAAGAAACATGATCAGAGGTGTACTATGATTTTTGGTTGTATTTAATGCGTAGGAGAATTCTAACGATCCCATGTTAGGAGCTTCTAACGGCTCGACATAGGAGTGAAGTAGGATCCTATAGAGTTAGGGAATATTGTACACGACCCTACGACTAGTATTAAGGAATATGACCTGTCATCCATGCAATTGTAACAAGCTATCAACCTGTAAAAGATATCTAGGGAGTAATGAAACCTAAGTAAACACAACTTTCCCTATCAGTTGGCCACCAAGGGTAATCTTGAGGAGGTATCCTTGGAGAGGTCTCAGGTTTGAGTCTCACCAAGGACCTTCAGGGGCCCAAAAAAATAGAAGCAGGAGTGGGTTTATCCCCTAAGGAGAAAGGTTCGATGCTTGCATAATGCCCAATTGGATGTCACTGTAAGCTTGTGATACGTGGGAATCGCACCAGGCTTTACCTCTCAAGGGATCTTGAGAAGCTTACAACCCCCACCAGGCAGTGTACCTGATCGTTGTAGTATAGTATAGTGACAAGTACCGGGGGATTGATCGTTCAGCTAGGAATAGTGTCGCTAGGATTAGAAAACCTAAATACTAGTTCTAGAGATGAAGAATGATTATTTTTGTATTTTTATATTTTTTAGAAAGCAAGTAAAAATCTCGGGTTTTAAGGATTTGGGCGGAATTAGTTGCTAGTCAACTAACCCAATACTAAAGATGCAGTCAAAATAAAATACTAGAAATGAAAATAAACTAAATTAACTAAGGTTGTGAGCAATAAGTGGAGAAATTGTGTTTACTTAGATTTCACTACTCCCTAGATATCTTTTACACGTTAATTACTTGTTATAGTTGCGTGGATGATGGATTGTATTCCTTAATACCATTCATGGGGTGGCGCACTTAATTCCCCAATCCTATGAGTGCCTAATTCACTCCTATGTCGAGCCGGCTAAGAAGCTCCTAACATGGGATCATTAGAATTTACTCATGCATTAAATACAACCAATAAAACCTAGTGCACGTCAGTTCATGTTTCCTAAGACGTTGAAGCATGTTACCAATTGGAGATCTGCCAGTTTTCTTAAGCCTAACATCGAAATCATTCATCCAATACAACCATAAACAAGTAATCAACACATAATTAACATCTAGGTTTCATTAGATCTAAGCAAACACAAGATAGATCTAGCCTAGCATGATGGAATTAAGACAAGAACAAGATATAGACAACCAACACAAAGACATATTGATTGAATTAAAAGAATACTTATCTCAATTACACATGAAAGGATTCAAGGGCTGAAAACCCTTGAAAAACCTGTAAAGTTCGCACTAAGTTCGGCCTTAGGGTTTCTCCAAAATTTCCCCTCTTTTATGAATGAAAATTAGAAAACTATATATAGGAAATTGAGGCTGACGGCGTCAAGACCAAATTGGTGACGCCGTCATCTCGCCGCCAAAAGAATTCTCGGACTGCCTTGACCTACTTCTGACGCCGTCACGTTATAACTTTTTCCAGGCCGTCACGTATTTTACTCTTGAGGCTCTACCTTGTGACGCCTTCATTTCTCTACTGGGCCGTCATGAAAATTACTTTTGACGCGTCAGGATTTTCTTCTTGACGCCGTCACCTACTGTTCTCAGCAAGGAAAATTAAGACTTTGGCGTTTTCTTCACTTTTATGCTCCAAAAACGTCCGAATTACTTCCTTTTCCAGATTTCTCTCCTAAATTACCTAAAATCACAAAAGGAACGATTTAGGGCAATATTTGATTAAATAAATTCAATTACGAGCTTAAATAACCCCCTAAAAACGGTTCATTTTTTGCCTCATCATATACCCTTACACTTGAGATTCGCTTGCCCTCAAGCAAATGCGCTTTTATTCTACTCAAAATATAAGTTAGGGGTCATTTAACACTAATATAAAATTAATTACAACAAATAATCGTTCCACTAAAGACCAATAGACAAGCACGGAGGTCATACACTAGCACCTCACAAATAGTGTTTGGATACTCACATCTCTCGGGTGTAATAAAGTATAAATTACAATATGGAAACGGAAGATATCTCTCACTACCTGTCATAGCAAAATAGATTACCATAGGCTTGGGAAAGGATCAAACCTCCACCACATGGCGTAAGCACCTAGGATAAACTATCAAAGAGGTCTTTTAAAGGGTTGTAACGTTAGGTGCAGGGATATGAAATACACGGTTTTGTTAGATAAAGGAAGTTTTACTGGTGGCGAGTTAACAATCTTGGTTAATTACATGTACAATGTGGCGTTGCTAAGCCAAGACTAGACTCGACTTAAGTTAATAAATGAAAAATAACAAAAACATAAAATGAACATAGAATGAAAAGGGATGGTAGTCCATATGTTTTTTCTCTTTTTTATTTTTATTTTTATTTTTATTTTATTTTATTTTATTTTATTATTATTTTTTTTTGCATACACTCTTACCCTACCATCCAAAATAATACATCATAGGGAATGAACATTCCCCTTACACTTGAATTTTTACATACTTTACAATAAACTATTTTAATGACTCGAATTAAGAAAATCAAAACAGTTGGAGCACTTTTAAGATTAACGCACATATGGAGGTAATAAATGATGTCCTTCCCCATTACTCCATAAAATAAGTACTTTACCCATGAGTCCCAATCGTCCCAAAACAATATGTACAAGGATATGACACGACTTAGCAACCATGTAATCAGTTAGATAGTTGTAACAATTCGCATTTTCAGGTTAACTTTTATTCCCGAAAATTTTACTATTCACTTTTTACTATTCACTTTTCACTATTCATCACAGAAATTTTTATTTCATATTCTTGTAAGTTAAACTATTTTAACGATAATCCGAGAGTTTGATGCTCGTCGGATAATTTCTGCAAAAATCACAAAGCCGTGTCCGAGATTTACTTTTAGGTTTAAACGTCATTCCAGCATCCCGATATGTCCATAAAACATTATAAACAATAGAAATATGATTTTCTCTCATTTTAGGACAATTCCAAAACTTTTGGAATTTTACATTTTTCGGTTCAGCGTTTTACGCGAATTACACGTTTTAGACCCGTGTTTCCAGTTTTTAGCAGGGTTTTAGCACCCGATAGAACCTACCACTCATTTTATATTTTATTATGGAGTATATTGATAAGTTCTAGCATATTTATAAGTTTCATATTTTTAGGATACCCGGTTTTACGTTTCGTGACTTAACAACTTACGGTTAGCAATTTACGGAGTCAAAACTAGCTACATACTTAGGATATTATCATCCAAAGACCATGACTACTCATCTAGTCACCCTTATCCCTTATGAACCACCACTAGGGGGGGGGATTCACACTTGTGGCATCATCTCATGACTTTAGCCATTAGATCATACTTATTTACAACTTTGTCACCAAGTTTAGGCACTTTCCTAACACTTTCCTAACCTCCTCATCCTAGCCTATATAAATAACTCATTCATGACTTAGAAAACTCATTCTTCTTCCTTTCTTCATCAATAAAAACGCCACACCCTTTAATCCTAGCACCATGATCCTTTGATCTTCAATATACAAGTTACACTACAAAGTTCAAGGTCTTAGTATTCTCTACCTAGTTCTCAAGTTTGTTTGGTGATTCCATGGTTGAATTAGGAGCTACACAAGGTTACTAGGGCTGAAGTTAAATGGTTTTCACAAGGGTTAGATCAAGGCTAGCAAGGGTTACAAGAGTTATGGTGAAGGGTTTACAAGCTTAGGTTTAGTGTCCTAGTTCTATACTTGACTTCCTTTCTTTAGAAAGCCAAAAGTTGTAAGCAAACCCTATTACACTTTCTTGCTCATTATCATTTTCATGCTCTTTATGTTTCTTTCATGATATATATGGTCTTTGTATTGTGTTCATGATGTTTAGAAATGGGTAAAACAAGTATTGGTATACATATGTTAACTTATGACAAGTAAACAAGCAAACTAGTGATTTTTATGGAGAACCACGACCAAAATAGTATAACTATGATATTTGACACTTACTTACTGTTATAAAGGACCTCAAAAGGAAAACATAGCAATTTGAATCACCCAAAACGAGTACACGAGTCAAAAGTTATGGCCATAAGAAGTTAGCGACACCAAAACGCCGAAACTGCCTATACAAACTGTTTTGCATTCTGCCATTTTGAAAGTCCCACTTCTGGTACGATTCATCAAAAAGTTAAAACACAAAAGTTGTCCGGAACGACGTTTTCGTTCAGGAACAAAGAAGCTCGAGCCCTGAAAACGCATTCTGAGTGATAATTTTCTTCAAATTCTTAACAGCCCATTTTTAGACCAAAGTCACTATATAATGGTTATAATTAGATGAGACCAAGAGGTCTAATGACCTAAAGCCAAGACCAAAACCATGGCTAACGTCAAGGTTGAGTCTCAAAACCATAGTAACAGTGACCAAGGTCACGGCAAAGCCACGGCTAAAGACCATGTAACTTTTAAAGATCAAAACTTATATATATGTTATCAAATACTACAATAGTAGGGAGCCTCATGTGAGGAGTTCATTAAGTAAGCCGTCGAGATGAGTTGTGGATTTACGAATTAAAGTGTCCTGGCTCCTCGAATATTTACTCCATGACTTCTGAATTATGTCGGCCCGAACGGTAGTAAGAGATATACAACCTATACATGTTTCATAGACCACTTATATTCAACGACTTACACTATATACTAAGTACTACATCATGAACATTATGCAAGACATATATAGGCAATTCTTCGTATTCTTAGACGTTACTCCAAACCTAAGTCGCAACGTTCTATTATAGGCTGCTCTTAGAGACTTTCACGATTCGACTACCACTTTCATTTCTCATTACATAGACTTAAGGTGAGTCATAGCCCCTACTTTTTCATACTTGTTTTAACTCTTTGGGGGGGATACATGCACAACTACTTGCTTACTTGTACAAATACTCAAAACATTTATACTTGATTATTTTATACTTGATTGTTTTATACTTGATTGTCTTATACTTGATCGCATTATACTTGATGTCATATATACATGATTGCATTATACTTGATTGTGAGACTTCCAGTGGCTCCAGATTAAGTTGCTGGATGACCATTGAGACTGCCAGTGGCTCCAGATTAAGTTGCTGGATGACCATTGAGACTTCCGGTGGCTCCAAATTAAGTTGTTGGATGACCATTGAGGCTATTGATACATCCTAACATTTGCGAATGTTGGATACATCATAAACGTGAGGTCTTCGGAGATGAAGAGTAGACTCACGACTAATTGCTTAATTGTTTTGATGAACTTATACATGTCTTAATCATACTATATTGTAGCAGTGGGTTGTGAACACACAGGTTACAAGTCTCTTATGGCGGGACTTGTAACTGAGTGGATTCACGATGCCTTTGCTGTGTGAACATTCTTTTAAGGCTTTTCAACTGTTTTAAGACAAACTCTATGAACTCACCAACCATTGTGTTGACACTTTAGCATGTTTATCTCAGGTTAGTAAGGCGATAGCTAGTGCGTGGAACTTTTAGTCAAGCTGCATATTTTGAAGACTTACGCTTTTATCATTTACCATTCAAAACTTTGTATACATTTATGTATCATACTTTGGAATCTCAAGTTTGTAACTCGGAATTTATTATTCGAATGGTAACTTTTCAAAACGTCTCATTTAGAGTTCGTTTTCTATACCTTGTACTTTGTATTATGAAGTAGCATCCCTATGACACAGTCTTCCGCTGCGGTATTTTGGGGGTGTTACAGATTGGTACCAGAGCCTTGGTTATAGAGAACTAGGTTGCATTTAGTGCCTAGACTATAACTGCTATATACGTTGAGACCTTCCTCTTTATTTGCCTTACACACAATACATACACATATGCTTTTTGGTTAGAGGTTTGCTTAGTTCCACGCTATTAGATGATGTGACTTTAGTATTATAAGGAGCCCCAGAGAGTAGTTGAGTCATTAAAAACATGGAGCTCAGTAATAACTAATTATTTAACTTGATCTTGTGACAGTTCTTGTTTGATGAGACACAAGATTTGAGTTAAATAATATTATTGCTTAGCTTTAGGGATTTGAGGACTTGATTATCTTACTATCGGCCTCAGAAGGCGGATTTTTGTGTCGGAAATTCTTAAGTAGGATGATTTAGAATCTCCTTATTTAAATGGATTGGGATGCCTCTTCATTTAAATAAAGATATTGTAAATCACCGAACCATAAGTTTATGATCCTTTACTTACATAAATTTGGACGCTTCATTATGTAAGTAAAGAGTTATAAATAAGTGGGCTTAATTGTAGCCGATACAACTCCTTAACCAGAACCTTAGACGAATCAGAGTGAACACCACTATATTAGAGATCCCGAATTCTCTTAGACACACCGTAAGTAGTTAACATCAACTGAATTTCGGGACGAAGTTCTCCTTAAGGGGTAGAGACTGTAACAATTCGCATTTTCAGGTTAACTTTTATTCCCGAAAATTTTACTATTCACTTTTTACTATTCACTTTTCACTATTTATCTCAGAAATTTTTATTTCATATTCTCGTAAGTTAAACTATTTTAACGATAATCCGAGAGTTTGACGCTCGTCGGATCATTTCTGCAAAAATCACAAAGCCGTGTCCGAGATTTACTTTTAGGTTTAAACGTCATTTCAGCATCCCGATATGTCCATAAAACATTATAAACAATAGAAATATGATTTTCTCTCATTTTAGGACAATTCCAAAACTTTTGGAATTTTACGTTTTCGGTTCAGCGTTTTACGCGAATTACGCGTTTTAGACCCGTGTTTCCAGTTTTTAGCAGGGTTTTAACACCCGATAGAACCTACCACTCATTTTATATTTTATTATGGAGTATATTGATAAGTTCTAGCATATTTATAAGTTTCATATTTTTAGGATACCCGGTTTTACGTTTCGTGACTTAACAACTTACGGTTAGCAATTTACGGAGTCAAAACTAGCTACATACTTAGGATATTATCATCCAAAGACCATGACTACTCATCTAGTCACCCTTATCCCTTATGAACCACCACTAGGGGGGGGGATTCACACTTGTGGCATCATCTCATGACTTTAGCCATTAGATCATACTTATTTACAACTTTGTCACCAAGTTTAGGCACTTTCCTAACACTTTCATAACCTCCTCATCCTAGCCTATATAAATAACTCATTCATGACTTAGAAAACTCATTCTTCTTCCTTTCTTCATCAATAAAAACGCTACACCCTTTAATCCTAGCACCATGATCCTTTGATCTTCAATATACAAGTTACACTACAAAGTTCAAGGTCTTAGTATTCTCTACCTAGTTCTCAAGTTTGTTTGGTGATTCCATGGTTGAATTAGGAGCTACACAAGGTTACTAGGGCTGAAGTTAAATGGTTTTCACAAGGGTTAGATCAAGGCTAGCAAGGGTTACAAGAGTTATGGTGAAGGGTTTACAAGCTTAGGTTTAGTGTCCTAGTTCTATACTTGACTTCCTTTCTTTAGAAAGCCAAAAGTTGTAAGCAAACCCTATTACACTTTCTTGCTCATTATCATTTTCATGCTCTTTATGTTTCTTTCATGATATATATGGTCTTTGTATTGTGTTCATGATGTTTAGAAATGGGTAAAACAAGTATTGGTATACATATGTTAACTTATGACAAGTAAACAAGCAAACTAGTGATTTTTATGGAGAACCACGAACAAAATAGTATAACTATGATATTTTACACTTACTTACTGTTATAAAGGACCTCAAAAGGAAAACATAGCAATTTGAATCACCCAAAACGAGTACACGAGTCAAAAGTTATGGCCATAAGAAGTTAGTGACACCAAAACGCCGAAACGGCCTATACAAACTGTTTTGCATTCTGCCATTTTGAAAGTCCCATTTCTGGTCCGATTCATTAAAAAGTTAAAACACAAAAGTTGTCCGGAACGACGTTTTCGTTCAGGAATAAAGAAGCTCGAGCCCTGAAAACGCTTTCTGAGTGATAATTTTCTTCAAATTCTTAACAGCCCATTTTTAGACCAAAGTCACTATATAATGGTTATAATTAGATGAGACCAAGAGGTCTAATGACCTAAAGCCAAGACCACAACCATGGCTAAATCCAAGGTTGAGTCTCAAAACCATGGTAACAATGACCAAGGTCACGGCAAAGCCACGGCTAAAGACCATGTAACTTTTAAAGATCAAAACTTATCTATATGTTATCAAATACTACAATAGTAGGGAGCCTCATGTGAGGAGTTCATTAAGTAAGCCGTCGAGATGAGTTGTGGATTTACGAATTAAAGTGTCCTGGCTCCTCGAACGTTTACTCCATGACTTCTGAATTATGTCGGCCCGAATGGTAGTAAGAGATATACAACCTATACATGTTTCATAGACCACTTATATTCAATGACTTACACTATATACTAAGTACTACATCATGAACATTATGCAAGACATATATAGGCAATTCTTCGTATTCTTAGACGTTACTCCAAACCTAAGTCGCAACGTTCTATTATAGGCTGCTCTTAGAGACTTTCACGATTCGACTACCACTTTCATTTCTCATTACATAGACTTAAGGTGAGTCATAGCCCCTACTTTTTCATACTTGTTTTAACTCTTTGGGGGGGGGGGGTACATGCACAACTACTTGCTTACTTGTACAAATACTCAAAACATTTATACTTGATTGTTTTATACTTGATTGTTTTATACTTGATTGTCTTATACTTGATCGCATTATACTTGATGTCATATATACATGATTGCATTATACTTGATTGTGAGACTTCCAGTGGCTCCAGATTAAGTTGCTGGATGACCATTGAGACTGCCAGTGGCTCCAGATTAAGTTGCTGGATGACCATTGAGACTTCCGGTGGCTCCAAATTAAGTTGTTGGATGACCATTGAGGCTATTGATACATCCTAACATTTGCGAATGTTGGATACATCATAAACGTGAGGTCTTCGGAGATGAAGAGTAGACTCATGACTAATTGCTTAATTGTTTTGATGAACTTATACATGTCTTAATCATACTATATTGTAGCAGTGGGTTGTGAACACACAGGTTACAAGTCTCTTATGGCGGGACTTGTAACTGAGTGGATTCACGATGCCTTTGCTGTGTGAACATTCTTTTAAGGCTTTTCAATTGTTTTAAGACAAACTCTATGAACTCACCAACCATTGTGTTGACACTTTAGCATGTTTATCTCAGGTTAGTAAGGCGATAGCTAGTGCGTGGAACTTAGAGTCAAGCTGCATATTTTGAAGACTTACGCTTTTATCATTTACCATTCAAAACTTTGTATACATTTATGTATCGTACTTTGGAATCTCAAGTTTGTAACTCGGAATTTTTTAATCGAATGGTAACTTTTTAAAACGTCTCATTTAGAGTTCGTTTTCTATACCTTGTACTTTGTATTATGGAGTAGCATCCCTATGACACAGTCTTCCGCTGCGGTATTTTGGGGGTGTTACAATAGTTAACTTAGGGTTTAACAAATAACAATAATGCACTAAAGATGAGCGCATACACGGAAGGCTAAGGCGATTTGGGTGTACATTTAAGTGGGGTGTAACAAATTCTTCCTTTAAGTAAGATGCTTAAAGTTAGAAATGAAAAGATAGGCTCGGAGGGGTGTACTAGGGGTTTCATGTACTAAAAATGAGTACAACGCTAAGGTGTGGGAAAAATTAGTTGACTTAACTAGCCAAGTAATATGACTTAAATGGTCAAGTAATTATGATACGGGTTTAACACAAGGGTAATCCTAATGCCTCTTATCATGTAGTAAATCCTACTACACGAATGTAGTCTCACTAGCGGTCTCGGGATGCATCACTAACGCAAGTTCTAGAATCTAAATGCTACCGGTACACTCATAAGCACTAATAGAGAATGCTTTTCCTATCAAATCTAAAGGTGAACCTCACATATTTGGGTGGAAAATTTTTCTGAATATACGGTTATGTGCTAGTCATACAATCTCCTATCTATGAGACGCTTGCTATGGCTAAAGTTTCACTCCTAAATGTTGTAAAAAAATTTAAATTTGGCGCTAAAATTTCACTAACAAGTGTTTCTCATAGTTTTATTACACATCTACCATCAAACAAAACAAACTCAAGCGAAAGTGCATATGTAAGGTATCATCTTTTTACCCTCCCCTTACACTTAGGATGAACATTGTCCCCAATGTTCAAGTAAAGAATGTAAAAGTGAAAAAGTAAAAAGAATGAAATCAAATACTCCCCTGATTCGCTCGGTATGGATAATAAGGTGGCCAGGTTAAATCTTCCTCCAAGAAAATGAACAATCAAAGCTTCCCTTCCAGAATATAAATCATCTTCTTGTCATACATAACCTGTGAATCCTGAGAAAATAGACAAGACAACCTCGCATAAAATCGGCGGCAACCTACATAAGTTACTAAATCCTAGAAAACAAAATAAGATATAATGCTTGTGGAATGAAGTTTGCAGATTTCCTGGAGATTATAAAACTTAATAATTCAAAAAAACCATAAGACTCCATTAGAAAAACAAAACTGGTAAAATTTCCAGATTTTTACACGTGACGCCGTCAAGAGTTAACTCGTGACGCCGTCAGAAGTGACCTGCAGAAATTCTTATGTTAAGTTTTCGGAAAATTTCTGGAAAAACTTGGTCCTACTTCCTGGAAAATCCTGCAAAACTTCATTATGACTCAATACAAACATTTGACTCTAACAAATACGAATATACATGTTCATTTAATATTGTGGAGAATCATGATCGGTTTGTTTCTTGAAAACATATTTGGGGTTTCCCCTTACACTTATCTTTTGCAAAAATACTTTTAGGTGGAGTTAAGACTAGGCCAAAACAACAAAGTAAAGTATTTCCACTATTTAATTGAGAAACATGATCTACCAACAATAAAAATAAAGCATGCATACGGAAGCTAATAACAAACAAACAAACAAAATAAAAATCACACAAAACGTGGGTTGCCTCCCAAGAAGCGCTTTTCTTTATTTACGAGTCTTGTAGCTAGACTCAAGGTCATAGGTTACTACGTGACCTCATCATCAAACGTCACATCCTCCTCTCTAATCATTTCATTGTTATTTTCTTGATAATGTTTTACACGTTGTATGTTGACAGTAAATTCCCTACTTTCATCGTCTAATAACACAACTGCTCCAGTTTTAGAGGAATTTTTCACTGTAAACGGCCCATACCATCTAGACTTTAGTTTTCCCCGAAATAATCTCAACCGATAATTGTACAATAGGACTTTGTCTCCTTCTGAAAATTCTTTGGGTTTCTTAATTCTCTGGTCATGCCATCGTTTTGCTCTTTCTTTATATGTGATGGAAGATTCATAGGCCTCTAACCTAATCTCATCAAGCTCGTGTAATTCCAAGAACCTATTAGTTCCGGCAATTGTATAATCTAAATTACACGTCTTAAGCGCCCAATAAGCCTTATGTTCTAATTCTACTGGCAAGTGACACGCCTTACCATACACCATGCGAAACGGGGTCGTTCCAATAGGTGTCTTGTAGGCGGTTCGGAATGCCCACAAGGCTTCGTCGAGTTTAAATGACCAGTCTTTTCTATTTTGACTAACCGTCTTTTCAAGTATTCTTTTAATAGCCCTATTGGTGTTTTCGACCTGGCCATTGGTTTGTGGATGATAGGCGGTGGAGAACCGATGGGATACTCCATACCTCTTCATGACCTTTTCCATTTGTGCATTGCAAAAGTGGGTTCCTCTATCACTGATGAGAGCTTTAGGAATCCCGAATCTAGCGAAAAGCTTCTTCAGGAAGTGGACGACTACTCTGGCATCATTGGTCCTAAGGGCTTGTGCCTCAACCCATTTTGAAACATAATCAATGGCAACTAAGATGTATTCATTCCCCCTGAAGATGGAAAGGGTCCCATGAAATCAATTCCCTAAACATCGAAGACCTCACATACTTGTATAAATTCTAAGGTGCTTCATCCCTATGTGATATGTTCCTGGCCCGTTGACATGCATCGCATGCCTGCACCATCTCTTTGACATCATGGAAAATTGTGGGCCAATAGAACCCCGCATCAAAAATCTTTCGGGTGGTGGTGTTTATCCCATGATGCCCGCCAGAGGGGCCAGAGTGACATTCCCTCATAATCTTTACTGCCTCACTTTCTGAAACACAGCGTCTTATAATTTGGTCCGGACACCTTCGGAATAAAAATGGTTCATCCCAGAAGTAGTATTTTAACTGAGAAAAGAACCTTTTCCTTTCGTATCTAGTCAGGTGTTCAGGGACAAGTCTGCTTGCCAGATAATTAGCAAAATCGGCGTACCAAGGCTCTGAATCTATCATTAACATGAGTTGTTCGTCAGGAAAAGAATCCCTAATCTGACTTCTATCGTGCTTATCCAAGGTGTTTTCAAGACGAGATAGATGATCTGCGGCCAGATTTTCTGCCCCCTCTTATCGCAAATCTCAACATCGAATTCTTGTAGCAACAAGATCCACCGAATTAGTCGTGGCTTAGCATCCTGCTTCGTAAAAAGATATCGAAGAGCCGAGTGATCAGTGAAAACGATTGTCTTTGAAAGGACAAGATATTGCCGGAATTTGTCGAATGCGAACACTACGGCTAATAATTCTTTTTCGGTGGTGGAGTAATTCTCTTGAGCGGGATTCATGGTTTTGCTAGCGTAGTAGATAGGTTGGAAAAGCTTGTCACGCCGTTGGCCCAATACAGCCCTGACAGCGAAATCGCTAACGTTACACATGATTTCAAACGGTAACTCCCAGTTGGGTGTGATCATGATTGGGGCTTGTGTGAGCTCCTTTTTCAAGAGATCGAATGCATCCTTGCATTCTTGGGAAAAATCGAACGGAGCATCCTTCACAAGCAATTGAGTCATTGGCCAAGCTATTTTGGAAAAGTCCTTGATGAATCTCCGATAAAACCCGGCATGCCCCAAGAAGCTGCGTATTGCTTTAACAGTTATGGGGTATAGTAACTTAGATATAGCTTCAACTTTAGCTTGGTCCACCTCGATTCCGTTCCCTGAGATCTTTGCCCTAACACAATCCCTTCTTTTACCATGAAATGACACTTTTCCCAGTTTAACACCAAGTTGGTTTCCTCACAACGTTTAAGCATCTTTTCTAGATTAGCAAGACAATGGTCGAAGGAGTTCCTGAAGACCAAAAAGTCGTCCATGAACACTTCCATGCTGTCTTCCATGAGTTCGTGAAAGATTGCGGTCATGCATCGCTGGAAAGTGGCGAGGGCATTACATAGCCCAAAAGGCATCCTTTTGTAGGCAAATGTTCCATAAGGGCAAGTAAACGTGGTCTTTTCTTGGTCCTCAGGTGCTATGAGGATTTGAAAATACCCTGAGAATCCATCCAAGAAGCAATAATACTCGTGTCTAGACAATCACTCTAACATTTGATCAATGAATGGTAAGGGAAAGTGATCTTTCCTCGTGGCATCATTGAGCTTTCGATAGTCAATGCATACCCGCCATCCAGTGACCGTTCTCTGGGGCACCATCTCACCCTTGTCATTCTTAACTACAGTCATTCCACCCTTCTTAGGTACAACCTGTACAGGACTGACCCATGGGCTATCCAAGATTGGGTAAATCAATCCTGCATCCAGAAGTTTAATAACTTCTTTCTTTACTACTTCCTTAATGTTGGGGTTCACCCGCCTCTGGGGTTGCACGGTAGGTTTATAATCTTCTTCCATGAGAATCTTATGTGTGCAAAAAGTTGAGTCAATCCCCTTAATGTCGGCTACACTCCATGCGAGCACTCCCTTATATTTTTTTAGGACCTCTAAGAGTTTACCTTTCTGTTCACGTTCCAAGGAAGACTTTATGATTACCGGCAGTTGGTCCTCTCCCTGAAGGAAGGCATACTCTAAATGGTTAGGAAGCTCTTTAAGATCTAACTCAGGAGGTTCGATAATAGAAGGTTTGAGCTTGTTTTCGGGCTTTCGGAGCCCGAGATGCTCTGTTGCCTCTTGTATGGGGTAGAAGGAAACTGCACCAACATCCTCCATCTTTTCCACCTCTAGCAAAGGCAGAAAACTCTCGTCCCGTAGCCAGCCTTCCTTAATTTGTTCATCTACACAACTATCAATGACATCTGTGAGTTCATCGACCTCCCCAATGAAATAGAGCAGGTTAGCTGCTTCGAGAGAGAGATCCATAGAATCCTTAATGTCGAAAGTTGTGCTATCGGTTCCCACTCGCAGGGTTAATTTGCCGTCATAAACATCAATGACTGCATGAGCGGTAGCAAGAAATGGTCTCCCTAAGATGATGGGTACCAAGTCATCCTCCTCCATATCCAGGATTACGAAATCGACCGGGAATTTGAATTTCCCAACTTTGACTAGCACATTCTCGCATATCCCTACGGGGTACTTGACTGATCTATCGGCTAGTTGGATGTTCATGCGGGTAGGCTTTAATCCAGAGTATCCTAATTTAAGGAACATAAAGTGAGGCATGAGATTGATACTCGCTCCCAGATCGGCAAGAGCATTCTTTATTGATAGAGATCCTGTGGAGCAAGGCAGGGTGAAGCTGCCTGGATCATCTACCTTTTTTGGTAGCCCTCGATGGGTCACCACAGAGCATTCTTCCCCCAGGGTCACAAGACCCTCGAGTTTCTTTCGGTTAGCAAGTAGTTTTCTAAACTATGCGCTATACTTTGGCATGTGATAGCAAGCATCAAGGAGGGGTATGGTGACAACCGAGTCTTTTAGGTATGACAAGAATCTTTTGTTATCATTCTCAGTTTTCTGGTTCCTTAATCGGGATGGGAACGGGATTCTCATCGGTTGGTTAGGTGGGGTTGATGGGGAAGGAGTCGTCAAGGTAGGTTGGTCGGGGGTCTTGCTGCCCACATCCTCTTCCTCCTCGCGAGGTTTGTTTGGATCGGGAGCGACGGGGAACGAGCTTGGGTAAGGGGGTCCTTGGTTGTTGTCCCAGCTCGAGTGGTTATCGCGAGCATGGGGTCTTTTTTGCTTAATGACGGCATTTCAAGATTATCTAGGACTGAGTTAAGCTTGTTGAAAAATTCTCCAATGTCATCCTGCTGCTCGTCAACAAGTTCATTAAGACCTTTGAATTGCAAGCCTTTTTCTTGAGTGAAGTGACCAAGGTCATCTTCAAAAGTGCTCCTGATTTCAAATTCAGGGCCTTCCTCCCCTTCTTTTCTCTTTACTAGATTTCCCCAGCGGGTGTATTCGTCATTTTGGTAAAAAGGCAAAAGGGAGGGATCAGCATAGATGTCACCTCCTGACAAGCATGCATGTTCAGTCGTGGCTGCTCCTCCGCATTCTTCTACCTCATACGGGCCCCCACAGTAATCGCAGATTAAGTAAGGATTCGAAAGTTGTTTAGGTAACTGCGACCCAGCTAGGTATTCCACTCTTTTGTGAATTTTTCTTAACCGATCTGAAGTGATTTTAGAAATGCTGACGGTTGACTCAGGTTCATCCCAAGTGTCATCCTGGTCTTGAGCATATTCTTCAATCCTATCCCATCCTTCTTCGGCACTAAGGTTGGCCAATCTCCCTTTTCTAGATTGGTTGATTCCATTTCGATCACTAGAGGAGACATTGTCATAGAAGATTTGGACCAAGAGCCAAAGCTCAATGCCATGATGGGGAACTTGTCTTATTAAATCTTTGAATCTAATCCACGATTTATGGAAGGGTTCGCCCTTCCCCTTTCGGAAACGGAGGATCCTATCTCTAAATGCTGAGGTTTTTCCAGGTGGAAAGAACTTCTCATAGAACTTGGATATGAGTTGCTCCCATGTGAAAATAGATTCAGAAGGAAGTTTATCATACCACTCTTGGGCTTTTTCATGTAGGGTGAAAGGAAAGAATCGCAATCGGGACGTGTCTCTAGTAGCCCCATCCGCATGGAGGGTGTCTACTATTTTCAAGAAGTCTTTAATGTGTTGAATTGGATCTTCCTCATCTAATCCACAAAACTTACACACACTTTGGACAAGCCAAACATCGTTCGCATGCAAGACCTCGTTGGTGTGTTCGTTTGGGTAGACAATGGCGTTTGAGAAGCCATGAGGGGTTGGGGAGGAGTAGTCCTTAAGGCGCTTAGGAATGGGAGTTGCGGGGTACTCATCTCGTTGTTGGGTTGGGAGCTAGGGGTTGTAACATGATTTTCTGAATTTTCTTCAGAAAGGGGTGCATCAAAATTGATGGTTACGCTAGATGGTTCAGAAGTTGAGTGAGATTGTCTTAATCTACGCATTTCTCTTTCGGGTTCTGCATAAGGCAAGACAAGGTTCCTAGTGGAACTGCAACTCCTAGTGATCCTAAGGTTAGAGGACTCGTCGGTTTCCATAATGGCAGGTGGTGAAGAGTTACGAACAAAAACACAAAGAAATAAGATAGACTAAAGAAAACCTAAAAATAAAAATAAAATCTTACTAGAAAGGAATCTAGCAAGTAGACCTAATGAAAAGAGATTCTAACCTAGACAATAACTATTCCCTGGGCTGCGGCGCCAAAAACTTGATACGTGGGAATCGCACCAGGCTTTAACTCTCAAGGGATCTTGAGAAGCTTACAACCCCCACCAGGCAGTGTACCTGATCGTTGTAGTATAGTATAGTGACAAGTACCGAGGGATTGATCGTTCAGCTAGGAATAGTGTCGCTAGGATTAGAAAACCTAAATACTAGTTCTAGAGATGAAGGATGATTATTTTTGTATTTTTATATTTTTTAGAAAGCAAGTAAAAATCTCGGGTTTTAAGGATTTGGACGGAATTAGTTGCTAGTCAACTAACCCAATACTAAAGATGCAATCAAAATAAAATACTAGAAATGAAAATAAACTAAATTAACTAAGGTTGTGAGCAATAAGTGGAGAAATTGTGTTTACTTAGATTTCACTACTTCCTAGATATCTTTTACACGTTAATTACTTGTTATAGTTGCGTGGATGACGGATTGTATTCCTTAATACCATTCATGGGGTGGCGCACTTAATTCCCCAATTCTATGAGTGCCTACTTCACTCCTATGTCGAGCCGGCTAAGAAGCTCCTAACATGGGATCATTAGAATTTACTCATGCATTAAATACAACCAATAAAACCTAGTGCACGTCAGTTCATGTTTCCTAAGACGTTCAAGCATGTTACCAATTGGAGATCTGCCAGTTTTCTTAAGCCTAACATCAAAATCATTCATCCAATACAACCATAAACAAGTAATCAACACATAATTAACATCTAGGTTTCATTAGATCTAAGCAAACACAAGATAGATCTAGCCTAGCATGATGGAATTAAGACAAGAACAAGATATAGACAACCAACACATAGACATATTGATTGAATTAAAAGAATATTTATCTCAATTACACATGAAAGGATTCAAGGGCTGAAAACCCTTGAAAAACCTGTAAATTTCGCACTAAGTTCGGCCTTAAGGTTTCTCCAAAACTTCCCCTCTTTTATGAATGAAAATTAGAAAACTATATATAGGAAATTGACGCTGACGGCGTCAAGACCAAATTGGTGACGCCGTCGTCTCGCCGCCAAAAGAATTCTCGGACTGCCTTGATCTACTTCTGACGCCGTCACGTTATAACTTTTTCCAGGCCGTCATGTATTTTACTCTTGACGCTCTACCTTGTGACGCCTTCATTTCTCTACTGGGCCGTCATGAAAATTACTCTTGACGCCGTCAGGATTTTCTTCTTGACGCTGTCACCTACTGTTCTCAGCAAGGAAAATTAAGACTTTGGCGTTTTCTTCACTTTTATGCTCCAAAAACGTCCGAATTGCTTCCTTTTCCAGATTTCTCTCCCAAAGTACCTAAAATCACAAAAGGAACGATTTAGGGCAATATTTGATCAAATAAATTCAATGACGGGCTTAAATGACCCCCTAAAAACGGTTCATTTTTTGCCTCATCAGCTTGAATCACTAACTACTAACTTGCCGTTCAAAAAAAAATGCTTCGCGAGATCCCTCGAGAGGTAAAGCCTGGTGCGATTCCCACGTATCAAGTTTTTGGCGGCGCAGCCCGGGGAATAGTTATTGTCTAGGTTATGATTTCTTTTTATTAGGTCTACTTGCTAGATTCCTTCCTAGTAAGATTTTATTTTTATTTTTTAGGTTTTCTTTAGTCTATCTTATTTCTTCGTGTCTTTGTTCGTAACCCTTACCATCCGACATCATGGAAGGTGGTAACATATTTTAACCTATCAACCCACCACAACAAAACCACCCACAAAACCCACCACTAGAAAACCAACCTCTTAGGCCCCGAACCTTAGGATAGTATTCCCGTCCTAGCCACCATGGCTATTCGAAACACTATTGAGCTTACTCAAGGAGCCAATGTGTCCCCCTTACGATCCGACACCATCCGGTTGGTGCAAAGCGGATGTGCATTCCATGGACTTCGTTCCGAAGAACCTAATCAACAGCTCAAGGATTTCCTTAAAATCATAGATTCCATAGACCCTGATGTTGTAACTAGAGAGTCGACCCGATTATGCCTATTCCAATTCTCTCTACGTGATCAAGCTAGTCAATGGCTTGAGCGTTTACCCGCGGGATCCATCACCTCTTGGGATGATCTCACCACTCGTTTCCTTGCTCAATTTTTCCCACCGGGGAAAACTACCAAGATTAGAAATGATATCTTGATGTTCCAACAACGTCAAGATGAAACCTTCTATGAAGCATGGACTCGATACAAGGACTTACTCCAAAAAGTCCCTCATCATGGCATAGAACCATGGCTCCAAAATCAAATCTTTTACGATAAAGTTAATTATCAAACGAGAAGGACCATAGAATACGCAGCCAATGGTAGACTAAACAGACTTAGCATTGATAAATGCTAGAAAGTTATTGAGGGGTTAGCATAATACGAAGAAGAAGGATGGGAGGATCCGATGTTTTCAAGAGAAGGAAGTCTTGGTTACGTAAACACTACCCAAGAATGATTATTGGAAAATATCGAGAGGCAGGTTAAAGAATTGATGAGGGTTGAAATGCCTGTAGTTAAAACCGCAATGAGGCCTGATAGACATGTGAGTGCAATTAGCAAATACAATTTTCCTGAATGTTCACGACAAGAGGAGTTTGAAGGGATAATGATGACCTTTATGAATAATCAAGAGAAACAGATTCGGCACTTAGAAACTCGCATGGAAAGCACTCTTAATGCTTTTATGGACTTAGCTGATAAATTCATATCAAGAATTAAGGAGAAGATTAGGGAAAAATCTACACCAAGGAAAATCGAAAAAATCTTTGAACTCCCGACCCCTTTGGTGTGTGATGGAGAGGATGATGAAAAACCCTCTCCAAGTGCTTCACCTTCAATTATCCCTTACTTCTATGAGCGTCCTAAGGAAGAAAAGAACTTGCAATTTCATAACATCTTTGTTGTGAGTTTGCAAGTCACGCTCCCCAATTTGCATAAGAAACGTTCCTTTGGTTTTAAACCCGGTGTGCAGAGGTTACACCTAAAAAACACCGCAGCTTCAGAAACCTCTATGGAACAACTCCTTCCCGTACCTACCGTTTACCAATATAAAGATCACGACCTAAGTGGAATTCTGACCAGCCCTATTCATAACAACACCTCACTTCGTGACAGTAACAAAATGTTTGACCCTGGTGGACTTCACTAACGGGAATGGCTACTCATAGTTCATACATTTGATTTGCTATCTACAATAGTGCAGGGACTGGATTTTAAATTGTCACTAAGAATTCATAAAACGGGCATCTGACAATGTCAGATTTTACTCTTGACTCCGTTACCTCGCATTCTCAGCAATATTAACCCCATTTCCATCACTTTCAACACATACCCCACAAACTATACCCAAGTGCTACTCCACCTCCGAATCTTCAAGGTCAAATCCGACATCTTCCGTGACCGATTTCCACGTGGTAAGTAACTTTTCTTCATCCTTATTCGTTTAATTATCCTTAGGACCTACCAATTTTGAAAACCCACATCATCTGAAACCCTAATATTTATCCATTCTTAGAACTCGTAATGCCTTTCCTTAGGTGTTTTGTAATCATGAGTTAAGCATTAGGTAGTTGTGGTTGATATGAATCTTGAGTCAATTGCGGAAAAATCTTTCACACCACGGATTTTTTGATCCCCCACCCATGTTTTCTGGAAAAAGGGGTGTTTGGGTCATGGATTTAGAGTTTGAAAATTGATTTTTCCGTCGTAATTGCATGGTTAAATTTCTGCTAGGTCTGACGGCGTCAGGTTCTATTGCCTGACGGCGTCAGATGGGTCTGACAGCATAACTTCATGAAACTCTCATTCTAACCATTTCCGTTCCATTCCATCTTTTTCTAGGAAAATGAGCAAGCGCACTCGACAACACCGAGGGAGTTCATCAAGGTCCCAACGTGTGAACTTTGGTGACTTGGTTCATAGTTGAAGTGAGTTTGATAATGACACTTCTATGACCAAATATGCGGAACTACTCTATCACCATATCGATGCAGGGGCAGTGATTGATTGGGACTTTTGAGGGCCCAAGGCCTTGAGGATGATTTCCTTAGGAGGATCCAAACTGATGCATTTACGGGTCCTCAATGGGAAGGGTTGTTTTGGATGAGGGAAATGGTTTATAGTGAGTTGGTAAGGGAGTTCTTTGCTACTTTTCACTTTGATTTGGCTGAGGCTAGGACAGATATGGGAGGTACCACCATTTATTTTAGGCTGGGGGGAGAGCTTAGGTCATGCTCGTTTACTGAGTTTGGATGGAGATTAGGCTTGTATACTCGGGAAGAGGCTGTTCAGGGTGGTTTTATGCAGAGGTTGATGAATGGGGAGACAATGAGGAATGAGTTAAGGTGTTCCATGTTCTGGCCGAGTATTGAGAATGGGCTATATACCTCAACCATTGGGGTGGCCTCCATTAGGGATGTAACACCCCAACCCGATAAGGGTAGAAGTATTACATTACAGTGACATATCAGAACAAACACAAGCATATGATTCATACATACAAAGAAATTCAGGGTTACAAATGAAAATCTGAAACTACAAGGTTACAAAACAATAAATACTATGTCTAATAAAGTGAAACTTCATCTAATCGTCTCTAGTCCAAAGCATAGTCTTCTAAGTCCAGTCACACTCTCTTCCCATAACCCAGCTTCCTACTAAAACATGCCGCAGGAAAAGGAAATGCGGCTGAGCTTAAAAAGCCCAGTGAACAGATACATATACAAAGCAATGATAATGAAACAGAACTGAAATATAGGGCATTGGGGAATATCATATGGAATAAACAAATGAATAATAGAAATGAAGGAATAGGATAGTCCTCCACCACGAGCCCAAAACTCAAAGTCATAAGCCTTCAATTCATAATCTCACAATCAGAGGGGATACCTCTCAGGCAACCAGATAATATGAGGGGTGTCCTCATGTATCATAAGGGTGGAGTGATCAGCTCCCAGGGGTTGTGAAGGGCATGTATAGCACACAGTACCAATCACCTCAAAGTCAACTCAAAGTCATAGTTAAATCCACTAAGCATACATGTCTAGGATTGCAACCCATACGCCCCTTACTCAAAGTCAATCTCAAAGTCATATACTCAAAGTCATAATGGCCATAATAGTAATCATAAAAAGGGACGGCGTGAGAAATCACTCACCCACACATGAGTCATGCCAGTGGTGCATCACAGACATGCCTATGGTACCTCCATAGGTAGGAGAAACATAAATGGCTCGGGTATCAAACTAAGAGTCAGGTCTCAAAGTCATGCAAAAGGTCATATAGCAAAGGTTTATCTCAGAATCATATCAAAGGTTCATAATAGCAGTTCATAACAAAGGGTTCATATCAGAAATAGTATTCAAGGTCCAATCAGAGTTTATCAGGTCAAGGTTCATATTCAAAAATCAATTCATGGTTCAGTTCAAAAGTCCGTTTCTATTAAAAGTCCAATTTAAATAATCTTTTAAAACAGTTTTCATAAAAATGGTCTTTCAAAATATAGTGTTCATGAAAGTAATATAACCTTTCTTTTAAAAAAGAAATTTAGCATCATTTATAAACATCTTTTCAAATCGGTTCTTCTCAAAACATTTCCATGGTATCATTAAGAATGTTTTCATAGCATAGGTTCATAACGGAGGTCATATCAAGTGGAATCAACAGAGAAAGTTCAAGTAAAGGGGATCATAGCAATGGCATCAATTCGGGAACTAACGGATCAGAATATGAAAGAGATCATGAGAAACCTTTGAGAAAGGTCAGAATATCTGTACCTTAAACCGCAAGTGCACACATGACAGAAACATAAAGGTCGAAAACAAAACTCCTTCTTCAGCGAATCTACACGAATTAATGATCGGCTTATTATTAATAACTTATTCAATTCAGATTTCTCATTTTAGTCGGCTTTCCAGTTTTAGTAATTTTCCATTTAAAGTGACTTTCCACCTTTAGCAGGTTTCCATAAATAGTAAGTTTTCACTTTTAGAAAGTTTCCATAATTAGAAAGTTGAGTCATTATTAATGGAATCAAAGTATCTTTTAACATATTTACACATTTGGTCCTTAGGGTTTCATAACTTTACCTTTTACACCCTTATATTTCCAAAATTACACTTTAAACCTTTTAGTATTCAAAGTTACACATTAAACCCTTAGCTTATCCATTTTACATAATGATCCCTTATTTTATCATGTTATACGAATATACCTTCAAGTATTCACAATTTACACTTTAAGTCCTTCAAGTTATCAAAGTTACATATTTAACCCTTTAATTTACAATTTCAACTTTTAATTCTTAATAATTACATATTAAGCCATTAATTTAACAAATTAGCACATAATCCCTTGAATACTTTTAAATACTCAAAACAGCTCCAAGTTTCTGAAATTTACATTTTTAGTCCATCTCTTTTAATTATTTTCAAAACAAACCCTAATTAATCATTAAATACATTTTAATCCATTTAAATGCAAAACTTACACTTAGCACCCTTAGGTTATATTTTTGTCGAATAGTATACAGCTCAATAAGGTTCCAGAATTAACCCTTAAGTTTTAAAGTTCACAAAATTCACCCAAAACCTTTTTCTTAAATCGTATAATCATAAAATAAAGAATTACAAACCCTAATCCATCTTATTCACTTTCCAATCATTAGATCATTATTAACATCATTAAATGTCACCTTTTTCCAGCCCTAGACCAAACCCTAGGCCTCTCGACCTATTTCTTTCTTTTTCTCTTATACACGAATTACACAAAACAAATAAATTCGAAATACATGTTTTAAGCAAGGATAATTCTTTCCAATATTTTTCCAGGTTATATCACATCATAATAAGTGTATAATAATTTTATTAATAATTATTCTGGATCGGAGTATATATTTCACAATTAAACACGTTTTTAGGGTTTTAAATCACAAAAGTGATGTCGAGCATGCATGGGTCGAACCAAACAATTTATTTGATGTTTATGAGGTATAAAGGACCTGAGAAAAATACCAAACCAAGACTTGAACGTGTGATGAGGGCTGTACGATTTATAGCATACACGTATAGGCCAAATGATCCAAAAATCACCACGACTTCACCAATGATCTTCCAACCTTGAAACCAATTTTCTTGGGTCTTATATGATGTAAGAAACATCAGAAAAATAAGAAATCATTTTTATAGAGGTCGTATGAAACATAACGAATTTACCTTGTTTTTAGGGCTCGACAAAAGAAAACAAATGCTACGATCGTGTAAGGCTTCAACAATTCGAATGGGATTTTTCTTGGCTTCTTAGGATGTTGGTTTATCACAGAAAAATACCCAGGAGTATTGTGAATGTCGAATGGAGGCTGTGAGAGTTTTTGTGTGTGTATTAAATCGGTTTTAGGGTTTTGGGTGGAAAAAATGATATGGTTTGACTAAAAGAAAAGAATACCGTGATATGGGGGAGGGAGGACCAGGGAATTTCGTGATTTATGTTAGCCCAAATATTCATGGTGATTATCCTTCCTTAATTATCTCATATATATCTTTTAAAATCAAATTAAACCAAAATAAACTATATATATACATCATTCGGCCATATGAGGGTATTTTAGTAATTTTTCCACTTGTATAAATGTTAAATGAAATTGTTAAAATTATTTTGGATCATAACTTGTTCATTGTTAGAAGTTTGGGATTTATTTGGTACTTTAATAAGCTTTTAATTAAATTTCAAATTGGTAAGGGCAATTTGGTCTTTTCACATGTTCTCAGATTTTAGGTGTTACAACTTCTTCCCCTCTAAAAAGAAAAAATTTCGTCCTCGAAATTTGAAGTCGCAAAGTTAGACGAAGTCGTAGCAAACTGCAAAAGGTCGTCACAACATTCTCACGCCCGGGGAAGTTCTTCCAAAAGATATTCAGTCCAACTGGTTTCTCATGACTCGTAGTTATTGTCAAAACAGTTTCAGATTTCTCAGAAGGGCATATCATACTGAATTTGAATCAAAAGGATAATGTATCAAACATAACGGATGATAATCGAATTCTCTAGGAAGAGGTATAAAAATACATAGGATTTTCATCGAATTGATTAGGCGAATCAGATGAGAATACATTGAATTGTAGCAAACATGGGGTGATTTAAGGTTTAACTCTTCAGCTTCTCAGATAGTCTCGGCTTTTAGATAACCTTCCAAAGGTATTCTCATAAACAAACAAGTCTCATTTCCTCAAAGTCCACAATCACATATTTTACTCATAGCAGATCATAATGAACAACTTCGCGAATGCGAATCGTATACGGACAGAAAGCATATCGTTAGATATCGTCAACGGCAGAAATTTCATAATGGAACCTAAGATCAGCAAAACACGTGTCGAGAGTCCAAACGTATCGAATCGTATAACAAGGACAGCAGATCAAACGTATAGGTAGAATGAACCTAAAGTCTCACTAAACTCAGATGATCTTGATCAGATGCCAGAATTCTAAAGCTTCTAAGGCACTTCTTAAAATATCACATGCCCACCATAAGTGCACGTTATATGATGTAAGTATTATCACGCTGGCCAGACGTCATAATACTGGCATCATATACATATGCCCTCATGCTGGTCATACTTTATCTCAAGTCGTGAGTCAAAACCACCTATCTTAATCCACCTAGTACTTCCACAGTCTCAAAGATCATCAGAAACAAACAACATAACTAAGAGAACGAAATTACTCGAAGAGTAACGGAAATCCGAGAATGTCATTCAAAATTAAGGTACGTCATCAATAGCGTCAATCCTTTACAGAATCATCTCGTCTAAACACAATGTCCGCTTCAAAATCCGTCCACTCAAATACAAATTTCAAAATTTCTTCCAAGTTGGAGTTCTCTGTTTATTCTTGTCCGTCTTACCTCATGATTAAGAGAATTTAAAATTCGAGTCTGGTTCCTCAAGCCTTCAGCAACTCTTCTTGGTACTGTGGCGTCGTAGCGGCAGTCTCTGACACGATCACTGTGCATCCCTCCATCCGCAGGTCTGCTTCTGCTCTCAATTCATCTTAGTACAACTAAAATGAATAGAGAAACAAGACTGTGTTTCTTCGACAGGTCTTCTAACATAGTTCTAGGTTTTAAGGTACATGATGTTGTTGTCGACTCCAGGTTGTGTGTTGAATGGTTCGTCTTCTTTGGTCTGGTTGTCTTGGTGCCCAAACTGAAATCTTCACGTGTTGCGTGATGCATGATTGAGCACTATCCTAGTTCCTCACTTCTTCTTGTATGCTTCTTCCATGGTAATGCTTGTCGCAACCATCTTCTACGACTCTTCCACCAAGTTTCTAACTCCGATAACGATCTTCGATCTTGGTCCTTCTTGTGAAAGCTCTGTCTTTACATTATACAGGGTAGTGTTGTCTATTATGCTTTCTGAACGTCAATCAAATTTCTCTTCCAGAACAAAGGGTCGTCCCACCAATAATCTCTATGTTCTTCTTTCGTTTTAGAACACAACACAATGTCATACTATGACAAATTGTCCAAAACACGCGAAAAACATGATTATTCTAGCCAACACCATTGGCATCATTCAAGTTCATAAATGTTATAACGAGTGCAAAGGAAACTTCAGAAATCATCTCAGGGAATTTTCACATCGTCTTCTTTCTTCTTCAGGAACCAAAGGTTACTCTCGGTTAGTTAACCCCCTTCTTAGAAGTTTTTGTGGTTGCTTCTTCAGCCTTCAAATCTAAAATGATGCAATCAAATGCGGGGTTCAAAGGAAAAACAAATTAATCGTTGATACGCGGAAACAGATAATGATTGCTGATAGTGGTACGTTTAAGTTCACGATAGTCGATACGTCATCGCATACTTCTCTCGTTCTTCTTCATAAACAAACAAGAGCATCTAAAGAGAATCACCAAGGTTAACAAAAATCATATTCCATCGGCTTCTTCAAACACTCAACTTCTATAGCACCATGGTTTCTGCAACTGAGATCAGTTCAATGCCCACTCCACTTCCTAAGCAGGAAGGAGTACCAAAAAGTTCATCAGAGAATACCGGAAAATCTTCGTATGACAAAATATTTCCCAATAGTAGAACTTTCCAAGGGTTGATAATAATGGTTTTCAGGACAACTTGGTAATCACATGAGTTTGGGGTAGGTGTTTCCATAGTGATAGAAATTTTAGCAGATGTAGAGAGTCATCATAATGGAATAGGGTGAAGCAGATTTTTAAGGTCACATTTCAGATATGGTAGTCTATGGTATCTTCACGAATAGCCATTCAGTCCAAAAGACCGTACAATCAGACATCTCAAAGTCAAAGGATTCATAGAGTGAATACAGTCGTCAAATCATACAGATAGTTCATATATCAGAGTCAAGTACATGGTTCAACAAAAATGTTGGGATGGATAAACGAACAGTTCAATGTGTGGGAATTTCGTTTAGCTTCTTAGCATAAGTAGCAGGTAGGATGTGTATCATTGGTAATATGAACATCGTATAATTGTCAATAGTGAGATGTACAGAGTCTCAGTTATCAGCATCATCATGCTTAGTTAACAAATCCATACAAAGATAGTATTTACATCATACCCTTCCAAAGGAAATGGTTGGCAGAACAAGGTTCATCATTCAAAGAGAGGAAACAAAAACTTCTCATATTCGTGGTTCATAATTACCAAAATCCTCATAGGAGTAATAATGGATCATACAGAGTTAAGTAGTATCGGATGATACATTCATACCCAGCATAAGTAATGAATTTACAGAATGTGTCGAACACATTGTGGTTGAATGACCTACGATGTGGTCGAAAAGGTGTCAAACAGCTTATCAAACAAATCGGAGGCGGAGATCAAAATCTGAAGGTGAAACTTAAATGTGTAAGGTATCCAGGTAGCCTTCCGAGGTATTCCAAACTTACTTGGTTACTAAACTTAAGTTGCAAAACTTCTAACTTCTGAAACAAAGGTCCTTATAAGGCTTATCTAAGAGCAAAGGCACGATCAGAGTGATACGGAAGCAAATGATACTTACATAAATGTCTTAGTCTACCCATTCCTCACTGGTAATAACTTAGGTTCCTATGGGGAATCCTAATGTAAAGTTTCAAAGGTTGTCTTATGAGCGCCTACAGTGGAAACTTAGGGGTCCAAACTTCACAGGTCAAGGGTAAATGTATTACGAATCGCAACCTGGCTCTGATACCATAATTGTAACACCCCAACCCGATAAGGGTAGAAGTATTACATTACAGTGACATATCAGAACAAACACAAGCATATGATTCATACATACAAAGAAATTCAGGGTTACAAATGAAAATCTGAAACTACAAGGTTACAAAACAATAAATACTATGTCTAATAAAGTGAAACTTCATCTAATCGTCTCTAGTCCAAAGCATAGTCTTCTAAGTCCAGTCACACTCTCTTCCCATAACCCAGCTTCCTACTAAAACATGCCGCAGGAAAAGGAAATGCGGCTGAGCTTAAAAAGCCCAGTGAACAGATACATATACAAAGCAATGATAATGAAACAGAACTGAAATATAGGGCATTGGGGAATATCATATGGAATAAACAAATGAATAATAGAAATGAAGGAATAGGATAGTCCTCCACCACGAGCCCAAAACTCAAAGTCATATCTCAAAGTCATAAGCCTTCAATTCATAATCTCACAATCAGAGGGGATACCTCTCAGGCAACCAGATAATATGAGGGGTGTCCTCATGTATCATAAGGGTGGAGTGATCAGCTCCCAGGGGTTGTGAAGGGCATGTATAGCACACAGTACCAATCACCTCAAAGTCAACTCAAAGTCATAGTTAAATCCACTAAGCATACATGTCTAGGATTGCAACCCATACGCCCCTTACTCAAAGTCAATCTCAAAGTCATATACTCAAAGTCATAATGGCCATAATAGTAATCATAAAAAGGGACGGCGTGAGAAATCACTCACCCACACATGAGTCATGCCAGTGGTGCATCACAGACATGCCTATGGTACCTCCATAGGTAGGAGAAACATAAATGGCTCGGGTATCAAACTAAGAGTCAGGTCTCAAAGTCATGCAAAAGGTCATATAGCAAAGGTTTATCTCAGAATCATATCAAAGGTTCATAATAGCAGTTCATAACAAAGGGTTCATATCAGAAATAGTATTCAAGGTCCAATCAGAGTTTATCAGGTCAAGGTTCATATTCAAAAATCAATTCATGGTTCAGTTCAAAAGTCCGTTTCTATTAAAAGTCCAATTTAAATAATCTTTTAAAACAGTTTTCATAAAAATGGTCTTTCAAAATATAGTGTTCATGAAAGTAATATAACCTTTCTTTTAAAAAAGAAATTTAGCATCATTTATAAACATCTTTTCAAATCGGTTCTTCTCAAAACATTTCCATGGTATCATTAAGAATGTTTTCATAGCATAGGTTCATAACGGAGGTCATATCAAGTGGAATCAACAGAGAAAGTTCAAGTAAAGGGGATCATAGCAATGGCATCAATTCGGGAACTAACGGATCAGAATATGAAAGAGATCATGAGAAACCTTTGAGAAAGGTCAGAATATCTGTACCTTAAACCGCAAGTGCACACATGACAGAAACATAAAGGTCGAAAACAAAACTCCTTCTTCAGCGAATCTACACGAATTAATGATCGGCTTATTATTAATAACTTATTCAATTCAGATTTCTCATTTTAGTCGGCTTTCCAGTTTTAGTAATTTTCCATTTAAAGTGACTTTCCACCTTTAGCAGGTTTCCATAAATAGTAAGTTTTCACTTTTAGAAAGTTTCCATAATTAGAAAGTTGAGTCATTATTAATGGAATCAAAGTATCTTTTAACATATTTACACATTTGGTCCTTAGGGTTTCATAACTTTACCTTTTACACCCTTATATTTCCAAAATTACACTTTAAACCTTTTAGTATTCAAAGTTACACATTAAACCCTTAGCTTATCCATTTTACATAATGATCCCTTATTTTATCATGTTATACGAATATACCTTCAAGTATTCACAATTTACACTTTAAGTCCTTCAAGTTATCAAAGTTACATATTTAACCCTTTAATTTACAATTTCAACTTTTAATTCTTAATAATTACATATTAAGCCATTAATTTAACAAATTAGCACATAATCCCTTGAATACTTTTAAATACTCAAAACAGCTCCAAGTTTCTGAAATTTACATTTTTAGTCCATCTCTTTTAATTATTTTCAAAACAAACCCTAATTAATCATTAAATACATTTTAATCCATTTAAATGCAAAACTTACACTTAGCACCCTTAGGTTATATTTTTGTCGAATAGTATACAGCTCAATAAGGTTCCAGAATTAACCCTTAAGTTTTAAAGTTCACAAAATTCACCCAAAACCTTTTTCTTAAATCGTATAATCATAAAATAAAGAATTACAAACCCTAATCCATCTTATTCACTTTCCAATCATTAGATCATTATTAACATCATTAAATGTCACCTTTTTCCAGCCCTAGACCAAACCCTAGGCCTCTCGACCTATTTCTTTCTTTTTCTCTTATACACGAATTACACAAAACAAATAAATTCGAAATACATGTTTTAAGCAAGGATAATTCTTTCCAATATTTTTCCAGGTTATATCACATCATAATAAGTGTATAATAATTTTATTAATAATTATTCTGGATCGGAGTATATATTTCACAATTAAACACGTTTTTAGGGTTTTAAATCACAAAAGTGATGTCGAGCATGCATGGGTCGAACCAAACAATTTATTTGATGTTTATGAGGTATAAAGGACCTGAGAAAAATACCAAACCAAGACTTGAACGTGTGATGAGGGCTGTACGATTTATAGCATACACGTATAGGCCAAATGATCCAAAAATCACCACGACTTCACCAATGATCTTCCAACCTTGAAACCAATTTTCTTGGGTCTTATATGATGTAAGAAACATCAGAAAAATAAGAAATCATTTTTATAGAGGTCGTATGAAACATAACGAATTTACCTTGTTTTTAGGGCTCGACAAAAGAAAACAAATGCTACGATCGTGTAAGGCTTCAACAATTCGAATGGGATTTTTCTTGGCTTCTTAGGATGTTGGTTTATCACAGAAAAATACCCAGGAGTATTGTGAATGTCGAATGGAGGCTGTGAGAGTTTTTGTGTGTGTATTAAATCGGTTTTAGGGTTTTGGGTGGAAAAAATGATATGGTTTGACTAAAAGAAAAGAATACCGTGATATGGGGGAGGGAGGACCAGGGAATTTCGTGATTTATGTTAGCCCAAATATTCATGGTGATTATCCTTCCTTAATTATCTCATATATATCTTTTAAAATCAAATTAAACCAAAATAAACTATATATATACATCATTCGGCCATATGAGGGTATTTTAGTAATTTTTCCACTTGTATAAATGTTAAATGAAATTGTTAAAATTATTTTGGATCATAACTTGTTCATTGTTAGAAGTTTGGGATTTATTTGGTACTTTAATAAGCTTTTAATTAAATTTCAAATTGGTAAGGGCAATTTGGTCTTTTCACATGTTCTCAGATTTTAGGTGTTACAAGGGACCCTATGATCAGGTTAGCCCACAGATGCAACACCTACAGTTTATCGGGATGCCATGGCACTACTCACTATGTCATTGCTTCAGATCTTTTCTACCTGTACACCATGTTTTCAGCGGATGTATACTGTAACATCCCATTCTGGGTAGCGAGTTATTTGAAGACTAGTGTGGGGGAGAGGGATAGCGACAAGGTATATGGGGGGATGTTTGTGACCCGCCTGGCTCGTTCCTTTGGGATCCTTGTTCCGGAGATTGTGGGGTACCTAAGCGACTGTGGGGCATGTAGGGTGGTGAGGGCCAAGTTATTGTGATAGAGCTGGAGGATGGGTCCTTTACTTGGTATGTTGTGGGAGGACCGGCGGGTGCTGAGGATGATAAGGATGATGATGAGGGTGTACCCCAGCAGACGCATTATGGGGACTATGAGGTTGGGTCTGCGGACTATTACCGGCACATGGCTCGGGGAGATTGGCAGGCGAATCAAGGGGCGTGGATGGGTCAGGTGGATGCATGGCGAACCACCACTGACCAGAGATTTGACTGGATGTATGATCACACTAGTACAAAAAGTTCTATTGGTCACGCATGGTCGATTTTGAAATGTCACAATGTAACATTTATACGTGACTAAATGCACCAGAATAAAATGAACAGCCACACTTGATCCGACTTGTGTGACCATTTCATAATTCAATTGTCACACATTTGAATATTTATGTGACTAGAGGTAACTGGAAATTTTTTTTTGGATTATTTAGTCACTTTTAATTTGAGACGCGTGACAGATACAAATGAGCTCAAAACATTAGTCACACTATAGATATACATATGTGACAAATATATGTCACACAATTTAAAAGTTTGACCAAAATAGATATATGGTCACATGAGGTAATTGTGTATGTGGCTAAATTATATAGTCAAGTTTGTCACACATTATTTAAACGTGACTGCTATTCTTTGCTGAATATTTAGCCACATAGCGTTTGAAATGTGTGACAACGGAAAAGTAAGTTTGAAGCGTTAGTCACGATATGCATTTAATAGTGACAAATATATGTCACACAGTTGACGAGTGTGACCAAATGTCATATATGGTCACACTAAACCATAGAAACATGATTAAGTGTAACGAAAATTCGATACATATGGTCACGTAAGTTAATAAGTGTGTCTAAAGTTTAGTGTTTGTTTGCTTGCCAAATCATAATGGGTATTATATGTGACCAATACATTCAAAATAGCATGTGACTATTATTTATAGCAAAATGTGAAGTCAGTTATCATTAACCTTGATATTAGTCACATTGAGTTTTTGTGTGAATAAATTAAAGATGCTATATATATGGTCACATGAAGTATTTATTTAGGTGGCTAAATCATAGTGTCATATTTTGTCACACATTATTTAAATGTAGTCACAATTCGATACATATGGTCACACATTTCTGATAACTTATGTATACGTACTATATCTACCTAGTTTGAGTCTAATTTGATATTCACTGCATGACTTGAGTTCAGACTATTAGTCATGACTCTTCATTTGCCCCATTACAATGCTCCTAGTTATACTTAGAACTGTTAAGTATATTTAGATGTTGGGATGATTGTGCATATATTATGGCTTGTATTTTCTTTGTTTCTAGACTAACATTTTGCAGGAAAAGCAAAGAAAAAGTTGTCTGGATTGGAATATGGGTGAATGCTAGTAACTCCGAAGTTAATGCTGCTAAGGCATAACTTAATGCTGCTAGCTCGTTAGTGCCCTCACGTGCTTTGCGTGTCAGGGTATTTTTGTCACTTCACTGTTCCCGCTATAACACATTAACACACTTCAGCTACCTCCCTTTCACGAAAATCGACGAGGATATTTTTTGCAAATAACAAAACTAAGTCGTGTTTAACACAACAAATCACACTCACATAAACTCTCTATCTTCTTTCAATCTAATATCTCAAACAATACAATCGGTGCTTAGCAGACGTGATTCTTCAAAAACCACACGTACCAGGTAACCACATTTACTGATTTTTACTTCATTCAAACGGTATTTTGCATTGTTTTATAACCTTAATCGTTAATGCAGTAACCATGTTTGGTAATCAATTTATTTGCACTGTGGACAATCCTGATGTTTTGGATGAGTTTGTAAGTTAACACCATTATTGACAAGCTGTTATTTCTCTAAGAAACTAGTTTAATTACTCCTTCCCATAATTATGGTCCATTGTTGACTTTTGAAGTCTTTAGTTTTCAACTTTGACCTTAAATATTTTTATTTGTGTTATATATTACTTGATGCAAAATATATGAATGGATTAAGTTTTGAATGTATTTTCCATTGGTATAATTTTTATCAACTATTATATAACACAAATAAAAACATATAATGTCAAATTTGCCAAACGAAGACTTAAAAAATCACACATTAAGTGTCCACTCTGACTTTTTCAAGTCTTTTTTCTTCAACTTTGACTTCAAATGTTTTTGTCCGTGTTATATAGTACTTGATGCAAGATATATGAATGGATTAAGTTTTTAGTTGTGTTTTCATTTGTATACTTTATTTTCATATACAGGAACTGCATAATGATTATGTTCTAGGAGGTTCCTATACTGGCAATGGTTTTAGTTTCTTAGTTAACACTGGGGGGGGGGGGGGGGGTTAGATGGAAAGTTCATGTAAGGAGAGTCTCACAATTTAAGTGTGTTGTTGAGGGAGCAAGGTGGAATGATTTTGTCATTCACAACATCTCCTGTTCTGCTGTTGAGTACATACATTTTGTTGAAGAGGGTGAGGATGTGTTCTATGTAACTTGCTATGGTGAGAATGGGTTGGAGTTTCACAATTATGAACCCGAGAGTGCCCCATTTTGGAGATGTTTAGTGCCTGTGACATACACATCTCTGCTTATGCAGTCATTGGAGGAAGACTTTCTGAGATATCTGGATGGTCCAACCCCTACTGATTCGGTCGTGGTTTTCACTAACATGACTGTCTACAATGTTAGGGTGGCCAGTGTTCATCTAAATGGTCGATACGTCCACTCCTTCTTATATGGCGGTGGTTCGGTGACACTCGCTCGAGACTTGAATTTGAAGGCTGGTCAGTGGATGGTTTTTACTCAGATTTACCCGGGCCAGGAATTTAATGTGATGTTGTTTGAACCAGATGGAGGGGCCATCACAACTGTGGAGACTTACAGCACCAATATTGCCATGAATGCCTTGTGTCACCAACCAAATGACTATGGTATTTTTTCCTTTATTAGCTTTAACTACATCAACTATATGATATCTTTGTAACATTTTGGATTATCTATAACTTACTCATTTTTTAATATTAAATTCAGATTTTGAAGCCCGACGGATGAACTAGATGTGCAGATAGATGGTCGTTTCACACTGTCCACGACCAAGAAGATAGGGCATTCTACCGACCACTGACTGCATGCTTCTGGAGAAATGGACAAATAGTAAGTGTCTTGAAAACTTTGATAATTTTTCAAATAGTAATTATGCTACAATTTCAATGAGATTACAAACTAAACAACTATCAATCTATAGCAGTTGTAACTTTGTACATTTTGTAACAGACTATACCATCAAAAATTTTGCACAAGTACAACTTGTATGGGTACTCTGTCGCTGTCGTGAAGCACCAAATGATACAGAAAGTGTTCCAAGTACATGAGAGAACAATGGTGGTACCTGGTCGAGGGAAGGTGAGGGGGAAGGTGTTTATTGTTTCATGCTTTGGTTTCAGGGAGTTGAGACAAGAAGCCAACTTTGGTGCAGCTGCAAGGGTCTGCTTCTTTTTAACAGATGACACAAACAGGTCCCAAGGAGTCTTAATGTTTGATGTGTGTTGATGGTTGATGGTTGTTGATGGTTTTATGTTTGTTGATGGGTGAAACAATGTTTGAAAGTTTTTGTAAGTTGGATAAACTTTTTTGTAAGTATCTGATGTATGATAAACCAAATGGGTTTGTCACTAGACAATGGTATGTAATTAGCTAATGTAGGATGAACTATATGGGTTTATCCATAGACAATGTTATGTAGTAAACTATGTTGGTTGACATTATTGTATGAAAGCGGCTTATACGGCCTTATAACTAGTTAATTGGGGATTTAAACCCAGAAGTGTAAATGTTACCAATCCACCCCTGCACTCTCATATCTAGCAGTACAAACCCACCTGCAGTAACGTTTTCTTACCAGCAGAAACTTTTGATTTTGATAACTTTTGATTAACATGATACAAAATATATCCCAAGTTCTTGTTAATGAACACAACAATCATAATATTGTAACAATTAAGTGTAAATGTTACCAATCCACCCCTGCACTCTCATATCTAGCAGTACAAACCCACCTGCAGTAACATTTTCTTAGCAGCAGAAACTTTTGATTTTCATAACTTTTGATTAACATGATACAAAATATATCCCAAGTTCTTGTTAATAAACACAACAATCATAATATTGTAACAATTAAGTGTAAATGTTACCAATCCACCCCTACACTCTCATATCTAGCAGCACAAACCAACCTGCAGTAACGTTTTCTTAGCAGCAAAAACTTTTGATTTTGATAACTTTTGATTAACATGATACAAAATATATCCCAAGTTCTTGTTAATGAACACAACAATCAAAATATTGTAACAATTAATGAGAAAATTTAGTAATGACAATGTACGGGAATTAAAATTAAACATATTCCATTAATACTTAAAATGAAAAATTACAAAATACTGGTAACAAAAGGTGCACATTCTTAAATTTTACTAATCTAAAAGGATTACAACATGTTTATTCATAAAGTCTAGATCCGAGTGAGTTGCAACTGTGATCTTATCAGCTTTTTGAGATTTGGGATCAAAACCCTAGATCCGAGTGAGTTGTAACTGTGAGTGTGAGAGAGAAAGAGAGGATTATGTTCAAGTGTTCGAAGTGTGTTTGATAAGAAAGAGAGGATCAAAACGCTAGATCCGAGTGAGTTGCAACTGTGAGTGTGAGAGAGAAAGAGAGGATTATGTTGAAGTGTTCGAAGTGTGTTTGATAAGAAAGAGAGGATTAAACCCTAGATCCGAGTGAAGTGTGTTTGAAACCCGGTTCCACTCGGGTGGTTCAACCGGTTGAACCGTTCCGGGTGAAAAATGAGTCGATTTAAACCTGATCAACTTGCTAGGTTGGGTCGAAAACGGGTCAAATTAAACTGGGTCAACCCGCCGGGTTTGAAGAGTCCCGGGTCAACCCGGTTTGTGTTTATTTGGTTGTACTTAATTTGATAGATTTGTTTTTAATTGGTTGTACAATGTGAATAAATCATTGTACTTTTAAGTAATGGATAATGTTTTAAACCCGGTTCGACCCGGGTGGTTCAACTGGTTGAACCGTTCCGGTCAAAAAATAGGTCGATTTAAACTGGGTCAACTTGCTAGGTTGGGTCGAAAACAGGTCAAATTAAACCAGTTCAACCCGTCGGGTTTGAAGCGCCCCGAGTTAACCCGGTATGTGATTTGTATTAATTGTTTTATTATATATCATAAACATAAAATTATTATATATCATAGTTTTGTAATATCATTTTCTTAAGATCCTATGCTCAAGATCGAGATCCTATAAGATCTTAAGCTTTCAAAGATCCTATGTAAGATCCGGATTGTTTTTACTTTGTAGTATCGTAAAATCGCAGTGGTGGGCCCCTCGGTATGAAAGATTCATACCTTACACTTTTGAGGTATATAGAGTATGGAGTATTTCTATTATTCATTACCATAGTTGTGGGCCCTCTCATATTAAACAAACAGATCTACCAAATTACTTAAAAGTACAATGATTTATTCACATTGTACAACCAATTAAAAACAGATCTATCAAATTAAGTACAACCAAATAAACACAAACCGGGTTGACCCGGGACTCTTCAAACCCTGCGGGTTGACCCAGATTAATTTGACCCGTTTTCGACCCAACCTAGCAAGTTGACCAGGTTTAAATCGACTCATTTTTCACCCGGAACGATTCAACCGGTTGAACCACCCGAGTCGAACCGGGTTTCAAAACATTATGTTTAATTCCCAAATCTTGAAACTTTTATTATTTTTCGTTTATAACCTATAATTTTTTTTATCAATAAACTATATACCGCTATAAAAAATCTCGTTGCTATGAAAAAATTGTACAAAAATGTACGAAAACGTGATAAACGTTTCATAACGTTTTAATACAGAGGAAAACATTCAGGAAATCTAAGAACATATGAAAACGAGCGAAAGTTGCTGAAAACATTCAAAATGGATGAAATCGGTCGAAAAGGGTCGCAATCGGTCGTAGTCGGACTAAAACGGTCTAAATCCGTCGAAATCTGCCAAAAATTGTCAACGTCGGTCGAAAACTAGCGACATCAATCAAAATCGATTGAAAACGGTCAAAAAGGGACGAAAAACGTTACAAACGGATGAAAACGTTAAAAAAAAATACAAAACGTATAAAATGTTGTATAGTATTTGTCTTAGTTTACAAAATCCAATGCACATGACCCATGACCCATGTTAATTACCCATTGTCGATCACCAATCATGTATTGGTCGATAACATATATGACATGTCACTACAACCCAATATTAGTGCACACGACCCGTTACCCATGTTAATTACCCCATGATCAACAGTCATGGATGTGACGACCTGTGATAACCTAATGCATATGACCCATATGATGTCAAATACCCATTATTGAATGTGACCAATGATAACCTAATGCATATGACCCATGACCTATGTGATTATCACCGGTCATGAAGGAACTCGGTTTGAGCTTGATCACTCGAAAAGCTCGGTTTATTTGTAAAGGTGTGTTGTCTTACACAAATTAATTAAAATTGAAATATAATCGCTCATTTTTTGCTTACAAGGATCGGGTTCCTATACGATTTTAAGCTTTCAAAGATCCTACATAAGATCCGGATCATTTTTGCTTTGCAGTATCGTAAAATCGTAAGATCCTAAGATCAGGATTGCGATCCTGACAACCATGCTCGATACATTTATAATTAACTATTTACACTTAGTACGCTTACATACAATATATATATATATATATATATATATATATATATATATATATATATATATATATATATATATATATATATATATATATATATATACTACCTCCGTCCCAAAATAATTGTCCTCATTCGACTTTTTAATGTCATAATTTCTTAACTTTGATCTTAAATATTTTTGTATGTGTTATATAATACTTGATGAAAATTATACCAATGAAAAAGTATTTAAAAACCAATCAATTCATATATTTTGCATCAATTAATATATAACCTAAACAAAATTATTAAAGATCAAAGTTGAGAAATTAAGACTTTAAAAAATCAAATGAGGACAATTATTTTGGGACGGAGGGTGTGTATATATATATATATATATATATATATATATATATATATATATATATATATATATATATATATATATATATATATATATTACAAGCTCGAAAACTCAACAATAACTCGAGTCGAACTTTTATAAGGTCGGCTCATTTCCGCCTCTTATAAAAGCAAAAAATTAAGATACTTCATGTGTTAAATTTATATGTAATATTTTACATGTCCCCTCACTTAATTGCCTAAAATAATATTTCCCTTTTTAACTTTTTCCAAATTTAAATTACCCCTTGCCTAAATTTTTTCCCCAAATTTAAATTACCCCTCCACTTAATTTCATTGAACCCGCCAATGTTTTTCAATCTCCATCCCAAATATATATCCACCAAAACTAGATCTGGTCTTCTTCTATCTCCTCAACACTCTCCTCACCAAAACACACACACACACACACAGTGTGCGCAAGTCTGGTGATGGTAAGACAGGCGTATGAACAATACGAGAGATTAACAGGGTCACCTGGTAAGGTTTTAAATGTAAACTTATGATATTTCATGTCTAAAATCTTACCATGTCTTTTTAATTCTCTCATGTTGCATAAATGTTTTGATTCCTGGATTTGGGGTCTCAATTACAATGGCGGTGATAGTTGCGACTGATAATATATGGCGGTGGCAGTATTCAGCTCACTATTACAAATAAAAGGTGCAGAATCGATAGTAAGAAAGCCAAAAATCGGAAAAAGACCAAGATCTGACTATCAAAAAATATAGCTATTTCTAATCAAGTAATTACGTTGGTCTATTTGATTTTTTCAGCTTATCTTTTCCATTTTTAGTTGGGTGGTTGGGACAAAGTTACTTGTACCTTTGTAAACCATTCCTAGAGTTTAATCTATACCTTATTTTACATAATCAGGGCTATCAGTTTTGGACTCAAAACGAAAATAAAGGTTACTTTGAGATCAAGAAGGTCCGCCCGGGTCAGTATAATTTATATGCTAGGGTTCCTGGGTTCCTGGGTACATCGGTCATTATATGCTTGGGTTCCTGTTTCTTTACAGCACCTTACGATTTTGTTGCGTAAGCTCGTAGTTAGTGGTGGCAAAATAGCTAGGCAGATTAGGTAATATAGTTCAACACTTCAAATTTTGGTAGGGTGGGAGTCAGGTTGGATTGGCCCAATGGTGATACACTTATACGTCCAAAGACTCCGAACATTGTGATTTTGTTTTTAAATAGTTAATGTCAAATATATACAACTCTTTAAATATACATTAGATATAGTAAGTTTTATACCATATAAAATCTACTTCAGATGAAAATACATTGGATCTGGAAAAAGTAATAGCACAGGTAATTGATCTTTTTTTATGCGTTTTACCCTCTTTTACTTTCACTTTATTCGAGGAAAATACCATAGACCTTGTTTGTGCAGATAGTTGAACCAGTGGCGCATCAAGTGACTCAAAACCACCAAAGCAGATTGTTGAATAAGTGGCGAATCAAGGGACTCAAAACCACCAAAATAGCATATATATAGTTAAACTAGTGGCGCCTGACAAACTAGATGCACATGACAAAAGAAAAGGCAATAGTGTCTCTATGTCAAATGTCAAGAAATAGATGCACCCGTCAACAATATATATAACCACATACTTTTTAGAGAGGAAGGTTTTCTAGCAGCTAATCAAGAACTTTATTCCGGTATGCTCATCTACTTCTATCATGTTGTGTGCTTTGACATGTTCTAGTTCTGCTGTCATCCTGATGTGGTTATTGTTGATATGCAGTTGCCTACATTTTCAAGGCTTTTATATCCAGATGATGAGATTAGATCAATGGAGAAAAACTTGTAAGTTTAACTGCAAATTTTATTATTATGTTCATTGTTTTGGATAAAAAGTTTTCATGATGTTGTTTGAATTACTGTTGCTCATGTTTTTCTTAATATTTGCTTAGATAGATTTAGAGCTGCTCATGAACTTCAAAGAAAATGTGCTAAGTGTTTACTACTGCTAGTACAAAAGTTACTATTGCTAGTGACAGTTGGTACTGCTCAGAGATCAAGACGGCTCGAAGTTGCTAGCTAGTTTGTCACACCCCCAAAATCGGGTCCAGCGGAAGCATACATGTAGCTGGGGTGTAACTCAATTGATATCACAACACTAGTTCAAAAATGGTTTGCACTTCAATCATTTAGAATAAAATAGTTAACTCAAAATGTTGAATTTACATTGTTAAAAGTAATGCGGAAGTAGGCCATTAAAATAGTTAAAAACGGTCCCCAAATGAATAATCAGAGTCTTCTATGACCATGCCATGCCCTGCCAAAACCTCTAGTAGTGTGCCATTGGTTAATACCTGAAAATACATGCTAAAGTGTCAACACAATGGTTGGTGAGTTCATAGAGTTTGTTGAAAAAGAATGTAATGCATTGAAATGAATATTTCCCAGCAAAGGCATCGTAAATCCACTCAGTTCCAAGTCCCGCCATAAGAGACTTGTAACCTGTGTGTTTACAACCCACTGCCAAATGTAATAAGTTTGATACAAAAGCATTGTAATTCAGTAATAAGGCTGATGCAAAGGCATCGTATTTCAGTAGTAAGACTTGATGCAAAAGCATCGTATTTCAGTAATAAGACTTGATGCAAAAGCATCGTATTTCAGTAATAAGACTTGATGCAAAAGCATCGTATTTCAGTAATAAGACTTGATGCAAAAGCATCGTATTTCAGTAATAAGACTTGATGCAAAAGCATCGTATTTCAGTAGTTTTGTATGTACAATAGCCCAAGTATAAAGTAAAGTACTAAGATTTCAATAATGAAACCCACATTGTCTCTTAAGCTCATGGCCCCGAAGCTAGACGTACTAAATCCTGCCCCAAGTGAGTGTTTACCAGACACTCGTAATTTAGAAATGAAATGCATTCGTAATTCCGTTGGAGCAACCCAAACACGAATGGAGGAGTCACCCTCAATAGATCTATTCACTCACTCTCGCTCGTACTGTAATTAACGGTCCATGAAATAAAGGGGACTTGTCGTGACGTGGTAATAAGACTACTTAAGCAATGTAAGAACTTTATACTTTGGCATTGTACAAAAATAGTTGCTGCAATGTATTCTCCCCCATAGGAAGTGAAATCGTATAAAAGTATAACACGAGTATTTAAGCATGTATCTCCCCCAAAGAGTTTGTAAAGTAATTAAACCAGTAAAAGTGGGGCTATGACTCACCTGAACTGATGGTACTTGAAATGAAATGAAGTGAGCAATAATGATCGGTTAACTGCCGCAACCTATAATGAATGATGCATGATCTCGTTAAGATCACCAAATGATGTTTATGAATGTCCATGCTCATGTTTCTATACCACTCTAGTCTTTGGAAAAACACTTGTATTATCAAAAATATATAATCCAAGAATTTGGAAAAATATTGCTATTAGAAAATATAAATGGCTAGTTATAATATATATTCTTATATATATATATAACGTAAGTTTTCCATGTTAGCGTTGAAATACTCGGGTTGTAATCCTTGAAATGATGAAAACATACTCATAATAACTAATACTACGTTAGTTTAAAAGCTCGGTACTTGATATCATGTTTAGCTTGAAAATGCACTTCGTAGTTTTTGCGCCAAAATATATAAAAGCTGTCAATTAATAAAGAGTTTTTGCCGATATTGAAATGAGTATATCTTTTTCGTTACTTGTCCGTTTTACTTGTTCTTTATATCCACGGTTACGTCTTAGTATGTAGTAATATATTTTGGAAAGCTCGGCTCCTCCGGGTTACGTTTAAAGTCTCTTTTTGTCCAATGAAAAACGTCCAACAGCATACATTTTCAGAAAAATACTTTTCGTCTACAATCTTGCAAAAAATCATAACTCCTTCGTTATAGACTCTTTTTAATCCGTTCTTTCGCCTACGGATTCGTTTTTGAAAGTATTTTCTAAAAATTTTGCCAAAGTTTCCTTGGTGTTTACTGATTTTCCAGATTTTTACAAAATGGGACAGCATGTCTAAAATGAGTTCCAAATCATGTTTCCAAGGTTAAAAACCAATTTCTACCATCACCAATCCTCTTGTAATCACCACATGACTAATCTAATCTTACCATACACCTTCTTAGGGTGCCATGGACTCCTAACCAAGTTATTAGAGCTAGGGGATTCATAACAAGAAAGTTAGGGTTTGTATGTTTCTTTTTAGCCAAAATAAAGTGTAGTATAGCTACTTATACATGGTTTTTAGCATGATTCTTATGAAATACATGTAAAAATAGGATGATTCATGAAAAAATAAAGATGAAAACTTACTTGACCAAAAGAGATGATTATTGGATGATTATGCTTGAAGTTCTTGTGTTTTTGTTACTTGTATCTTGATTAGACTTGTAAAATGAATAACTTTTGTGTTTTACTTCAAGAAAAATGATCACTTGATCATGGAGTTTGGTATGAGGTCGTGGGTATGGAGGAGAGCAAGAAGAGATGATGATCTTGATCTAGGTTGAAAAGTAAGATTTATGATTATAGGAAAATTAGTAAAGTTAGTTTTTAGTGTTTATTAGTATAATAACTTAGGAAATAAATGCCAAGGGTTAAAATATGGGCACATGGCCGGTTATGGTGTGAAAAGGGAGTAGCCAAAACGGTTTTGATCACTTGGGAAATGTAGTGTATCGTTAAGTGTTATTACGTGTTATTCGTTAAATTCGGGTAACGGTTTTAATAGAAATAATTGTTCACGAAGTTAACCGGGATGAAATAAAGTCATGATAATGATAAAAACATATTAAAAATATGTTGGGTACATTTACTGAGTGATCGGGTGATTATTGTTTAGTTTTAACGAAAACCGTCGTTGTATTCATACGCGTACGTTATAAATAAAATAAATTTCCAAAATACTGGGTAACTGAATGTTATAACTTTTATGATGTTAAAATGGATATAAAAATATGTCGGGACCATTGTGGGAATATTTAGATATATTCGTCGTGTATAAACCGGGTGTTAACGTTTATTATAATTACGTATACGTAAAAACGTTAAATGTACTGAATATAGAAATTTGAAAATCCTGAGAGTGGTATAACATGAAAATGCTGTTATGATGATATGCAGACTATCCCCAGTCCGTATGCAGTGCACTTAACACTAATGAAATGAATTCGCACCTAAACCAATTAGGTTACGCGAATTTGAATACCCGTAAACTAAATTTACGATGAAATGAGTAATGCAAGTGAATGATGAAAACTTTTCCGGAAATGAATAGTGTTCGGTGAATAGTAAATTTCCAAAAAGTTTCTCAGAACATCAAACTGACCTCGAAAACGATGAATAGTAAAACGATGAATAGTGTTTTGATGAATAGTGATTTATGAATAGTAAAAAGTCGAAGTTTGGGAAAATGACCTGAAATGGTAAATGACGTGAAATGGTGAGTTGTGACAGTCTTCCCCTCTAAAAGGAACTTCGTCCCGAAGTTCAGTTTATGTTGGTCTCTGAAAACATATTGGTGAAAAGGTGATGATAGTGATGGTGAGAAGGGAAGAGACTGTGACGACTGCGACAAAATGATATTGTGATACAAGAAAATACTGTGATGTAAGTGTATTATGCATAAATGTGAATGTTCATGAAATGAAATGATCAATTTACATGCTTCCAAGCGGCGGTTCATGAGGTGATGAAAAGTATGAATGTTCTGACAATGAGGGTATACACACATGCATGAAACATTTGGAAAATGATTAAAGGATTCAATCTAGACAGAATTTTATTATAACCATTCTCAGTGTTGCAAAATTCATTTCTGAGTCAGACATAGGTGGTCAGCCTATATCTCACTATCCCGGGTTGAATATAAATGACCAGTCTATATTCCACCGAGGTTCCATGAATTTTGAAATACTCAGCTCAGTCATACTAAGACTATGTCCTTCACAAATACCAAGACGTTCCGAAAGACAAAAGCAAATGACCAAACTCGAGGTCAAATGATGAAACTATGCAAGGAAAACATAATGCGGTGACATATATGATACGTGAACATGCTTATATGAAAGACAATTATAGTAATCAACTATAATAAATGAATATAATATATATCAGATAATGAGACATAAATCTCATCACCTATGTCAGCAACTAACCACAAATGAGGCTTCAGCTTGGCAGGCAGGCACGTGACGGTCATAGGGTTAAGTTTTCTTGAAAGTAGCTATAGTCTAGGTTTTAAAAACACTTAGTTCGCTATAGCCAAAGCTCTGATGCCAATCTGTCACACCCCCAAAATCGGGTCCAGTGGAAGCATACATGTAGCTGGGGTGTAACTCAATTGATATCACAACACTAGTTCAAAAATGGTTTGCACTTCAATCATTTAGAATAAAATAGTTAACTCAAAATGTTGAATTTACATTGTTAAAAGTAATGCGGAAGTAGGCCATTAAAATAGTTAAAAACGGTCCCCAAATGAATAATCAGAGTCTTCTATGACCATGCCATGCCCTGCCAAAACCTCTAGTAGTGTGCCATTGGTTAATACCTGAAAATACATGCTAAAGTGTCAACACAATGGTTGGTGAGTTCATAGAGTTTGTTGAAAAAGAATGTAATGCATTGAAATGAATATTTCCCAGCAAAGGCATCGTAAATCCACTCAGTTCCAAGTCCCGCCATAAGAGACTTGTAACCTGTGTGTTTACAACCCACTGCCAAATGTAATAAGTTTGATACAAAAGCATTGTAATTCAGTAATAAGGCTGATGCAAAGGCATCGTATTTCAGTAGTAAGACTTGATGCAAAAGCATCGTATTTCAGTAATAAGACTTGATGCAAAAGCATCGTATTTCAGTAATAAGACTTGATGCAAAAGCATCGTATTTCAGTAATAAGACTTGATGCAAAAGCATCGTATTTCAGTAATAAGACTTGATGCAAAAGCATCGTATTTCAGTAGTTTTGTATGTACAATAGCCCAAGTATAAAGTAAAGTACTAAGATTTCAATAATGAAACCCACATTGTCTCTTAAGCTCATGGCCCCGAAGCTAGACGTACTAAATCCTGCCCCAAGTGAGTGTTTACCAGACACTCGTAATTTAGAAATGAAATGCATTCGTAATTCCGTTGGAGCAACCCAAACACGAATGGAGGAGTCACCCTCAATAGATCTATTCACTCACTCTCGCTCGTACTGTAATTAACGGTCCATGAAATAAAGGGGACTTGTCGTGACGTGGTAATAAGACTACTTAAGCAATGTAAGAACTTTATACTTTGGCATTGTACAAAAATAGTTGCTGCAATGTATTCTCCCCCATAGGAAGTGAAATCGTATAAAAGTATAACACGAGTATTTAAGCATGTATCTCCCCCAAAGAGTTTGTAAAGTAATTAAACCAGTAAAAGTGGGGCTATGACTCACCTGAACTGATGGTACTTGAAATGAAATGAAGTGAGCAATAATGATCGGTTAACTGCCGCAACCTATAATGAATGATGCATGATCTCGTTAAGATCACCAAATGATGTTTATGAATGTCCATGCTCATGTTTCTATACCACTCTAGTCTTTGGAAAAACACTTGTATTATCAAAAATATATAATCCAAGAATTTGGAAAAATATTGCTATTAGAAAATATAAATGGCTAGTTATAATATATATTCTTATATATATATATAACGTAAGTTTTCCATGTTAGCGTTGAAATACTCGGGTTGTAATCCTTGAAATGGTGAAAACATACTCATAATAACTAATACTACGTTAGTTTAAAAGCTCGGTACTTGATATCATGTTTAGCTTGAAAATGCACTTCGTAGTTTTTGCGCCAAAATATATAAAAGCTGTCAATTAATAAAGAGTTTTTGCCGATATTGAAATGAGTATATCTTTTTCGTTACTTGTCCGTTTTACTTGTTCTTTATATCCACGGTTACGTCTTAGTATGTAGTAATATATTTTGGAAAGCTCGGCTCCTCCGGGTTACGTTTAAAGTCTCTTTTTGTCCAATGAAAAACGTCCAACAGCATACATTTTCAGAAAAATACTTTTCGTCTACAATCTTGCAAAAAATCATAACTCCTTCGTTATAGACTCTTTTTAATCCGTTCTTTCGCCTACGGATTCGTTTTTGAAAGTATTTTCTAAAAATTTTGCCAAAGTTTCCTTGGTGTTTACTGATTTTCCAGATTTTTACAAAATGGGACAGCATGTCTAAAATGAGTTCCAAATCATGTTTCCAAGGTTAAAAACCAATTTCTACCATCACCAATCCTCTTGTAATCACCACATGACTAATCTAATCTTACCATACACCTTCTTAGGGTGCCATGGACTCCTAACCAAGTTATTAGAGCTAGGGGATTCATAACAAGAAAGTTAGGGTTTGTATGTTTCTTTTTAGCCAAAATAAAGTGTAGTATAGCTACTTATACATGGTTTTTAGCATGATTCTTATGAAATACATGTAAAAATAGGATGATTCATGAAAAAATAAAGATGAAAACTTACTTGACCAAAAGAGATGATTATTGGATGATTATGCTTGAAGTTCTTGTGTTTTTGTTACTTGTATCTTGATTAGACTTGTAAAATGAATAACTTTTGTGTTTTACTTCAAGAAAAATGATCACTTGATCATGGAGTTTGGTATGAGGTCGTGGGTATGGAGGAGAGCAAGAAGAGATGATGATCTTGATCTAGGTTGAAAAGTAAGATTTATGATTATAGGAAAATTAGTAAAGTTAGTTTTTAGTGTTTATTAGTATAATAACTTAGGAAATAAATGCCAAGGGTTAAAATATGGGCACATGGCCGGTTATGGTGTGAAAAGGGAGTAGCCAAAACGGTTTTGATCACTTGGGAAATGTAGTGTATCGTTAAGTGTTATTACGTGTTATTCGTTAAATTCGGGTAACGGTTTTAATAGAAATAATTGTTCACGAAGTTAACCGGGATGAAATAAAGTCATGATAATGATAAAAACATATTAAAAATATGTTGGGTACATTTACTGAGTGATCGGGTGATTATTGTTTAGTTTTAACGAAAACCGTCGTTGTATTCATACGCGTACGTTATAAATAAAATAAATTTCCAAAATACTGGGTAACTGAATGTTATAACTTTTATGATGTTAAAATGGATATAAAAATATGTCGGGACCATTGTGGGAATATTTAGATATATTCGTCGTGTATAAACCGGGTGTTAACGTTTATTATAATTACGTATACGTAAAAACGTTAAATGTACTGAATATAGAAATTTGAAAATCCTGAGAGTGGTATAACATGAAAATGCTGTTATGATGATATGCAGACTATCCCCAGTCCGTATGCAGTGCACTTAACACTAATGAAATGAATTCGCACCTAAACCAATTAGGTTACGCGAATTTGAATACCCGTAAACTAAATTTACGATGAAATGAGTAATGCAAGTGAATGATGAAAACTTTTCCGGAAATGAATAGTGTTCGGTGAATAGTAAATTTCCAAAAAGTTTCTCAGAACATCAAACTGACCTCGAAAACGATGAATAGTAAAACGATGAATAGTGTTTTGATGAATAGTGATTTATGAATAGTAAAAAGTCGAAGTTTGGGAAAATGACCTGAAATGGTAAATGACGTGAAATGGTGAGTTGTGACATAGTTGCTTCTGGAAAAGATTATAGATACTTAATTAGGAAACTATTGTAATCCGACTAGGACTCCTTGGTGTATAAAAGGATGGCCAATTTTATATTTGGTTCAGTTATATACATTCCAATTTTATTGTATTTGAATTTGTTTTGATATATATTGATCTTTTAAATGTGACTAAAAGATGCATATAGTCACACTTTTGGTCACTGTTTTCTTAATTTGTTGTGTGACTAAATATTACAAAAGGCCACACAAACATAAAATTCATGTGACCATTGGATGATCAATAGACACACAAAATACACATTTGTTCACTTTAAACAGCATATGGTCACACTTATTAACACTTTTGGCCACTGTTTGCTTAATGGTATGTGACTAAATACCCAAAACAAACATGCTTTGAGTGACTAAATATTACAAAAGGCTACACAAACGTAAACTTCATGTGGTGATGAGGCGAAAAATGAACCATTTTTCGGGGGTCATTTAAGCCCGGAACTGAATTTATTTGATCAAATATTTCCCTAAATCGTTCCTTTTGTGATTTTAGGTACTTTGGGAGTGAATTCTGCAAAAGGAATCATTTCGGACGTTTTTGGAGCATAAAAGTGAAGAAAACGGCAAAGACTTAATTTTCCATGTTGAGAACAGTACCTGACGGCGTCAAGAAGGAAAATTTGACGGCGTCAGGAGTAAAATCCATGACAACCCAGAGAAAACCTGAAGGCGTCAGAAGTAGGGCGTCAAGAGTCATTTTGGTGATGGCCTGAAGAAGGATTACACATGACGGCGTCAAACCCAGATCTAGGCAGTCCGAGAACTTTATTGGCGGCGAGATGACAACGTCAGAAATTTACTCTTGACGCCGTCACCTCACAAAATCTATATATACTTTTCTATTTTTCATTCATAAAAGGAGGAACTTGTGTGGAGAATATTAGGGTCGAACCTAATAAAACCTAGGTCGTTTGAAACAGTATTTTCAAGGGTTTTCACCCCTTGAAACCTTTCATGCTCAATTAAGATAAGTCCTCTTTCAATTCATTCAATATGTCTATGTGTTGTTTGAATATATCTTATGCTTGTCTTGATTATAACATGCTAGGCTAGATCTTTTATGTGTTTGCTTAGATGTAATGAAACCTAGATGTTAATTATAGGTTGATTGCTTGTTTATAGGTGTAATGGATGAATGATTTCAATGTTAGGCTTAAGAAAACTGGCAGATCTCCATTGTGTAACTTGCTTGAATGTCTTAAGAAACATGAACCGCTGTGTACTAGGTTTTTATGATTGTATTTAATGCATGAGCGAATTCTAGTGGTCCCATGTTAGGAGCTTCTTAGCCGGCTCGACATAGGAGTGAAGTAGGAGCTTATAGGATTGGGGAAGTAAGTACGCCACTCCATGAATGGTATTAAGGAATACAATCCGTCATCCACGCAATTGTAACAAGTAATTAACCTGTAAAAGATATCTAGGGAGTAGTGAAATCTAAGTAAACACAATTCTCCCATATATTGCTCACACCACTATCTTAATTTAGTTTATTTTCATTTTTGTTATTTTATTTTGATTGCATCTTAGTAATTGGGTTAGTTGACTAGCAACTAATTCCGGACAACTCCTTCAAAACCGAGATTTTACTTGCTTTTATAAAAACATAAAAATACAAAAAGAATCATCCCTCACCTCTAGACCTAGTCTTTAGGCTTTCTAATCCTAGCGACATTATGCCTAAGTTGAACGATCAATCCCCCGGTACTTGTCACTATACTATACTACAAAGATCAGGTACACTGCCTGGTGGGGGTTGTAAGCTTCTCGAGATCCCTCGAGAGGTAAAGCCTCGTGCAATTCCCACGCATCAAGTTTTTGGCACCGCAGCCTGGGGAATAGTTATTGTCTAGGTTAGAATTTCTTTTTATTAGGTCTACTTGCTAGATTCCTTTCTAGTAAGATTTTATTTTTATTTTTAGTTTTCTTTAGTCTATCTCATTTCTTCGTGTTTTTGTTCGTAATTTTTACCATTCGACATCATGGGAGGTGGTAACATCTTTGAACCCATCAACCCACCACAACAAGACCACCCATAAAACCCACCACTAGCTAACCAACCCCTAAGGCCCCGAACCCTAGGAGAGTATTCCCGACCTAGCCACAAAGGCTATGGAACCACTATTGAGCTCACCGGAGCCAATGTGTCCCCCTTGCGATCCGACACCATCCGGTTGGTGCAAAGCCGATGTGCATTCCATGGACTTCGTTCCGAAGATCAAAATCAACATCTCAAGGACTTCCTTAAAATCGTAGATTCTATAGACCTTGATGTTACAACTAGAGGTCAACCCGATTACGCCTATTCCAATTCTCTCTACGTGATCAAGCTAGTCAATGGCTTGAACATTTCCCCGCGGGATCCATCACCGCATGGGATGATCTCACAACTCGTTTCCTTGCCCAATTCTTCCCACCGGGGAAAACTGCGACGCTTAGAAATGACATCTTGATGTTTGAACAACACCAGGGTGAAACTTTCTATGAAGCGTGGGCTCGTTTCAAGGATCTCCTCCACAATGTCCCTCATCATGGTATAAATCTTTGGTTATTAGTTCAGATCTTCTATGACCATGTCGACTATCACACTAAACGTACTATCGATAGAGCCGCAGGAGGTAGATTGCGTGATAAGAACGCCGAGGAGTCTTGGGGAATTATTGAAGAGCTTGCCGCCAATAATCAAGAGTTATGGGAATTTAAACACACTGTAAAGGCGGCCATCAATGCAATCTCGACACCTGGAGGGACTAATCAAATCTCTGATGAACTCCTTTGCAAACTTGAGGCAAAAGTTGACTATTTTGAGGAAAGGCAAAAGAGACCCTTAAGTCCTAGACGGGCTACTGTCAATTCTGTCTCGAAAATGACTTCAACGCCGTTATCAGAATCACCCTCTAGAGAGAATGTTGAGACTTTTCAAAACTATGCCCCACCTTATTCCCCTCACGAGAAACTTAGCCCGGAATTTGAAGCCAGAATGAGGGAATACATGGCAACTCATTCAGAGCTGTAACCATTGGTAAATTTCGCCTTGTATTAAATTAATATAATATTCTAATGAAAGAATACTTATCCCTTTTCTACGTCTATTTTTTTTTCATTATTTATTTAACTAAATATTTTTATGTATAATCAAGAAAGCTCAATTGCGTAATGCATAATTAGTAACCAACACTAGACTACGATCAGTCTAGGTGTTCTATATACTTTATTTCCCCTAAATAGTCGTATTTTATATGTATTATTATTATTATTATTATTATTATTATTATTATTATTATTATTATTATTATTATTATTATTATTATTATTATTATTATTATTATTATTATTATTATTATTATTATTATTTTGACATTTTTACGTAAACCTCATACATTTTACATTTTACTTATTATCCTATTTTAAGTAAATTTATTTTTACCGAGAGAATCTAACCGCGTATGTCGTAACGCGTACCCGTAATTTTTCGGAAGCATTTTAATAATAAATTATACTTATTATTACTTATATTTCATTTTTGAACTGTTCCGAACTCATTCGATTTGAAAACGATAAATTATCTCGCAATAAGTGAAAAACTACCCACAGCGCGTACTGACATGATAATAATTAATTTTATATTTAATTATCATAAATTATTTTAATAAACATATTAAAATAAGTTATTTATTATTTTATAAAAACGTTTTCAATTTTCGGGTTTCTTTTATATTTTTACGGACCAAGCATACCCGTGATACCGTGTATACACTTAAAAAGAAAAAAAAATAGGATAACCTAACAATTTTAATTATTTTAATATCGGTTCGGATATTTATATTTTTGAAACGTCTTCGGTTCGAGAAAGTTGATTTGTTATTTAAGGTTTCGGGTTTGATCCGTGTATTACACCGGGCTACTTAACCCACCTTACCACTAATAACATTATTATTATTATTACCATTATATATTTTTGAAGGTGGGTGACACGAGTTGCTCGTTTGTCTCGATTTGGTACCCAAAATCGTGGGTACACTAGTTTTCTTGAATGGGTTTTGTAAAGTAATGATGGGAAATGAAGTTTTGATAATAAAAATCCATTTGGTATCAAGGGTGTGATTGTGACGAATTTCGTGGGTTTATTGGAGAGGTTGTTGCATGTGTTCATCTTATTTTTGTAAGCTTGTTGAAACCTTTTTCAATACTTCTTTGTTATATTTATATGTATTGTTTATTTTCACTATTTTGGAATCCATATGATCGTGTGTATAATAGTTTTGAGCTATAGAAATTGTTGGTATAATGCATTAGATGATGGGGAGTAGGATTGGTGATACTTTTGCGAAGTTGTGATATTGATTTGATGAAGTTTGAATGAGAATTACAAGTTTTGAAAGAGTTAACTTTTTGCAGAAATTTTTGGCGCCTCGTTCGGGTGTCGTGAAAATATTTTTATAAAATTTAGGCTTTGAAATATGTTAGTATTCATCGAGACGATCATTTTTAAAAAAAAAAATTGGACCCGTAACTCTTAAAAACGAAGTTTTTATGGCCGTCCGAAGTTTGGAAAATGATTGTGTTAAAATTCTGGACTTTTGAAAATGGGTAATTTCTGGCAGAACTGAAATGGGTTGTTTCGGACACCTTCTGACCCGTTTCGGCCTTCGGCCAAAACACGAAAGTTGTCCGAAACGACATTTTTAGTCTACCGCGAGGAATTGGGGTGTGAAAGTGCGAAAGTGAGGGCGATTTTGATTAAAATCAGTTCTACATTTTTTCTTTTAAAAAAATGACAGCACTTGTTTATCAAAGTGAGCTGATACAGTTTTTAAGCAAGGTTTTGAGCCTTTTCTGGTCCGAACCAGCCTTCTGTTAAAACATGAAAGTTGCTTAGTTTGATGTTTTACATAAAAACTCGGGAAATCTTGGTCTTAAAATGTTAAATGATAGGGTAAAAGTGAGGTCAAATTTGATGAAAATTATTTCTGAAAAGTCATAAAATACTTGCTGATTTTTGGTCAAAATTGGGTTTTAGAGCTTCTTTGAGTACGTTTGAGCTCTCGAAACTTTAATGAATATTGTTAGATGACTAATAAAATGTTAGGGTGCATTTGGCGATGTCTAAAAATGGTAAGTTCGTGTTTAGGTCATATATACACATAGATTACTTATAAAAGAGGAGTGTTTGGATTAACTTTGGTAAGCTAGTGTTGTCGGAGAAAATGATCATTACTATGGGTCGATATTAACATCCTAAATTTCTAAATTTTCCAGAACTGGAAACTTTTAAAAATAGAAACCTTCTAAAAATAAAAACTTTCTAAAAATATAAATTTTTCGGAAAAGTGTCATAACTTAGAAATGAATATATATATTTTTTTATTAAGGCTTGTACAATAAATAACTTAAGTTGTGCACACATATGGATTCTACTACACTTTATTTATATATATACGACTTATGTGTCAGTTTATATATATATTTCATTCTTCTAATAGCGCCGTTATTTTAGGTCGCGACTAAGGCTTCATGCCTTCATTCTTTTCTTCGTTGATATTTATATTTTCTCATCGTTGCATAAGATCGCGAAGTTCGGTTGCCGTTGTGCCTTTCTCTTTGTTTATCTGCTTATGTTGGTTGCTCATTCACTTCGGGGTGAGTTCATAGCCTCGCTTTTACTTACTTAAACGTTTTATAAACCTCACGAGGGGGATACATGCTACTTTACAAACTGAATACAAGTAGTTTTTGGTATGCTGGACCCGATTACATGATTATAATGATTGAATGCTTCTTGCCAATTAAGTCCCCACTATGAACCGTTAATTCCGTAAGGAAACGCTATTATTATGGATATGCATATTAGGCTTGGCCGGCTTAGACTGGGTACGGTCACATAATCTTGAGAGTTTGGGGTAAACTGGCAATTTTTACCACGGGGCACAAAATCATGGTTAAGGTTTCGGTTTCATAATTCTCAATACTATAATCTGTTTACCCGACATGTATTTGTTATATGTCTATTGATAAATAATGCTTGTATTCGACTTATTACTTATTAAACTCTATGAATTCACTCAACTTTATGTTGACTTTTTAGCATGTATTTTCTCAGGTATTATTTTGCTAGATGAGCATTGGGAGCAATCGGGGTCGCGTGGATATCAAATATTGAAAGACTTGTTTTCTACACATTCGATAACTTTTTATCTTTAAAATATACATGTGTCATGTTTTAATTCTTGTAACTTAACTTTTAAATAAAAATTGTTGGGACCTTTGTACTCTGATTTATCAAATCGAATGTGATATTTTATTAAACGTCTCTTTTGAGATAGTTTTATGTAACTTGTGTGTATGAACTATGAAGTGACACCCAAATTGGTATTCCGCTGCGTTGTAAATTTTCGGGGTGTCACAAGAGCGACTTGCTAGATTCGAGGAAGCAGTTTATAAACAAAAAGAGGAGATGCAAGAGAAGATGAATGAGATGATGAGCCTAATGGAGGAGTATGCCAACCAGAAAACCCTCGAAAGGATGTTAATGAGGAAAGAAAGTGTCATCCCCACTACCCGATTTGTTAATTCCATCACAATTGTCCACACAGATAATGAGAAAGTAGAAACCCCTAGTGAACAAACCGCAGAAGAACCACCAAAATCCTAATCCTTAAGTTACTACCTGAAACATGATATAAACAAAAGCACTATAACAAATTGGATAAAGGGTGACGGGCGTAACCAATCTTCCAAACAGGGTTCAGAGAAGGAGGAAGAGGGAAAAGATGAGTATGATACATTACCTGGGGGAGCGATATTCGAGAAACTATTGGTACAAAAAGTGGCTACTAAGCAGATGGCGTGTGGGGAACTTTGAGATACCGGCCAGCATCGGGAATTTGAAATATCTAAACGCTTTCGCCGACCAAGGATCGGAAGTAAATCTTATGCCCCTAACTATCTACACCCAATTAACGTGAAAAATGCCAGCCCCCACTCGTGTTAGGCTGTCCTTCACTGGACACTCTTACGTGTACCCCCTGGGAATCGCAGAAGATGTGTTGGTCAATGACGCAGGATTCATGTATCCCGTTGATTTTATGATCATCGATGATAAGGGAGATGGATGCATGCCAATAATCCTTGGGGCACCATTCCTCACCACCGCAAGAGCTGTCATTAAGTATGAAGGTAGGAAAATTGAGCTTAAATCAGGAAAAAGAAAGATTAGCTTTCCCATGACCCCGCAATATGGGAAAGATAGTTTGAGGGTGAAAAAGCTCAAAAATAACATTGACACATCACCTATTCATGTTCAGGAGAAAATACTTGCGTGGGAGGCAAGAATCAAAAGCTACAAGGAGGCTGAACATGAAAGAAGCAAAAGCAATGAAGTTCATGTTGAGTTCGAACATAGTCAACCAACGAGGAGCCATGTACCATTCGAGAAATGGAACTTAGTACTCTTAAGACACTTGGAGATAACGATACCTCCCAATAAACCGAGTCCCGGTGGTATGGGCCTTTCACAATTGAAAGCGTAAGCCATGATGGGATGGCTAACTTGAGAAGTAAAGGAGGAGGAGAGGTGATTGCAAGTATCAACAGATTGAGACACCACCACCATGATAGTAATGATCGCAACTACATGGGGTACATCATCTCAAGGGATGAGGTCACGTAGTAACCCATGACCTTGAGTCTAGCTACAAGACTCGTAAATAAAGAAAAGCACTTCTTGGGAGGCAACCCATGTTTTGTGTGATTTTTATTTTGTTTGATTGTTATTTGCTTCCGTATGGATGCTTTATTTTTATTGTTGGTAGATCATGTTTCAAACTAAAATGGTGAAAATACTTTATTTTGTTGATTGGCTTTGTCTTAACTTCATCCAAAGGTATTTCGCAAAAGATAAGTGTATGGGGAAACCCCAAATATGTTTTTAAATAACAAACTCGAGCATGATTCTCCACAATATTAAGTGAACATGTATATTCATATTTGTTAGAGTCAAATGCTTGTATCGAGTCATAATGATGTTTTGCAGGATTTTCCAGGAAGTAGGACGAAGTTTTTCTAGAAATTTTCTGGAAACTTAACATAAGAATTTCTGCAGGTCACTTCTGACGGCGTCAGGAAGAAATTCCTAACGGCGTCATGCGTAAAATTCTGGAAATTTTACCAGTTTTGTTTATTTAATGGAGTCTTAAAGTTTTTGTTTAACCTTTAGTTTTATAATCTCCAGAAAATCTGCAAACATCATTCCACAAGCATTATATCTTATTTTGTTTTCTAGGATTTGTTAGCATATACAGATTGCCGCCGATTTTACGCGAGGTTGCCTTGTCTGTTTTCTCAGGTTTAACAGGTTATATATGACAAGAAGATGATTTATATTCTGGAAGGGAAGCTTTGATTGTTCATTTTCTTGGAGGAAGATCTAACCTGGATACCATATTATCCATACTGAGCGAATCAGGGGAGTATTTGATTTCATTCATTTTACTTATTTCACTTTTACATTCTTTACTTGAACATTGGGGACAATGTTCATCCTAAGTGTAAGGGGAGGGTAAAATGATGATACTTTACAGATACACTTTCGCTTGAGTTTGTTTGTTTGATGGTAGATGTGTAATAAAACTATGAGAAATACTTGTTAGTGCAATTTTAGCGCCAAATTTAAATTTTTTTACAACATTTAGGAGTGAAACTTTAGCCACAGCAAGCGTCTCATGGATAGGAGGTTGTATGACTAGCACATAACCGTACCATTCAAAAAAAATTTCCACCCAAATATGTGAGGTTCGCCTTTAGATTTGATAGGAAAAGCATTTACTATTAGTGCTTATGAGTGTACCGGTAGCATTTAGATTCTAGAACTTGTGTTAGTGATGCATCCCGAGACCGCTAGTGAGGCTACATTCATGTAGTAGGATTTACTACATGATAAGAGGCATTAGGATCACCCTTGTGTTAAACCCGTATCATAATTACTTGACCATTAAAGTCATATTACTTGGCTAGTAAAGTCAATTAATTTTTCCCATACCTTAGCATTGTACTCATTTTTAGTACACGAAACCCCTAGTACACCCCTCCGAGCCTATCTCTTCGTTTCTAACTTTAAGCATCTTACTTAAAGGAAGAATTTGTTACACCTCACTTAAATGTACACCCAAATCGCCTTAGCCTTCCGTGTATGCACTCATTTTTAGTGCATTATTGTTATTTGTTTAAACCCTTAATTAATTCTCTAATTGATTACATGGTTGCTAAGTCGAGTCATATCCTTGTACATATTGTTTTGTGACGATTGGGACTCACGGGTAAAGTACTTATTTATGGAGTAATGGGGAAGAAAATCAATTATTACCCCCATATGTACGTTAATCTTAAAAGTACTCCAAGTGTTTTGATTATCTTAATTCGAGTTATTAGATTAGTTTATTATAAAGTATGTAAAAATTCAAGTGTAAGGGGAATGTTCATTCCCTATGATGTATTATTTTGGATGGTAGGGTAAAAGTGTATGCAAAAAAAATAAAATTACATAAAAATAAAAAAGAGAAAAAACATACGGACCACCATCCCGTTTCATTCTACGTTTTTTTTTTTTTATGTTTTTGTTATTTTTCACTTATTAGCTTAAGTCGAGTCTAGTCTTGGCTTAGCAACGCCATATTGTACATGTAATTAACCAAGATGATTAACTCGCCACCAGTAAAGATTGCCTATATCCAACAAAACCGTGTATTTCATATCCCTATACCTAACGTTACAACCCTTTAAAAGACCTCTTTGATAGTTTATCCTAGGTGCTTACGCCATGTGGTGGAGGTTTGATCCTTTCCCAAGCCTATGGTAATCAATTTTGTTATGACAGGTAGTGAGAGATGTTTTCCACTTCCATATTGTGATATTACTTTATTACACCTGAAAGATGTGAGTATCTAAACACTATTTGTGAGGTGCTAGTGTATGACCTCCGTGCTTGTCTTTGGTCTTTTGTGGAACGATTATTCGTTGTAATTACTTTTATATTAGTGTTAAATGACCCCTAACTTGTATTTTGATTAGAATAAAAGCGCATTTGCTTGAGGACAAGCAAATCTCAAGTGTAAGGGTATATGATGAGGCGAAAAATGAACCGTTTTTAGGAGATCATTTAAGCCCGGAACTAAATTTATTTGATCAAATATTGCCCTAAATCGTTCCTTTTGTGATTTTAGGTACTTTGGGAGTGAATTCTAGAAAAGGAAGCATTTTTGACATTTTTGGAGCATAAAAGTGAAGAAAACGGCAAAGACTTAATTTTCCATGCTGAGAACAGTACCTGACGGCTTCAAGAAGGAAAATTTGACGGCGTCAGGAGTAAAATCCATGACAACCCAGAGAAAACCTGAAGGCGTCAGAAGTAGGGCGTCAAGAATCATTTTGGTGACGGCCTGAAGAAGGATTACACATGACGGCGTCAAACCCAGATCTAGGCAGTCCGAGAACTTTATTGGCTGCGAGATGACGGCGTTAGAAATTTACTCTTGACGCCGTCACCTCACAAAATCTATATATACTTTTCTATTTTTCATTCATTAAAAGGAGGAACTTGTGTGGAGAATACTAGGGTCGAACCTAATAAACCCTTGGTCGTTTGTAACAGTATTTTCAAGGGTTTTCACCCCTTGAAACCTTTCATGTTCAATTAAGATAAGTCCTCTTTCAATTCATTCAATATGTCTATGTGTTGTTTGAATATATCTTATGCTTGTCTTGATTATAACATGCTAGGCTAGATCTTTCATGTGTTCGCTTAGATGTAATGAAACCTAGATGTTAATTATAGGTTGATTGCTTGTTTATAGTTGTAATGGATGAATGATTTCAATGTTAGGCTTAAGAAAACTGGCAGATCTCCATTGTGTAACTTGCCTGAACGTCTTAAGAAATATGAACCGATGTGTACTAGGTTTTTATGATTGTATTTAATGCATGAGCGAATTCTAGTGATCCCATGTTAGGAGCTTCTTAGCTGGCTCGACATAGTTGTGAAGTAGGAGCTTATAGGATTGGAGAAGTAAGTACGCCACTCCATAAATGGTATTAAGGAATACAATCCGTCATCCACACAATTGTAACAAGTAATTAACCTGTAAAAGATATCTAGGGAGTAGTGAAATCTGAGTAAACACAATTCTCCCATATATTGCTCACACCACTATCTTAATTTAGTTTATTTTAATTTTTATTATTTTATTTTGATTGCATCTTAGTAATTGGGTTAGTTGACTAGCAACTAATTCCGCCCAACTCCTTCAAAACCGAGATTTTACTTGCTTTTATAAAAATATAAAAGTACAAAAAGAATCATCCCTCACCTCTAGACCTAGTCTTTAGGCTTTCTAATCCTAGCGACACTATTCCTAAGTTGAACGATCAATCCCCCGGTACTTGTCGCTATACTATACTACAATGATCAGGTACACTGCCTGGTGGGGGTTGTAAGCTTCTCGAGATCCCTCGAGAGGTAAAGCCTGGTGCAATTCCCACACATCATGTGGCCTTTGGATGATCTATAGTCACACAAAATACACATTTCTTCACTTTAAACAGCATACGGCCACACTTATTAACACTTTTGGCCACTGTTTCCTAAATTGTATGTGACTATATACCCAAAACAAACATGCTTTGTGTGACTAAATATTACAAAAGGCCACCCAAACATAAAATTCATGTGGCCATTTGATGATCAATAGTCAAACAAAATACACATTTCTTCATTTTAAACAGCATATGGTCACACTTATTAACACTTTTGGCCAGTGTTTCCTAAATTGTATGTGACTATATCCCCAAAACAAACATGCTTTGTGTGACTAAATATTAGAAAAGGCCACACAAACATAAAATTCACGTGGCCATTGGATGATCAATAGTCACACAAAATACACATTTCTTCACTTTAAACAGCATATGCTCACACTTATTAACACTTTTGGCCACTGTTTCCTAAAATGTATGTGACTATATACCCAAAACAAACATGCTTTGTGTGACTAAATATTACAAAAGGCCACACAAGCATATAATTCACGTGGCCATTGGATGATCAGTAGTCACACAAAATACACATTTCTTCACTTTAAACAGCATATGGTCACACTTATTCACTCTTTTTGCCACTTTGTGTTAAATTGTATGTGACTAACTCCAAAAAAATAACACCCATTGTGTGACTAAATCATCACAAACGTCACATTTATTGTATATTCATGTGGCCATTGGATTATCAATAGTCACACAAAATACACAGTTACTTGAATATATCATCTTTAATGTCACATATATTATATATTTATGTGGCCAAAGGACGAACAATAGTCACTCTCAAAAAACATTCGTGCGACTATAAGGTGTCTAATCCAACAAAACTTGTGCCTAATTTGTCACACATATTCGGGGTTTTGGTCACTCTTTTTCGATGGAAAAGGCCACGAACTCAACAATGTGACCATATGCCACCTACGGTGGCGGGACTTTTAGTGACACACAACGAAAAAAACGTGTGTGACTATAGGCATATCGTCACACACTTTTGGCGTGACCAATACAACTTTTTGTACCAATGTCACACCATCCGCCAGATGCAGAATCTTTCTATCCGTGATCACATTGAGCCTCAGTTGCAGATCGACCCATTCCCTGGACACGAGATGGACTACTCTCCTTACGGGTACACCGGGCACCTCCCTCCTAGCTATGATTACCGCTATGGTCCCCCTCCACAGTGATTTTTCATGATATTTGTGATCTTTGAACAATTTATTCATGGTTGTACGATCGAAAACAATTTGTCTTATAATAATTTAGGATGTGGCCTCTGTTGGCCTTGGATACTTTTTATTTATTTTTGTTATTATGTATGTAGGATTTTAATTTCATGGTTGTTTAATTTTTCAGTTTTTATTCGTGTGATTGATGTTATTTGCTTCCGTATGCATGCTTTATTTTTATTGTTGGTAGATCATGTTTCAACCTAAAATTGTGAAAATGCTTTATTTTGTTGTTTAACTTCGTCTTAACTTCATATAAAGGTATTTTGCAAAAGCTAAGTGGAAGGGGAAACCCCAAATTTGTTTTTAAGAACGAAATTGATCATGATTCGCCACAATATTAACTGAACATGTGTATTAGTATTTGCTAGAGTCAAATGATTGTATCGAGTCATAATGATGTTTTGTAGGATTTTCCAGGAAGTAGGACATTAGTTTTTCCAGAAATTTTTCGGAAACTTAACGTAAAGATTTCTGCAGGTCACTTCTGACGGCGTCAGGAGTTAACTCCTGACGGTGTCAAGTGTAAAATTCTGGAAATTTTGTGAGGTTTGTTTTTCTAACGGAGTCTTAAAGTTTTTGTTAATTCTTTAGTTTTATAAACTCTAGGAAATCTGCAAACATTCATTCCACAAGCATTATATCTTAATTTGTTTTCTAGGACTTGTTAGTATATATAGATTGTCGCCGATTTTATGCGAGGTTGTCTTGTTTGTTTTCTCAGGTTTAACAGGATATGTATGACAAGAAGATGATTTATTTTTCTGGAAGGGAAGCTTTGAATGTTCATTTTCTTGGAGGAAGATCTAACCTTGTTACCACACTATCCACACGAACGAATCAGGGGAGTATTTGCTTTCATTCTTTTACCTATTTCACTTTTGCATTCTTTAATTGAACATTGGCAACAATGTTCATCATAAGTGTAAGGGGAGGGTAAATGATGATACCTATAAGGATATTATTGCACATGAGTTTGTTTGTTTGTTTGATAGTAGGTGTGTAATAAAACTAAGAGAAATAGTTGTTAGTGTAATTTTAGTGCCAAATTTAAAGTTTTTTACAACATATAGGAGTGAAACTTTAGCCTTAGCAAGCGTCTCATGGATAGGAGTTGTATGACTAGCACAAAACTGTACCATTCAGAAAAATTTTCCACCCAAATGTGTGAGGTTCCCCTTCAGATTTGATAGGAAAAGCATTCATTATTAGTGCTTATGAGTGTACCGGTAGCATTTAGATTCTAGAACTTGCGTTAGTGATGCATCCCGAGACCGCTAGTGAGACTACATTCGTGTAGTAGGATTTACTACATGATAAGAGGCATTAGGATCACCCTTGTGTTAAACCCGTATCATAATTACTTGACCATTTAAGTCATATTACTTGGCTAGTAAAGTCAACTAATTTTTCCCATACCTTAGCGTTGTACTCATTTTCAGTACACGAAACCCCTTGTACACCCCTCCGAGCCTTTCTTTTCGTTTCTAACTTTAAGCATTTTACTTAAAGGAAGAATTTGTTACAACCCACCCAAATGTGCAACCAAATCGCCTTAGCCTTCCGTGTGTGCACTCATCTTAAGTGCAATATTGTTATATGTTTAAACCCTTAGTTAGTTATCTAATTGATTACATTGTTGCTAAGTCGAGTCATATCTTGTACATATTGTTTTGGGATGATTGTGACTCAAGGGTAAAGTACTTATGTTATAGAGTAATGGGGAAGAACATCATTTATTACCCCCATATGTGCGTTAATCTAAAAAGTACTCCAAGTGTTTTGATTATCTTAATTCGAGTCATTAGATTAGTTTATTGTAAAGTATGTAAAAATTCATGTATAAGGGGAATGTATATTCCCTATGATGTATTATTTTGGATGGTAGGGTAAGAGTGTATGCAAAATAAATAAATAAATAAATAAAATAAAAAAAAAGAAAAAAGGAAAAAAAATTCGAAAAAATCAAGAAAAAGGAAAAAAATAGATAAAAAAGGGAAAAGAGAAAAAACATACGGACTACCATCCCGTTTATTCTATGTTTTTGTTATTTTTGATTTATTAGCTTAAGTCGAGTCTAGTCTTGGCTTAGCAACGCCATATTGTACAAGTAATTAACCAAGATGATTAACTCGCCACCAGTAAATATTGCCTTTGTCCAACAAAACCGTGTATTCCATATCTCTACACCTAACGTTAAAACCCTTTGAAAGACCTCTTTGATAGTTTATCCTAGGTGCTTACGCCAAGTGGTGGAGGTTTGATCCTTTCCCAAGCCTATGGTAATCTATTTTGCTATGACAGGTAGTGAGAGATGTTTTCCATTTCCATATTGTGATATATACTTTATTACACCAAAGAGATGTGAGTATCTAAACAACCGAATTCGAATTTATTTGATCAAATATTTCCCTAAATCGTTCATTTTGTCATTTTAGGTACTTTTGGAGTGAAATCTGGAAAAGGAAGCATTTTGGACGTTTTTGGAGCATAAAAGTGAAGAAAACAGCAAAGTCTTAATTTTCCTTGCTGGGAACAGTACCCGACGGCGTCACATGTTCCTTAATCACGATGTCAAGATTAATACAAGAGGTGGATGTGGAATATACAGGTGATGATCTAGAGAGTTTTGTGCATTGGAGACGACGGCGTCACCCAAGGCCGTCATGGTCCATGTATTAGTGACGGCCCAGAAGAAATTTACACATGACGGTGTCAAAAGTGGATCTACGCAATCCGATTTCATTATAGGCGGCGAGTTGACGGCGTCACATGTTTACACATGACGCCGTCACCCTGTATTATCTATATATAGTTTTCCAAATTTCATTCGTTAGTGTGCAACTTTGAGGGAAAAACCCTAGGTCGAATTTTCCAGCTTTTTCAAGGGTTTCAACCCTTTGAAACTTTCATGTTCAATTTGAGATAAGTACTCTTTCAATTCAATCAATATGTCTATGTGTTGTTTGAATATATCTTACACTTGTATTCAATTTACTCGGCTAGATTTCTTTTGTGTTTGCTTAGATGTAGTGAAACCTAGATATTAATTATGGGTTGATTGTTTGTTTATAGTTGTTACGGATGATTGTATTCGATGTTAGGCTTAAGAAAACTGGCAGACTTCCATTGGTAACTTGCTTGAACGTCTTAAGAAACATGATCAGAGGTGTACTATGATTTTTGGTTGTATTTAATGCGTAGAAGAATTCTAATGATCCCATGTTAGGAGCTTGTAACGGCTTGACATAGGAGTGAAGTAGGATCCTATAGAGTTACGGAATATTGTACACGGCCCTGCGACTAGTAATAAGGAATATGACCCGTCATCCATGCAATTGTATCAAACTATCAACCTGTAAAAGATATCTAGGGAGTAATGAAACCTAAGTAAACAAAACTTTCCCCATCATTGTTTACACCACTAGTATAATTAGTTTTATTTCATTCTTGTTATCTAATTTTGATTGCATCTGTAGTTATTGGGTTAGTTGGCTAGCAACTAATTCCGCCCACTCTTCCAAAAACCGAGATTTTACTTGCTTTTATAAAATATAAAAAAAATAAAAAGTATCATCCCTCACCTCTAGACCTAGTTTTTAGGCTTTCTAATCCTAGCGACACTATTCCTGAGTTGAACGATCAATCTCCCGGTACTTGTCACTATACTATACTACAACGATCAGGTACACTGCCTGGTGGGGGTTGTAAGCTTCTCGAGATCCCTCGAGAGGTAACGCCTTGTGCGATTCCCACGTATCATACAACTAGTCCCTATACTTCTATATTTTATGTAACTAACCTAAAACTCTTAAGTTTTCTATATTTTACCATCACTGGTACAAAAAGTTATATTGGTCACGCCAAAAATGAGTGACGATATGCATATAGTCACACATGTTTTTTTGTCATGTGTGACAAAAGGTCCCGCCACCGTAGGTGGCATATGTTCACATTTTGGAGTTCGTGGCTTTTTCCTTCAAAAAAGAGTGACCAAAACCCCGAATATGTGTGACAAATTAGGCACAAGTTTTGTTGGATTAGTCATTATCAGTGACCGTAAACACCTTATAGTCACACGAATGTTTTTTGAGAGTGACTATTGTTCGTCCTTTGGCCACATAAATATACAATATATGTGATATTTGAAATGATATATTCAAGTAAATGTGTATTTTTTGTGACTATTGATAATCCAATGGCCACCTGAATATAGAATAAATGTGACGTTTGTGATGATTTAGTCACACAATGAGTGTTATTTTTTTGGAGTTAGTCACATACAATTTAACACAAAGTGGCCAAAAGTGTGAATAAGTGTGACTATACGCTGTTTAAAGTGAATAAATGTGTATTTTTTGTGAGTATTGATCATCCAATGGCCACATGAAGTTTATGTTTGCGTGGCCTTTTGTAATATTTAGTCACACAAAGCATGTTTGTTTTGGGTATTTAGTCACATACCATTAAGCAAACAATGGCCAAAAGTGTGAATAAGTATGACCATATGCTGTTTAAAGTGAAGAAATGTGTATTTTGTGTGACTATTGATCATCCAATGGCCACATGAAGTTTATGTTTGCGTGGCCTTTTGTAATATTTAGTCACATAAAGCATGTTTCTTTTGGGTATTTAGTCACATACAATTAAGCAAACAGTGGCCAAAAGCGTTAATAAGTGTGACCATAAACTGTTTAAAATGAAGAAATGTGTATTTTGTGTGACTATTGATCATCCAATGGCCACATGAAGTTTATGTTTGCGTGGCCTTTTGTAATATTTAGTCACACAAACCATGTTTTTTTTGGGTATTTAGTCACATACAATTAAGCAAACAGTGGCCAAAATCGTTAATAAGTGTGACCATAAGCTGTTTAAAATGAAGAAATGTGTATTTTGTGTGACTATTGATAATCCAATGGCCACATGAATTTTATGTTTGTGTGGCCTTTTGTAATATTTAGACACACAACGCATGTTTCTTTTGGGTATTTAGTCATGTACAATTAAGCAAACAGTGGCCAAAAGTGTTAATAAGTGTGACCATATGCTGTTTAAAATGCAGACATGTGTGTTCTGTGTGACTAATGTTAATCCAATGGTCACATGAATTGTTAATTCGTGTGGCATTTGGTAGTATTTAGTCACACATCGAATTAAAAAAAGAGTAACCAATGATGTTAGTATTACTAGTACAGAGTTACTACTGCTGGATCAGAGAAATAAAACTGCTAGTATATAAATAAAACAGAATTAAAAAACAAAAAGCAATTTCAAATTCCATACAATTGGAATGTATATAAATGAACAAAATATATATAGAATTTTAATGTCGCATGTAATGAAAATGTTAACTATTATGAAGTAAAACCTTTTGAATCTTCCCTGGACCCCTAGCTTGCTTTTGCACTTCTGCACTAGAGACATAACTTTTGCGCTTCGGTTGTAGTTTTGGTCTAGGAATCGGTTCACTAACTTTTGGTTTCGTAGTTGGTGGTGTAACCTGTAGTAAACAAAAGACGCTTGTATCAAACATTGAATTTAATATGAAGAATTATATATATGTATATATATATATATATATATATATATATATATATATATATATATATATAGGTTGAAAAAACGCATGTATGTACCTCCTCATGATCAGGAAGAATAACTTGTTCCTTTGGCCATGCAAAGAAACAATTCAAGCGTTCCCTAATTGTTTTTAACCCAAGATTCCCTATGTTTGGTATGCCTGCTGAATCCACTAACGATTTATCAATTGAGACTTTGTAGCAATCATTTGGGAGTGGTTTGTTATGTATCATTTGTTTTCCTGGAATGTTGTGTATGTGACCCAAAGCAGCAATATTTGATTTTTGTACATGCTACAGTTTGCAATTGATTGTCTAAAAAAAAGAATTTTTGCATACGTATATATCAGAAATTATTTAAACAAAATTAAGAATAACAAGAAGAAACATGTTGAAATACATACTTATGCTTGTGTTGTTGGAGACACATTATCCTGCGATAGGGAAGCTGGAGACCCGTTTCATCGTGACTTACCCGTTTTCTTAGGTACGACTTTTGTAACAGGTTCCTATACGTATATATAAAACACGGTACATTACTTTAAAAATAAAATAAAAAGAAACATGTTGCATGAAATACTTACTTTTGGTAGTTCTTTTGTTGGAGATGCATCTCCTTGCGATTGGGAATCTGCAGACCCGTTTTGTCGTGTCTTTGGTGTTTTCTTAACATTGTTAACACGTTCCTATATGTATATATAAAAAACGGTTGGTAAAATTAAAAAATCAAAGGGGGATAATGTTTTACTACTTACCATTGTTTCCATTACCGGTTCCAAAGTTTCAATCCCAGCTGTAGGCTTCTTCTGAATTATCACATCTTTATCACGTGCACGTACACCAACACTGGTGTAACAATTCGCATTTTCAGATTTATTTCTATTCCCGGAAAAATTACTATTCACTTTTACTATTCATTTTACTATTCATTTTTACTATTCATTTTTCCCGAAATTTTCCCGAAAGTTGATTTTTATTTCATATTCTCGAGTGATAAATCATTTCCATGGCAAATTAAATGTTTGACATTCGTCAGATCATTTTCGTGAAAGTTATTAAGGAATTACACGAAATTACATGTTTTAGGGTAAAACGTCATTCAAAAATTCTACGCACAACGAGACTCGACCGCGTTAAGTGACCCCGCATCAGAAAAATGTTTAGTACTCTCATGATTAATTAGAGAATTAATCATGACTGTTCAAAACATGACCCAAAATAAGCCTCGGCCGTGAAAAACTGGAATTTTTAGTTTTTAAGCGTTTTTACTCAGCCGTAACCCTAGCCTATACCTGCACCGCGTTTCTAAGACGATTTGAGTTTTCAACTTATTAGAAAAAGTCAAAATATTTTTCCCTCCTCCTTTGACCAAAAATCATTCATTGATTTTATAAGTCATTCCTTGATTTTTAGGCTTGCGGTTTTAGGTCTAAAAGACATTTAACACCAACCGACACTAGACTGAGCCCAGCCTAGACATTATAAGTCATTTTAAGTCATTATTATCCTATTAGAAAAGTTACATTTTACTTTTCTCAATTTTACGCAACTTTAGTACATTTTACGTATTACGCGTTTTAGACCCGTGTTTCCAGTTTTAGCAGGGTTTTACCACCCAAATGGAACCTACCACTCATTTTATATTTTATTATGGAGTGTCATGACATGTTTAACAATACTTTTAAGTTTCATATTTTTACGATAACCGGTTTTACGTTTTGAGGCTTAATCATTTACGGTTAGCAATTTACGGGGTCAAAACTAGTCACATAAGTAGGATAATATCATCAAAAGTCCACACCTTGTTCTCCAAGTTCATGAACCAACCTAGGGGGGAAATTCAGCCCATAGGTGGCTTGATCTCATGCTAGGAGGCTTAGATTGCATGCATGTGTACAACTTGGTCTCCAAGGTTGGACTAGTCAACTAAACTAACCTCCTCTAGACCCTTTATAAGCCCCCCTCCCCCTCCTATTTCGTTCACCACCCTAACACACACAAACATCATCTCCTTTGCTAGTTACTTCCAAGTTTCATGCAAGATTCAAGTACAACATCAAAGATAGAAACCCTAGCTTCTTTTAGGTAACCAAAACACTTCCATAACCTCATATACTTTGGTGATTCTCTTGAGTTTAGATCCACTCAAGTCACCTAAACCTTCATCACAAATCATTCAAGTATACAAGGGTAGAAGGGTTACTAAAGTGGAGGAAAGCTTATTCAATCAAAGTCCTAGTTCTTGTCCTAGTTTCCCTTTTTCATTAAGGCCAAAAGTTGTAAGCAAACCCTAACATACTTTCTTGCTTAATTATCATTTTCATGCTCTTTGTGTTCCTTTCTTACTATATATTGTCTTGTTATTGTGTTCATGATGTTTAAAAATGGATAAAACAAGTATTGGTATACATATGTTAACTTATGACAAGTAAACAAGCAAACTAGTGATTTTTATGGAGAACCACGACCAAAATAGTATAACTTTGATATTTGACACTTACTTACTGTTAAAGAGGACTTAACAAGGAAAACATATCAATTTGAATCACCCAAAACGAGTACCCGAGTCAAAAGTTATGACCATTTGAAGTTAGCGAAACCAAAACGGCAAAACTGCCTATACCTACTGTTTTTGCATTCTGCCATTTTGAAAGTCACCCTTCTGTTCCGATTCATCAAAAAGTTAAAACACGAAAGTTGTCCGGAACGACGTTTTCGTTCAGGTACAAAGAAGCTCGAGCCCTGAAAACGCTTTCCGAGTGATAATTTTCTTCAAAATCTTAACAGCCCATTTTAGACCAAAGTCACTATATTATAGTTATGATTTACTAAGACCAAGAGGTCTAATGACCTAAAGCCAAGACCACAACCATGGCTAAAGCCAAGGTTGAGTCTCAAGACCATGGAAAAATGACCAAGGTCACGGCGAAGCCATGACTAAATGACCATATAAACTTACTTAGGCGAAAACATGAAACAAGGAGTTGACGATAACTTGAACAAACAATTTGGATCTACTCCACCTAAAGAACCATGAGATACAAGTTATAATAAACTTACCCTAATAACAATCTTCATGTACAAATAGACTTTCCTAAGTTTATACAAATATTGGACATGTAACTTTTCGGATCAAAACTTATACATTTGTTATCAAATACTACAATAGTAGGGAGCCTCATGTGAGGAGTTCATTAAGTAAGCCGTCGAGATGAGTTGTGGATTTACGAATTAAAGTGTCCTGGCTCCTCGAACGTTTACTCCATGACTTCTGAATTATGTCGGCCCGAACGGTAGTAAGAGATATACAACTTATACATGTTTCATAAACCAATTATATTCAAAGACTTACACTATATACTAAGTACTACATCATGAACATTATGCAAGACATATATGGGCAATTCTTCGTATTCTTAGACGTTACTCCAAACCTAAGTCGCAACGTTCTATTATAGGCTGCTCTTAGAGACTTTCACGATTCGACTACCACTTTGATTTCACATCACTTAAGCTTAAGGTGAGTCATAGCCCCTACTTTTTCATACTTGTTTTAACTCTTTGGGGGAGATACATGCTCAACTACTTGCTTACTTGTACAAATACTCAAAACATTTATACATGATTGTTTATACTTGATTGTGTTACACTTGATTGTCTTATACTTGATCGCATTATACTTGATTTCATATCTACATGATTGCGTTATATTTAATTGTGAGACTTCCAGTGGCTCCAGATTAAGTTACTGGATGACCATTGAGACTTCCGATGGCTCCAAATTAAGTTGTTGGATGACCATTGAGGCTTTGATACATCCTAACATTTGCGAATGTTGGATACATCATAAACGTGAGGTCTTCGGAGATGAAGTGTAGACTCACGACTAATTGCTAAACTGTTTTGATGAACTTATACATGTCTTTATTATACCATATATATTAGCAGTGGGTTGTGAACACACAGGTTGCAAGTCTCTTATGGCGGGACTTGCAACTGAGTGGATTCTCAATGCCTTTGCTGTGTGAACATTCTTTTGAGGCTTTTTCAACTGTTTTAAGACAAACTCTATGAACTCACTAACCATTGTGTTGACACTTTAGCATGTTTATCTCAGGTCTGTAAGGTGATAGCTGTTGCATGGAGCATAGAATCGCTTGGCATGTTTTGAAGACTTATGCTTTTATCTTTACCATTCAATATGTTTTAAAACTCTTATGTATTGTATTATGGAACTCAAGTTTATAACTCAGAATTTATTAATCGAATGGTAACTTTTCAAAACGTCTCATTTAGAGTTCGTTTTCTATACCTTGTACTTTGTATTATGAAGTAGCACCCCTATGACACAGTCTTCCGCTGCGGTATTTTGGGGGTGTTACAGATTGGTACCAGAGCCTTGGTTATAGAGAACTAGGTTGCATTTAGTGCCTAGACTATAACTGATATAAACATTAAGACTCTCCTCCTTATTTTGCCTTACACACACTTCATGCGCATATGCTTATTGCTAATTGCTTGTTTAGAAGAAACCCCAGACAATAGTCAAGTCATCAAAAATTTAGAGCTAAGTAATAATTGTTTAATTAACTTAATCTTGTGACAGTTCTTGTTTGATAAGACATAAGATTAAGTTAAATAAAGGTTATTAGTTTCTTGTAGAGATTTGATGATTTGCCTTATACTTACTTTATATGATTCTAATACCTAGAAGTGATTCATATGTCCTAGTACGACACTCAAACCTTACTACAAGCGTGACTAGTCCATTTCGTCATATCACCTTCTCTAGATACCCAGACTACGTTACCCTTTCACAACTTAAGAGCAGATGATAGAAAGTCTACCCAATTATGTAGTACCAATTGTTGAGTTATGTGTGCTTGGTAAATATGTATACGTGTGAAAGGAAGCAATTATAATTATGGTGGCCAACATAATTATAAATGTGTCACGATTCACGTAGACATATGTGACCATGCTTACATTAATCGACGATTGACTCAAAATTGACAAGATTTAAGACTAAGTGGTCTAGGAATATCACCTCATATCTGACGTCGACAAAATATCCCTCCTTGTAGATATCATGGCACCAAAGAGAGTAACTCGTAGCACTAGCCGAGGTGGTGCAACACCAAGACGTGGAAGAACTGGTGGTCATGGAGGTAGAGGAGCTACTCACGACACTAGTAACCCTAGTAATGATAGTGGAAGAACTGGTGGACGTGGAGGTAGAGGAGATGCTCACGACACTAGTAACCCTAGTAACGATGGTGGAAATCCAGATGTCTCCACCATTATTGCCCAACAACTACAAAACCTACTTCCCACCATAGTCACACAAGTTGGCAATTACATGAACAATTCGGGAAACCACGAAAGCATAAATGACGCTACAAATGATGGAGGAAGGAATAACAACAACAACAACAACAACCATAGGACTGGATGTACGTATAAGGAATTTACGTCATGCAAACCAATTGAGTTTAATGGTAAAGGAGGTGCGTTGGCATATACATGATGGGTCGAGAAAATGGAGTCAGTGATTGACATCAGTAACTGTGCAATCCACCAGAGAGTGAAATATTCTGCATGCTTGCTATCAGAAAAGGCATTGACATGGTGGAACATGCAGATTCAAGCAAGGACTAGAGAAGCAGCTGTAGGCATGCCATGGGACGACTTTAAGGGACTACTGAAGGAAGAATACTGCCCGGTTAATGAAATGCAAAAACTAGAGGACGAGTTTTGGCATCACTCTATGGTAGGGGCTGGTCATGCAACCTACACAGATCGGTTTCATGAACTAGCTAAACTAGTTCCTCATCTGGTTACCCCTGAATCTAAAAGGATTGAGAGGTACATCTATGGCCTTGTTCCTGAGATTCGTGGGACAGTAAAAACACCGAACCTCCCACGATTCAAAGTGCAATATTAAGAGTAGGGACCCTAACAGATGAGATGGTTAGGAATGGAACTTTGAAGAATAGTGACAAAAGGAAGGGAGCGAGTGAATCAGGCGAGCAAATGGGTACAATGGTTGATAATAAGAAAGCAAGAGGATTTGCGGCAACTGTTTCTAATCAGAGAATGTATGAGGGTCCACATCCTAAGTGTACTAAATGTGCTTATCATCATCAAAGGTCAGAGCCCTGTCGAATGTGTACTAATTGCAATCAGAAGAGCCATTTTACAAATCAGTGTAAAGCAACGGCAAGGCAAGTAACACCGGTGAATGCGGGCAATATAAGAAACAACCAAAAGACATGCTTTGAGTGCAACAACCCAAACCACTTCCGAGATACTTGTCCTAAGTTAAATAGGGCACAGAGACAAGTGCTAGATAACCCAACTCTAGCCGTAATGCTTGAAGAAAATAACCCAAACCGTGAATACAATGTTAGTCCACCTCGAGGTCGAGCATACTATTTGGGTGCTAAGGAAGCCCGCAATGCGTAACGGGTACGTACCTTATCCTACCATATTATTCTATTCTAAATCTAGATTTATTATGCCGCTATTAACAGACCTAGACACACTAAACTTCGGGACGAAGTTTCCTGAAGGGGTAGAGACTGTAACAATTCGCATTTTCAGATTTATTTCTATTCCCGGAAAAATTACTATTCAATTTTACTATTCATTTTACTATTCATTTTACCCGAAATTTTCCCGAAAGTTGATTTTTATTTCATATTCTCGAGTGATAAATCATTTCCATGGCAAATTAAATGTTTGACATTCGTCAGATCATTTTCGTGAAAGTTATTAAGGAATTACACGAAATTACACGTTTTAGGGTAAAACGTCATTCAAAAATTCTACGCACAACGAGACTCGACCGCGTTAAGTGACCCCGCATCAGAAAAATGTTTAGTACTCTCATGATTAATTAGAGAATTAATCATGACTGTGAAAAACATGACCCAAAATAAGCCTCGGCCGTGAAAAACTGGAATTTTTAGTTTTTAAGCGTTTTTACTCAGCCGTAACCCTAGCCTATACCTGCACCGCATTTCTAAGATGATTTGAGTTTTCAACTTATTAGAAAAAGTCAAAATATTTTTCCCTCCTCCTTTGACCAAAAATCATTCATTGATTTTATAAGTCATTCCTTGATTTTTAAGCTTGCGGTTTTAGGTCTAAAAGACATTTAACACCAACCGACACTAGACTGAGCCCAGCCTAGACATTATAAGTCATTTTAAGTCATTATTATCCTATTAGAAAAGTTACATTTTACTTTTCTCAATTTTACGCAACTTTAGTACATGTTACGTATTACGCGTTTTAGACCAGTGTTTCCAGTTTTAGCAGGGTTTTACCACCCAAATGGAACCTACCACTCATTTTATATTTTATTATGGAGTGTCATGACATGTTTAACAATACTTTTAAGTTTCATATTTTTACGATAACCGGTTTTACGTTTTGAGGCTTAATCATTTACGGTTAGCAATTTACGGGGTCAAAACTAGTCACATAAGTAGGATAATATCATCAAAAGTCCACACCTTGTTCTCCAAGTTCATGAACCGACCTAGGGGGGGGGGGAATTCAGCCCATAGGTGGCTTGATCTCATGCTAGGAGGCTTAGATTGCATGCATGTGTACAACTTGGTCTCCAAGGTTGGACTAGTCAACTAAACTAACCTCCTCTAGACCCTTTATAAGCCCCCCTCCCCCTCCTATTTCGTTCACCACCCTAACACACACAAACATCATCTCCTTTGCTAGTTACTTCCAAGTTTCATGCAAGATTCAAGTACAACATCAAAGATAGAAACCCTAGCTTCTTTTAGGTAACCAAAACACTTCCATAACCTCATATACTTTGGTGATTCTCTTGAGTTTAGATCCACTCAAGTCACCTAAACCTTCATCACAAATCATTCAAGTATACAAGGGTAGAAGGGTTACTAAAGTGGAGGAAAGCTTATTCAATCAAAGTCCTAGTTCTTGTCCTAGTTTCCCTTTTTCATTAAGGCCAAAAGTTGTAAGCAAACCCTAACATACTTTCTTGCTTAATTATCATTTTCATGCTCTTTGTGTTCCTTTCTTACTATATATTGTCTTGTTATTGTGTTCATGATGTTTAAAAATGGATAAAACAAGTATTGGTATACATATGTTAACTTATGACAAGTAAACAAGCAAACTAGTGATTTTTATGGAGAACCACGACCAAAATAGTATAAATTTGATATTTGACACTTACTTACTGTTAAAGAGGACTTAACAAGGAAAACATAGCAATTTGAATCACCCAAAACGAGTACCCGAGTCAAAAGTTATGACCATTTGAAGTTAGCGAAACCAAAACGGCAAAACTGCCTATACCTACTGTTTTTGCATTCTGCCATTTTGAAAGTCACCCTTCTGTTCTGATTCATCAAAAAGTTAAAACACGAAAGTTGTCCAGAACGACGTTTTCGTTCAGGTTCAAAGAAGCTCGAGCCCTGAAAACGCTTTCCGAGTGATAATTTCCTTCAAAATCTTAACAGCCCATTTTAGACCAAAGTCACTATATTATAGTTATGATTTACTAAGACCAAGAGGTCTAATGACCTAAAGCCAAGACCACAACCATGGCTAAAGCCAAGGTTGAGTCTCAAGACCATGGAAAAATGACCAAGGTCACGGCGAAGCCATGACTAAATGACCATATAAACTTACTTAGGCGAAAACATGAAACAAGGAGTTGACGATAACTTGAACAAACAATTTGGATCTACTCCACCTAAAGAACCATGAGATACAAGTTATAATAAACTTACCCTAATAACAATATTCTTGTACAAATAGACTTTCCTAAGTTTATACAAATATTGGACATGTAACTTTTCGGATCAAAACTTATACATTTGTTATCAAATACTACAATAGTAGGGAGCCTCATGTGAGGAGTTCATTAAGTAAGCCGTCGAGATGAGTTGTGGATTTATGAATTAAAGTGTCCTGGCTCCTCGAACGTTTACTCCATGACTTCTGAATTATGTCGGCCCGAACGGTAGTAAGAGATATACAACTTATACATGTTTCATAAACCAATTATATTCAAAGACTTACACTATATACTAAGTACTACATCATGAACATTATGCAAGACATATATGGGCAATTCTTCGTATTCTTAGACGTTACTCCAAACCTAAGTCGCAACGTTCTATTATAGGCTACTCTTAGAGACTTTCACGATTCGACTACCACTTTGATTTCACATCACTTAAGCTTAAGGTGAGTCATAGCCCCTACTTTTTCATACTTGTTTTAACTCTTTGGGGGAGATACATGCTCAACTACTTGTTACTTGTACAAATACTCAAAAAATTTATACATGATTGTTTATACTTGATTGTGTTACACTTGATTGTCTTATACTTGATCGCATTATACTTGATTTCATATCTACATGATTGCGTTATATTTAATTGTGAGACTTCCAGTGGCTCCAGATTAAGTTACTGGATGACCATTGAGACTTCCGATGGCTCCAAATTAAGTTGTTGGATGACCATTGAGGCTTTGATACATCCTAACATTTGCGAATGTTGGATACATCATAAACGTGAGGTCTTCGGAGATGAAGAGTAGACTCATGACTAATTGCTTAATTGTTTTGATGAACTTATACATGTCTTAATCATACTATATTGTAGCAGTGGGTTGTGAACACACAGGTTACAAGTCTCTTATGGCGGGACTTGTAACTGAGTGGATTCTCAATGCCTTTGCTGTGTGAACATTCTTTTGAGATTTTTCAACTGTTTTAAGACAAACTCTATGAACTCACCAACCATTGTGTTGACACTTTAGCATGTTTATCTCAGGTCTGTAAGGTGATAGCTGTTACATGATTGCGTTATATTTAATTGTGAGACTTCCAGTGGCTCCAGATTAAGTTACTGGATGACCATTGAGACTTCCGATGGCTCCAAATTAAGTTGTTGGATGACCATTGAGGCTTTGATACATCCTAACATTTGCGAATGTTGGATACATCATAAACGTGAGGTCTTCGGAGATGAAGTGTAGACTCACGACTAATTGCTAAACTGTTTTGATGAACTTATACATGTCTTTATTATACCATATATATTAGCAGTGGGTTGTGAACACACAGGTTGCAAGTCTCTTATGGCGGGACTTGCAACTGAGTGGATTCTCAATGCCTTTGCTGTGTGAACATTCTTTTGAGATTTTTCAACTGTTTTAAGACAAACTCTATGAACTCACCAACCATTGTGTTGACACTTTAGCATGTTTATCTCAGGTCTGTAAGGTGATAGCTGTTGCATGGAGCATAGAGTCGCTTGGCATGTTTTGAAGACTTATGCTTTTATCTTTACCATTCGATATGTTTTAAAACTCTTATGTATTGTATTATGGAACTCAAGTTTATAACTCAGAATTTATTAATCGAATGGTAACTTTTAAAAACGTCTCATTTAGAGTTCGTTTTCTATACCTTGTACTTTGTATTATGAAGTAGCACCCCTATGACACAGTCTTCCGCTACGGTATTTTGGGGGTGTTACAACTGGACTGAGTTCCGTCGACCACCCGATGATCATTAGTGCTGATATCTATATTATCAATGGCCATTGGAGTCGTCACCTACAATATAATTAAATTATATTAAGAAATACATTGGTGTTAGCATTAGAAAATGAAATTGTTAACAACATAAAAAATGGCTTACATCTAAGTCTAATGGAAATTGAGATGGCATATCCAACTTAATCCCTTTTGCACTCAAAATACTCAGCATTTTAGAAACCATTCCTTTTGTATCTTCCATCTCAGCGGACAATTGGTTGACCTGTTCATCTTTTTGTGACATCTCGGTGGACAGTTTCTTAAGCATTAGATCTTTTTTTTACGCTCGCTTCTCTCATTATCAAGTTGAGTTTGAAGTAACTCAATTATTTCATCAGTTTCTTTTCTGGTTCGAGGAAGATTAAAATACCTCTTATATGTAACTCTATTTCCCACTCCTCTTGCATAACCTCCCTTTTCCTTACCAAACACAACTGTCATGGCATCAGTGCCATCATCAACAGCCAAGGTTCATTCCTTGATCTTTTCATCAGCTTCTCTCTTCAAAAAATATGGGAATTGTTGGTATTAAAAGTTAGTACTGCTAGTATACAAGTTAGTACGGCTAGTACAAAGTTAATGCTGCTGGTATATAAGCATAATAATAGAATTTGCAGTCAAATTTACAAGTTTATCTGCCACCGAACTAATCTCAGCATCTGGAGATTCTCCGTCTTTGTTTTGCCTTCCTTTGACCCACAATACACCACGCGGCGGTTCAACATCTTCTTCAATTTCTTTTTTTTTTCGATCTAATGGACATCAAGTGCATACACATATATGTAAAGTTAAACCAAGATAATCGATTCTGATCAATTAGTAAAACAAATAGTATGTATAACCTTACCATTTTCTCTTTAACATAAACATATCCACCTCCCCCCATTTTATGCTGATAAATATTTTTGGAACGCGACAGTTTAGCTTTATCTGATTTCTCCTAAAAAATACAAAATCATAAGGCATTTAGATATGCGGTAATGCTGCTAACTAAAATTATGAAATGACATATAAACTAAATAAAGATGACTAATTAAAACCTTGTATTCATTGGTGGTCGTGTAGGTAACAAACTCAACCCATTATTCTTGTGTCACAATTGTACTATACTTTTCCAGCCTTTCATTCATTTTCTCAGGTGTATCTAGGTTGGGCAATATGTATTTTTCCCTGAGTTTCATTCTGAAATTCCTTAGCAGTTGACCAAGACGATTCATTACCACCTTTTTGAATGTCACGTCAACATCAAAATATCGCTGCAAAGATTAACACAATGTTTTTAATTAGTTGTAGATAATTGATAAATTAAACTTATATACTGGGTTAAAAATTAGTATATACGTACCGTGATTTCATCCCATAATCTTTGTCTTGATTCTTTATCCACCTTCTTCTAGGATAGAACCTTCAAACCTATGTGCTCACGAACCGCATCTCCTAAAAAACTCGCAAACAGTGCTCTGTTTAACCCTGTAACCCTATTCAACGCATCTATGGTTACCTTGTGCTTTACTTGACCAGGATGGCCATATCGAAGGCGGAACTTAGCTAGCCTGGTTATGCCCCTATTAGATATTTTTCTATTTAATTGGTTGTCATTTTCTTCATCAGATGAAACATATGTTTCATCCTCATACTGTATTGTATTAACATCAGCTTCATTATCTGGAAGCAAAATATCAGTATCAATGTGTTCAACCATATCCATGACGACTCTTGAGCAACAATGTGTACAAGAAAATGATTCTGGCTTGGAGAGTAATGTTGATTGAAGATTTGATTTTTGTGTTTTGGTGGCAGTGTTTAGTTTAATTAGGAGATAAAACATAGTATTTTCAAGAATATGGGCTCTTATTTATGTTAAATGCTAAATAATTAGGTGATTTAAAAATTTTGGATCAAAATTTTAGCTCCAAATTCTTGTAAATTATTTTCAAAAAATTTCGCGTATGAACACAAAATACTTTTCTTTTCTCCAAGATCATGAGTACTATTGAGTCAGGCGGCTTCTTCGATCAAAAAACCGAGGAGAGTAATTAAAAGTTAAAACAGTAATCACAGATGATGATAAATACTAAGTAATAATATTGTTATTGTTTAACCCTTTAAGTCTTTCTTTTACAACTTTCACCTTAAGTTTTCTATCTTGTGTTATATAATGCTTTTAGATGGATGGATTGTGTTTTAATTTAAATGTATTTTCACCAAATATTATACAACACAAATACAAATATTTATGGTCAAAGTTATAAAAGAAAGACTTAAAAAGTTTCTAACAAATCGATTATAATTTTGTTCGAGTCATAACACATGCATAAAAAACGTGTAAAAACAAACAGAAATGGGTAAAAACGTATGAAAACGGATGAAAAGGGACTAAACGTGTAAATTGTGTTGTTTGATTAGTTCGGTCTCATTAAATCGGTTATAATTTTATTCAGGTCATATCACATGCATAAAAAACGTGTAAAAACAAACAGAAATGAGTAAAAACGTATGGAAACGGATGAAAAGGGACTAAACGTGTAAATCGTGTTGTTGGATTAGTTCGGTCTCATTAAATCGGTTATAATTTTATTCGGGTCATAACACGTGCATAAAAAACGTGTAAAAACAAACAGAAATGGGTAAAAACGTATGGAAACAGATGAAAAGGGACTAAACGTGTAAATCGTGTTGTTGGATTAGTTCGGTCTCATTAAATCGGTTATAATTTTATTCGGGTCATATCACATGCATAAAAAACGTGTAAAAACAAACAGAAATGGGTAAAAACGTATGGAAACAGATGAAAAGGGACTAAACGTGTAAATCGTGTTGTTGGATTAGTTCGGTCTCATTAAATCGGTTATAATTTTATTCGGGTCATATCACATGCATAAAAAACGTGTAAAAACAAACAGAAATGGGTAAAAACGTATGGAAACAGATGAAAAGGGACTAAACGTGTAAATCGTGTTGTTGGATTAGTTCGGTCTCATTAAATCGGTTATAATTTTATTCGGGTCATATCACATGCATAAAAAACGTGTAAAAACAAACAGAAATGGGTAAAAACGTATGGAAACAGATGAAAAGGGACTAAACGTGTAAATCGTGTTGTTGGATTAGTTCGGTCTCATTAAATCGGTTATAATTTTATTCGGGTCATATCACATGCATAAAAAACGTGTAAAAACAAACAGAAATGGGTAAAAACGTATGGAAACAGATGAAAAGGGACTAAACGTGTAAATCGTGTTGTTGGATTAGTTCGGTCTCATTAAATCGGTTATAATTTTATTCGGGTCATATCACATGCATAAAAAACGTGTAAAAACAAACAGAAATGGGTTAAAACGTATGGAAACGGATGAAAAGGGACTAAACGTGTAAATTGTGTTGTTGGATTAGTTCGGTCTCATTAAATCGGTTATAATTTTATTCGGGTCATATCACATGCATTAAAGACGTGTAAAAACAAACAGAAATGGGTAAAAACGTATGGAAACGGATGAAAAGAGACTAAACGTGTAAATCATGTTGCTGGATTAGCCACTACCACCACCAGCCACCACCACCACCAGCCACCACCACACCAACCGCTACCACCACCACAACCAGCCACCACCACCACTACCACTACCACTACCACTACCACTACCACACCACCACCACCACTACCACCACCACTACCACACCACCACCACCACCAACATTAGCCACTACCACCACTATCCACCACCACCACCAGCCACCACCGCCACCACCACCACCACAACCACAACCACCAACCACCACCACTACCACCACCACCACCAGCAACAACCACCACCACCATTAGCCACTACCACCACCAGCCACCACCACCACCACTACCACATGACCCGCCACTACCCCCATAACCAGCCACCACCACCACCACCACCAGCTACCACCACCACCAGCCACCACCACCACCACCACCACTACCACCACCCTCCACCACCACCACCAGCCACCACCACCACCACCACTACCACACCACCCGCCACCACCGCCATAACCAGCCACAACCACCAGCTACCACCACCACCACCATCAGCCACAACCACCACCACCACCACCACTACCACCACCACCACAACCACCAACCACCACCACCATCTTTTTTTTAGTCATCTTTATCAAAAGTATTAAATGTAGTGATCATTTAAAATATAGTTATTCATATATCAGAATATTTTTAACATGTTACATATATTTCGAATTTGATGTTGTATCAAATAAAGCACAAATTACGTTTAATTACTAAAGTGTCATAATTTGGACTAAATTATACATTAATTAAGACTTACATATTAAAAACTTAAATAGTGATTTGATTGATATGCATGAGAACATGAATAGACTACATGGGAAGACTCAATACTTTGAATTAGTACTCTGTAATTACTTTTTGCAATGATTTAGTTTACACAGCCACATTTATTAGATTGAAGTGTAGATTATTAATTATTACTGTATCTATAAGTTTCATCCCTAGCCACATAAATCATCATCAAAAAACACAATTTCTTACTTAACCTTTATCAAATCATCATCTAAAAACATGTCTGGATCTCCTAATCTCGATGAACTGAAAGATTTGTGTGGGTCTGATAAACTTCATAAATGTCTCAAGTTCCTCTTCAGTCAAGAAATTCCTCTAAATGAAGTAATGATCCAGTGTTTGGGTGAGAAGCGTGATGAGCTGCGGATAAGTGTTGATAAGCGCACCGAAAGAATGGCTGAGGTTTTAGATCTTAACTTTAATGAAGAAGAAGCTGCTGCTGATGGTTATGAGTCCCTTGAGGAGGTTCAAGTGATGGAGCGCCGTTTGCTGGAGTCCCTTTCGGCCATTTTGTTTGACGTTCGTGCTCTGGTATCCAAGAAGGAGGAAGCCACTACCGATATGGATTATTATGATCAGAGCTCCAGTTGAATGGTTGTTTAAGTAGGGTCTTTTTGGTTGGGTTTGATGGTTCCTTAGCTTGTTATGTTTTTGGTTGTTGTTTTGAAGGAACAACTGGTACATGTAATCACCCTCCTTAATCTTTAATAGTAATAAATATGATTTAGGTTTTTAAGTATGTCATAATCTTGTGTTTTTATTTTAAGAGCTTGATTGTTTTATCATCATTACAGGCATCCATATAAGAGCTTGATTGTTTTATCAAAATGAAATCAAGCAATAAATAATCAAAATAAACGCTCTATATAAGAGCTAGCTTGATTGTTTTATCATCATTACATGCATCCATTTGGGTGTTTATCAAGTCATTCATGTATTAGTTTTTTAATTGTATGCTAATAAGATTTTTAAGTTGATTAGGTTATGATTTTTTGTGTGGTTCGGATGGATTATTAAGGGTTGCTTGATTCTTATTGTCTGCTATAGATGTTATAGAGTGTTTGGGATGGATTATTAAGGGTTGCTTGAAATTGATGTATGGATATGTTTGCAAGTTAATTAGATTATTTGTGTTTAAGTAGCTTGTTTAGTTAGTACTTATAATCATTCATCCCTGGCAAATGTTCGTCCCAATGGATCATGATTAGCCAAAAGATGTTGTGAAGGTTCAAGCCAGTCTGCATATAAAACTTTCACCCCACTTTTGGGAGAAACTGATGCTACTAGTAATGTTGAAGAAATGGCTAAGGTGGTACAACAAGACCAAGTTTCTACTGCTGTAGAGGTTTGGATTGTATGTTATTCTTTGTATCTGATCTTGGGAATGCCCATATCAGCAATTGTTAATGTTGTAAAAAAACTTTTGGTAAGTAATATAATTCACCTTTTGTGAGATTACAACTGCTGTAGAGATTTGGATTGTATGTTCTTCTTTGTATCTGATCTTGGGAATGCCCATATCAATTTCTACACTTTTTTTACCTTCCTGAAATAGTGAATTTTATTAATTAAGGAACCAGCAACTTACAAAGATTATACAAGCAGTCAAATTGAACACACTCATTTGACTGATACAATATAAGAGATACATTCTACACAATCATTCACGAAACTAGCTGATTCAATATCCACCATTCTTCTAGACTTAGCAACTACATGCTAACATCTAGGCAACCATGGAGAAATATCCCTTATTGGCTACATTTCCACTAAACAAACACCCTTCCTAATTCCATCCTAGTCAGTTTCTATAGTTTAGTTGTTTAGATTTTGTAACAAAATGAAAAAAAAATAGTCTATAAGAGGAATATAAAATACCTGTGGCTCCCTTTTTTGGTATGTCCTCCCCAAAATTTTTGAAAAGCCCTCTATATTTTTTTCACCAAATTTCGAATTCTCCCTCCACCCATTTCCATCTCCACCCACGTTTCTCACATTTCTCACCAATCACCACACACAGCCACCAGTCAACAATCACCAATCACCAATCACCAATATATCACCAATTAATCACCAGTCACATCACAGCCACCATTCACCAGTCACCATCCATCATATCACTTGTCGGTCCGGCCATCAACAACAGAGGGAGGTTCATTTAGATATAAATTAGGTACTTTTTTGAATTAGGAATTCATTATGTTGGAATTTTAACTTATTATTCATTTTCATTGTATATTTTATTTGTTATGGATTTTTTGGTTTCTTGTTTCTTTGGTAATGTTAACTTATCGTGTTTTTGGCTGAATCGTTTAATTAACCAACAACACAATAAAGATAACATGTTGTAATTTACACATTTTTCTTAATACACGTTTTCGTATTTGACATTTGAAGCTTACTTAGATTGATGCCCAATACATTCATTCCATTGTGTTGTTGCAATTGTTATTGTAAACCAATCTTATTAATTAGATAGACACTTGTGACTTGACATTGGAACTTCATCAATCTAAATCTTCATATATGCTTATATTGGTTTAACTTGTAACTTGTAGGATATATACGTTATCATTTGACCTCAACAATAATAGCATGGACAAGTCTTGGATGACAACTTGTAGGACCAACAAAGAATATATTGATGGAGTAGCAACGTTTATTAAGTATGCACTACACAACTTTCAGAAGATGAAGAACATCGACCCACGAGTTAATATACGACAGCTTAAGATGCCATGTCCGTGTACCACATGTTTAAATAAAATAGAGCAAACAGTGGATGACGTGGAGTACCATTTATTCTACTACGGGATTAATCTTATATACAGAAAATGGGATAAAAATGGAGAAAAGGATGAGCAAGCAACAACAGCCCAAATACCTGATAATGTAGAAACAGAATTTGTTGATGACACGGATTTCGACATGGAGTCACATTCAGAAATTCCAACAGATGGCCCAACAATAGTAGAAATGCAACGAAAGAAAATTTTGATGAGTATGACCTTGCCAAGTTTCAAAATCTATTATTAGACGCGGAGAAGCCACTTTATAAAGGATATCCTGACTTCACAAAGTTGTCCGCAATAGTTAAACTACTCAACTTGAAGGGTAAGTATGGAGCTTCTGATAAGTTCTTTACTGAATTACTATGATTGATAAAAAAAATGCTACCTGCTAGTAACGAAATGGTTGAAAAAACTTATCATGCCAAAAAACTAATGAGAATGATGGGATCAGGATACGAAAAGATACATGTATGTAGCAACAACTGCATTCTTTACTGGAAGACTAACAAGGAGTTGACTGTTTGTCCAACTTGTGGGATATCAAGATGGAAGGTGGATAACAAGACACGTAAAGTGTATGAAAACATTCCGGCAAAGGTCATGTGGTACTTTCCAATTATACCAAGACTGCAACGACTCTTTAAGTTAGAGAGTATTTCAGAAGATCTAAGATGGCATGCTACAAGGAGGGTAACAGATGGTGTTTTACGTCACCCTGCAGATTCACAAGCATAGCGTACCATAGATGAAAAATTCCCCAACTTTGCTCAAGATCCGAGAAATCTACGGCTAGGAATATCGGCTGATGGGGTTGACGTCAACTCAGGAACTAGGCATCACAGTGTATGGCCAATTTTATCTATCATATACAACCTTCCTCCATGGTTGTGTATGAAAAGAAAGTTTATCATGCTTTTGGTATTGATATTGGGATACCCGGGAAATGATATCGATGTATTTTTAGAACTGTTGGTTAATGATATGCATACCTTATTCGAGGATGGGGTTGACACATATGATGCTTGTACAAAAGAAATGTTTAAACTGCGTGCCGCTGTGTTATGGACGATAAATGATTACCCTGCACTTGGTACATTATGTGGCTGCCCATACAGTGGATTCAAAGGTTGTGTTGTATGTAGGAAAGATACACACTATGTTAGACTTTCCGCCTCATCCAAGCAAAGTTATGCTGGACACAGACGATATCTACCATACAACCATGTGTTCAGAAAGCAAAAGGCGGCATTTAATGGAAAAGAAGATTTTTAACTTGCTCCAACTCCATTGACTGGGGAACAAATATACAGCAAGGTACAACTAATTGAAAATAAGTGGGAAAAAGGAAAACGAACAAACAATAACATCTCGAATAACCAAGAAGATATGAGAGGTAGTGGTTGGAAGATTACAACGCAGAAAAGGAAAAGAACAGAAGAAGAGGGTAGTGCAAGCCAAGTAAATGAACCATATTGGAAAAAAATTCAACATTTGGTATCGAAAGCTAAGGTATTGGAGACATAATGTTGTTCCACATTGTATTGACTTCATGCATGTAGAAAAGAATGTTGCTGAGAGTCTAGTCGGAACTTTGCTGAATATTCCTGGAAATTTAAAAGATGGAATGAATGCTCGATTGGATCTGGAAGAGTGGGGATAAAAAAAGAGTTGTTTGCTAGGAAAGAAGCAGACAAAACCAACACTACCTCCAGCAGGTTACACATTAACGAATGCTGAAAAAGACATCTTTTGTGAAACGTTAAGCAACATCAGGGTACCACAAGGCTATTATTCAAATTTCTCTAGTTTGGTCAGCCAAAATGATAAGAAGCTCATTGGCCTTAAATCGCATGACTATCACATGCTAATGCAAGATTTTTGCCCATTGCTATATGTTCAATCATGCACCCACCCACACGATTTGCTATTATCAGGTTTTGCTTTTTCTTTAAAGCTATATGTAGGAAAGAAATCATCTTGCAAGAACTAGATATGAGGCAACAAGAACTTGTTGTCACACTATGCCTTCTCAAGAAGTTCTTTCCTCCCTCATTTTTTGATATTATGATACACTTGATAGTGCACCTAACTAGGGAGGTAAAATTATGTGGTCCCGTATGCTTTCGATGGATGTATCCTTTCGAAAGATGTATGAAGGTTATTAAAGGACATGTACGAAATAGAAATAGACCAGAGGGATGCATTGCTGAGGAGACTATTGCGGAAGAAACAATAGATTTTTAGCGAGTATCATAAAACCATGAAAACTATTGGTATCCCACCTGATAAACATGTAACCAATGAAAATGAGGATGGAAAGCCATTGAAGGCCAGCAAAACAAATGCATTTACCAGAGATGTCTTTCAGAAAGCACATTTGTATGTAATACAGAATACAGATAAAATTGTGTCATATATCGAGTAAGTATTACTAACAGATGTCTATTTCGTTGCTTAAAATGTTGTATCAAATATAATAATCAAATACATTGTTTTGTTTCAGCCGACACAAGCGATTTTTGAAAACCAAATACCCGGGTAGAAAAATGGCATTGCTAGAGAATGAGCACACTAAATCTTTTGCTAAGTGGTTACACGAAGAGGTAATTACTCGTATGTTGTTTATACTACTTGTTTTTTTGTTGATAAATATAAGTGAGTTGTTCCTGCAATTTAAAGGTAATATATACTTGTAATGAAATTCAGGTTGAGAGAGAGTTAGCGATATCCAAAGATAGTGTATCAGAAACTGTGAGGTGGATATCATTTGGACCACGCGCCAACGTAGTGAAATACAAGTCATATAACATCAATGGGTATACATTTCATACGAAAAGTAATGATGGCATAGTTTACCAGAACAGTGGGGTTAGTGTTGAGGCAGCAGATCTTCACATATCCAAAGAAGTTGCAACCATAAGAAAAGCATTTTATTATGGGATTTTACAAGAGATATGGGTACTAGATTACTTTTTCAGGCAAATTCCTCTTTTCAAATGTGATTGGGTTAATTCAAAACATGGTGGGGTCAAACGCGATACTCTTGGTTACACATTGGTAGACCTGAATAATTTAGGCCACAAGAATGATCCGTTCATATTAGCCTCACAAGCACGACAAGTGTTTTATGTAAAAGACCAAGCAGATAAAAAATTATCTATTGTCTTTAAAACAGCTACCAAGAATTACAAAGATACGTATGACGATGTCAATGAGGAATTTAGTACAGTCATTCACGAGCAAAATGATAACATATTGCCGCGAATAAATCTACAAGCGAAAGATGCCTACTATCGAACCGACTGGGAAGGTATTGTTATACAAAAATCAAAGTGAAGCACGTGTCATTCTCAAGCTGTAACACTCTATTTAGGGATTTATTTTTGTCTGCAGAACCTATTTAAGCTTTTGTTTTGCTGCAAATACTCTTTTAAAGGAGTTATGTTGTTGTTGTATTAATTGTTTAGTTCGTACTTGCGAATACTCTTTTAAAGGATTCCAGATTATACAAAACTATAACTTCTGGCAGCATAAACTGTGTACTAGCAGTATTAACTATGTACTAGCAGTAGTAAACACCCTGCATATTTTTGTTACAGTTGTCTTGTATATGCAATTTTCATGTATGTGGTTATGCCTTTATATAGTGCAGAGTTGAAAAAAAAACAGTGTTTGGTATGAAAGATTCTCAAGTTCAGGCACAATTTGTTGAAAAAACAGTGGTTGAAAAACTAGTCAATATGCAGTCATGACTAATAGACTGAACTCAATTAAGTGAATATCAAATTACATAAGTTATCAAAAATGTGTGATCATATTTATCGAATTGTGACTACGCTTAAGTAATGTGTGACAAAATATGACTATGATTTAGTCACACAAAAACTCAATGTGACTAATATTAAGGTTAATGATAACTCATAACTTCACACTTTGCTATAAATAATAGTCACATGAATATTTCACAATGTGACTATTTTGCATGTATTGGTCACATAAAATACCCTTATAATGTGGCCGTAAACAACATTTAGATACACCTTTGTGATATGGTGTGACTATTGTAAAGCCTATAGTCACATGATCGTGCTCCAATTAAGTGTGACTATACACATTAGGATTTAGCAAGCAAACACACACTAAACTTTAGACACACTTATAACTTACGTGACCATATTTATCGAATTTTCGTTACACTTAATCATGTTTCTATGGTTTAGTGTGACCATATATGACATTTGGTCACACTCGTCAACTCTGTGACATATATTTGTCACTATTAAATGCATATCGTGACTAACGCTTCGAACTTACTTTTTCGTTGTCACACATTTCAAACGCTATGTGGCTAAATATTCAGCAAAGAATAGCAGTCACGTTTAAATAATGTGTGACAAACTTGACTATATAATTTAGCCACATACACAATTACCTCATGTGACCATATATCTATTTTGGTCACACTTTTAAATTGTGTGACATATATTTGTCACATGTGTATATCTATAGTATTACTAATGTTTTGAGCTCATTTGTATCTGTCACACGTCTCGAATTAAAAGTGACTAAATAATCCAATTTTTTTTCCAGTTACCTCTAGTCACATAAATATTCAAATGTGTGACAATAGAATTCTGAAATGGTCACACAAGTCGGATCAAGTGTGGCTGTTCATTTTATTCTGGTACATTTAGTCACGTATAAATGTTACAGTGTGACCTTTCAAAATCTACCATGCGTGACCAATAGAACTTTTTGTACTAGTGCATTTAGACCTTTAACTTTATACTATTTATGTTTTTAGTCCTTTTTTAGTTTATACTTATTTTATTATCTATCCTAGGGTTTTAATACTATGCAAAACTATTCCTTACTACTAATAACTTCTAGGAAATGTCAAAACAGTCCATAGACTTTATAATTTCAGGAATTCATGATATATACCCTTATGCATGTAAAATTTTGCAAAACTAGTCCTAATATGCATGTAACTTATATTTTATCTGGTAAATAAGTTTTCTAGCCTATGTTTTACTTTTAGCTTATCTAGGTTATGTATAACTAGTGTATGACCTAAAGTAATGACTTATAGCATGCATGCAAGTATATAACTCGATCTAGGGTTTTAAAACCTAAACTAGCAAATGTAAGGGTTCAAGGCTCATGCAAGGGTTCCTAGGGTATCTAAGGCATTCTAAATGTATCCTAAGACTATACTAAACCTAAATTAACTAAATGTAAAACTTACTTGGCTAGGGGGGGGGGGGGGTGGGTTTATGTGGGTTTTAGGGTTTTCTAGGGCTCGTATGACTTCAAACCACAACACAACTCAACCAAGGCCTAGCTACTCGTATCCTATTGCTATTAAAGGCTTAGTACTACAAAAATATGAGGTAGAGAGGAGAGGGAGAGGTGTGGAGAAGAAATGAGGGAGGAGGAGGGTATTTATAGGGCTCGTTAAGGCAGTTAAGGGTGGTACGGGGTGTTTAGTTATCAAGCAAGGCTAGGGGGTTTATGGCAGGTCTAGTGGTGACGAGGAGGAGCTAGGGCAGTAGCTAGGGGACTACCTAGGCCGGTTGTGGTGGAGAAGAAGCCGTGGAGGCGGTTTGGTGATAGTATCTTACAAGGAGGTGATGCACCTCCTTGCTTGGGTGCTTGTAAGCTTGATGCGTGGGAATCGCACCAGGCTTTACCTCTCAAGGGATCTTGAGAAGCTTACAACCCCCACCAGGCAGTGTACCTGATCGTTGTAGTATAGTATAGTGACAAGTACCGGGGGATTGATCGTTCAGCTAGGAATAGTGTCGTTAGGATTGAAATTAATCTAACTAGGTCTAAAGGTGAAGGATGATTCTTTTTGTATTTTTAAATTTTATGAAAAGCAAGTAAAAATCTCGGGTATTGGGAGAGTGGGCGGAATTAGTTGCTAATCAACTAACCCAAAAGCTACTAATTAAACTAATTAACAAGAAAAGTAAACTAGGGTTCTACAAGATAAGTGAAGCATGTCTACCCATGATATGTTATTCCTTGCTAGCTATCCAATCCTACCTATTGAATTGTAACCTTGTTTTAATTGACGGGTTGTATTCCTTAATACCATTCATGGGGTATCGCACACAACTCCCCAATTCTATGAGCTCTTATCTCCTCCTATACCATGCCCAGCACAACCATAGGGATTATAAACAGTGGCTCATGCATTAAATACAACCAATAAAGACCTTAGTGCAATAGGTTCATGTTTCCTAAGACGTTCAAGCATGTTACCATTTGGAAATCTGCCAGTTTTCTTAAGCCTAACATATAAATCATTCAATCAAAACAAGAATCAATAGGAAACAAGGATTATAAACTAAACCAACTAGATCTATTGAAATTGCCACGCCTTAATTGATGGAGATAGACATAACATCAACAAGAAATCAATGAGATCTAATCAATTATATACAAGTTTCACATAATCATAAGTATACACAAGGTGAATTAGCAAATCATCATCAAAGAAGAGCAAAAAACAATGATAATGGAAAACATAATTAAGATAGAATCACCAAACCAATACATGATGTTTATGGAGTGATTGAAACCCTCTAAGTTGCTGGAAAAACACCCACCTAAACCCAGGAATCGACCTTAGGGTTTAGGGCCTACAAAAAATGAAGTTATGATGTTATATTTATAGGCATGTTTTTTGTCGGCAAGGCTTGACGGCGTCAGCTTGTTCTCTTGACGCCGTCATGACTATTTTTTCACCAAATTGTAGATCTCTTCGTCCTCTTCGCGTGGGCTTTTGAATCACCTAAATCCGAGTTCGTATGCAAAAGTTATGACCAAAACAATATCAGCTACTCCGCGCGCAAGTTTTGACAAGTTAACACGTGACGGCCTTGGGTGACGCCTTCACATTCTCTCTGGGCCGTCACCACTTTTACTCTTGACGCTGTCACAAAAATGCTCTTGATGCCGTCAGGTACTGTTCTCAGCATGGAAAATTAAGACTTTGGCATTTTCTTCACTTTTATGCTCCAAAAACGTCCGAATTGCTTCCTTTTCCAGATTTCTCTCCCAAAGTACCTAAAATCACAAAAGGAATGATTTAGGGCAATATTTGATCAAATAAATTCGAATTCGGGCTTAAATGACCCCCTAAAAACGGATTATTTTTCACCTCATCATATACCCTTACACTTGAGATTTGCTTGTCCTCAAGCAAATGCGCTTTTATTCTAGTCAAAATATAAGTTAGGGGTCATTTAACACTAATATAAAAGTAATTACAACAAGTAATCATTCCACTAAAGACCAATAGACAAGCACGGAGGTCATACACTAGCACCTCACAAATAGTGTTTAGATACTCACATCTCTCGGGTGTAATAAAGTGTAAATTACAATATGGAAACGGAAGATATCTCTCACTACCTGTCATAGCAAAATAGATTACCATAGGCTTGGGAAAGGTTCAAACCTCCACCACATGGCGTAAGCACCTAGAATAAACTATCAAAGAGGTCTTTTAAAGGGTTGTAATGTTAGGTGTAGGGATATGAAATACACAGTTTTGTTGGATAAAGGAAGTTTTACTGGTGGCGAGTTAACAATCTTGGTTTATTACATGTACAATATGGAGTTGCTAAGCCAAGACTAGACTCAACTTAAGCTAATAAACGAAAAAAAACAAAAACACAAAATGAACATAGAATGAAAAGGGATGGTAGTCCGTATGTTTTTTTCTCTTTTCCTTTTTTCTATTTTTTTTTCTTTTTCTTGATTTTTTCAATTTTTTTTCTTTTTCGATTTTATTTTTCTTTTTTTTTTTTTTTTTTTTTTTTTTTTTTTTTTTTTTTTTTGCATACACTCTTACCCTACCATCCAAAATAATACATCATAGGGAATGAACATTCCCCTTACACTTGAATTTTTACATAGTTTACAATAAACTAATCTAATAACTCGAATCAAGAAAATCAAAACACTTGGAGTACTTTTTAGATTAATGTACATACGGGGGTAATAAATGATGTTCTTCCCCATTACTCCATAAAATAAGTACTTACCCATGAGTCCCAATCGTCCCAAAACAATATGTACAAGGATATGACTCGACTTAGCAACCATGTAATCAATTAGATAGTTAACTTAGCGTTTAACAAATAACAATAATGCACTAAAAATAAGCGCATACACGGAAGGCTAAGGCGATTTGGGTGTACATTTAAGTGGGGTGTAACAAATTCTTCCTTTAAGTAAAATGCTTAAAGTTAGAAACGAAAAGATAGGCTCGGAGGGGTGTACTAGGGGTTTCGTGTACTAAAAATGAGTACAACGCTAAGGGTGTGGGAAAATTAGTTGACTTAACTAGCCAAGTAATATGACTTAAATGGTCAAGTAATTATAATACGGGTTTAACACAAGGGTAATCCTGATGCCTCTTATCATGTAGTAAATCCTACTACACGAATGTAGTCTCACTAGCGGTCTCGGGATGCATCACTAACGCAAGTTCTAGAATCTAAATGCTACCGGTACACTCATAAGCACTAATAGTAAATGCTTTTCCTATCAAATCTAAAGGCGAACCTCACATATTTGGGTGGAAAATTTTTCTGAAGGTACGGTTATGTGCTAGTCATACAATCTCCAATCCATGAGACGCTTGCTATGGCTAAAGTTTCACTCCTAAATGTTGTAAAAAAAAATTTTAAATTTGGCGCTAAAATTGCACTAACAAGTATTTCTCATAGTTTTATTACACATCTACCATTAAACAAAACAAACTCAAGCGAAAGTGCATATGTAAGGTATCATCATTTTACCCTCCCCTTACACTTAAGATGAACATTGTCCCCAATGTTCAAGTAAAGAATGTAAAAGTGAAAGAGTTAAAAAGAATGAAATCAAATACTCCCCTGATTCGCTCGGTATGGATAATAGGGTGGCCAGGTTAAATCTTCCTCCAAGAAAATGAACAATCAAAGCTTCCCATCCAGAATATAAATCATCTTCTTGTCATATATAACCTGTAAAACCTGAGAAAACAGACAAAAACCCAAAGCATCAACCCGAACAACGATAACTCACAACTAGATGTAATTCCAGACTTAGGAATAGAAACAAAACAATTAAAGATATAATGCTTGTGGAATGAATGTTTGCAGATTTCCTGGAGATTTTAAAACTTAATAATTCACAAAAACTTTAAGACTCCGTTAGAAAAACAAAACCGGTAAAATTTCCAGGTTTTTACACGTGACGCCGTCAAGAGTAATCTCGTGACGCCGTCAGAAGTGACCTGCAGAAATTCTTATGTTAAGTTTCCGGAAAATTTCTGGAAAAACTTGGTCCTACTTCCTGGAAAATCCTGCAAAACTTCATTATGACTCAATACAAGCATTTGACTCTAACAAATACTAATACACATGTCCATTTAATATTGTTGTGGTTCATGCTCAATTTCATTCTTATAAACAAATTTGGATCTCCCTTACACTTATCTTTTGCAAAATACCTTTATATGCAATTAAGACGAAGTTAAAAACAAAATAAAGCATTTTCACAATTTACTTTGAAACATGAGCCACAAACAATAAAAATAAAACATGCATACGGAAACAAATAAAATCAAACAAACAAACAAACAAACAAATAAATAAAAACACACAAAACATGGGTTGCCTCCCAAGAAGCGCTTGTTTTTGTTCGAGTCACGAGCCTGACTCTACCCTTATTTAACAGAAATAGGGGAGGTTCTCTCTCCATTTAGGATTAAGTGTGGGTGAAAGTAGCGATACACACCCTTAGGGTATGAATATGCCACGTGAGGTGAAGGGGGTGAGTGAATGGCTTCCTTCATCCTAAAACTACCAGGATAATATTGGTTGATGGGTGGGTCGGTTCCTCTTTTGTCTCCTAGAAATATATCTAAGGATGGAAAGTTGTGTAAAGGTTGAGGTTCCGGTTCATCAACATTAGGAAATTCCCTAGAACTAGGAGTAAGGTTATCACTACAAGTATTCAAACCTATATCCTCTAATGGTGCCTGGTCCAAGGGTTCTACTTCTATTGGGGTTCCTATAGTCTTTTCTACTTCTTCCGGGTAAGTCACGGGCGGTGTGTATGCCTCAAATGATGCTAGGACTTGTGGGGTACTTAGTGGGCTTGGGTTTTCTACTATCTCTTCCATCACATCAATATCACCTATGTGTTCATCTTGTATTATGGTAGTGCCTAACCATGACATGCAACTAGGTGGCTCAACTCTAACCTCATGTGTGTCGTATGTTTTGGTGAAATCTATCCCGCTCATGCAACTAGGTAGTTCAACACTAACCATCTCATAATCTTGGTTTGATTCTAAGTTCATGTTCTTAGAAACTAGGTCATCTCGCTCATACGAATCCACCAATTCGTTGAACTTATGGGTAATGGTTAGGAAGCTTTTCTCAAAATTCATCCAAAGGGTCTCACTAAAAGGAATTGATCCTAAAAATGATCGTCTAATAGAAAACACACATGCATAAAATTCATCAAACCCATCTAACTTTACACCCATCTCCTCTTGTATATATGTAAGATCACTTAAAAATTCTTTGGAACAACAGGAGGCAAATCTATCCGAGTAAACTAATTGTTCCTCTATAGTTAATGATCTAAATGGAATTTCATCCGCCATGGAGACAAATGAAAATGGTTTCACAAACAAAGGGCACAAAGAAAAAGATAGACTACAAGAAAGCTAATAAAAAGAAAATAAAAATCTCACTAAAAAGGAATCTAATGAGTAGACCTAATAAAAATCAAATTCAACCTAAACAATAACTATTCCCCGGGCTGCGGCGCCAAAAACTTGATGCGTGGGAATCGCACCAGGCTTTACCTCTCAAGGGATCTTGAGAAGCTTACAACCCCCACCAGGCAGTGTACCTGATCGTTGTAGTATAGTATAGTGACAAGTACCGGGGGATTGATCGTTCAGCTAGGAATAGTGTCGTTAGGATTGAAATTAATCTAACTAGGTCTAAAGGTGAAGGATGATTCTTTTTGTATTTTTAAATTTTATGAAAAGCAAGTAAAAATCTCGGGTATTGGGAGAGTGGGCGGAATTAGTTGCTAATCAACTAACCCAAAAGCTACTAATTAAACTAATTAACAAGAAAAGTAAACTAGGGTTCTACAAGATAAGTGAAGCATGTCTACCCATGATATGTTACTCCTTGCTAGCTATCCAATCCTACCTATTGAATTGTGACCTTGTTTTAATTGACGGGTTGTATTCCTTAATACCATTCATGGGGTATCGCACATAACTCACCAATTCTATGAGCTCTTATCTCCTCCTATACTATGCCCAGCGCAACCATAGGGATTATAAACAGTGGCTCATGCATTAAATACAACCAATAAAGACCTTAGTGCAATAGGTTCATGTTTCCTAAGACGTTCAAGTATGTTACCATTTGGAGATCTGCCAGTTTTCTTAAGCCTAACATATAAATCATTCAATCAAAACAAGAATCAATAGGAAACAAGGATTATAAACTAAACCAACTAGATCTATTGAAGTTGTCACGCCTTAATTGATGGAGATAGACACAACATCAACAAGAAATCAATGAGATCTAATCAATTATATACAAGTTTCACATAATCATAAGTAGACACAAGGTGAATTAGCAAATCATCATCAAAGAAGAGCAAAAAACAATGATAATGGAAAACATAATTAAGATAGAATCATCAAACCAATACATGATGTTTATGGAGTGATTGAAACCCTCTAAGTTGCTGGAAAAACACCCACCTAAACCCAGGAATCGACCTTAGGGTTTAGGGCCTACAAAAAGTGAAGTTATGATGTTATATTTATAGGCATGTTTTCTGTCGGCAAGGCTTGACGGTGTCATCTCGTTCTCTTAACGCCGTCACGACCATTTTTTCACCAAATTGTAGATCTCTTCGTCCTATTCGCGTGGGCTTTTGAATCACCTAAATCCGAGTTCGTATGCAAAAGTTATGACCAAAACAATATCAGCTACTCCGCGCGCAAGTTTTGACAAGTTAACACGTGACGGCCTTGGGTGACGCCTTCACATTCTCTCTGGGCCGTCACCACTTTTACTCTTGACGCTGTCACAAAAATGCTCTTGACGCCGTCAGGTACTGTTCTCAGCATGGAAAATTAAGACTTTGGCATTTTCTTCACTTTTATGCTCCAAAAACGTCCGAATTGCTTCCTTTTCCAGATTTCTCTCCCAAAGTACCTAAAATCACAAAAGGAACGATTTAGGGCAATATTTGATCAAATAAATTCGAATTCGGGCATAAATGACCCCCTAAAAACGGATCATTTTTCGCCTCATCAAAGCTGCTTAGGGTGTTTAGGGTAATTAGGGGTGATTAGTGGTGGTTTAGTGGTGGATTATGTGGAAAACTAGAAGGGGGGTTGAATAGTTTTACGTCTTTTTATTTCGTTATAAAATTAGTTTTAGAGTTTTGCTTAGCTTTAAAAACTTAGATTCGATAATATGTCATCTCAAGTCTTGTACAATATAAACAATTTATACTACACAATATAATATAATGATAAGTAATGAAATAAGTGAGAGATGGAAAGATCGAACTGCGAGACAAGAGATTTATAGTGGTTCGGCTACAAGAACACCTTCCTTGCCCTACTCCACTCCCCGAGCACCTAACTCGAGAGTTTTCTTCTCTATATCAACAAGCTCCCTTATGGCGGAGAAAACCGTACACACCAATATACACACCAATCTACACACCACTTTTCACACCACAACTTCGTCACACCTAAGTCACAACTTCTACACAACTTCTTCAAATCAATCTACTTCACAACTAACTACTCCACACCTATCTTCTTCACACCAATCTAGTACCTAGCTTATCTTCTTCACACCAAGCTACTAACTAATCACACAATCTATATCTAACACAACTATCTACAATCAAATATTCACAACAATCTTCACAAAGAATAATGTAAATGATCTTTGATGATGCACCAACAACTTGGATGTGGAGATCACAACAAGTTGTAATACTTCTTGTCTTGAGGGATAGAAGTATTCTTCTCTTGCACTTGAGAGGATGAAGGTTGGATCACTTTGAAACAAAGAATTTATACACTTATGATCAAAGGATAAAAGAATGGAGATTTGGATCTAGATCAGAAAGTTTAGTAGTGCAAAATGTGAGGAAAAAATCCAGGTTTAATGTGGTATTTATAGGCAACAGATTCTGACAGAGGAGCGTGGCCGGTCCCCTTAAATCATGGCCGGCCCCCTTAAAATTAAGGGGACCGCCCTTTGTAATTAAGGGGGCCGCCCAGCTGTAACAGCCAGATTCTTTGTCTTTTAGTGGGGAAAGTTTATTTGGTGAAAAACTAACTGATTTTGGTTAAAATTTTGAATTCATATATTTAGTATGAATAAAACATTTTTCTTTATTACCAAAAGTGTTTTTCAAAAATATATAATATGTTTATATAATTAAATAAACTTTGTGATGCTTAATTAAACTTTCCTTTGATCATAAAATGCACTAAACACTTTGTTTATTCATACCTTAAGTGATTTGGATGTAAAGAGAAATATTAATCACTAAATACTTGTTTATGACAAGTTTTAGTTCTATGAGTTTATATTTTATGATAATTAAAACATAGAGATATTGATAACATGTTAATAATGTTTTTAGGCATTATTTATGTCAACAATCTCCCCCTTTTTGATTATTACAAAACCTTAAACTCAATATATCTAAAACTTGTTTTTAGACAAGTATTATATAGTTTATATTTCTCTTCTCCCCCTTTTTGTATAATTAAAAAGGTTATGCCGAGTAAGCTTCGCGAGGGAAGTTTTAACGGGTAGAATGCTCCCCCTTGATGTATGCTCCCCCTCATTTGAGAGCACCAAGGGAACGAGCAATGGAGATCTTTGCTACAAAAATATTTGAAGTGAGCAAGATACATATATATGCAAGGCAACAATTATGCAACTAAACATAGATTCATTCAAGCATTATAGAAATGATAAGCATTACAACATTCAATATGCTTGAAGCATATTGATAAAAATAACACAAAAGAAAAGACATAGTCCTATATTGCCTAAGAGAACACTTGGACTTGCTTGCAACCCATGGTTGATTGTTTTATTTGCTTGGAGAGAAACATAAGCATAAAGCTTAGATGTTTGATTGAGAGGGATATGGAGTGGAGTGTGGAGCGGAAGAAGTGGATCTCACGATGTTGTATCGTGTTAAGGGTGGTATTGGATGATTGCGAGTGAGAAGATATTCAATCCAAGAAATATCTTCACTCAAGTAGAGGATTTATTTTTGAAGGAATATGCAACAAGGGCAAAAGTGAGTGTGGTTTATAACTTGATCCAAGTTGAGAGAGTGGGGGAGGCAATTTGCATAGGGTGATGATGGAGGTTGCCCTTTGTTGCATTGTGCAAGATGCATAGCAAGGAGATCACTAAGATCATGGATTTGGTTTATTTCATCACGAAACTTTTGTTTTTCTGTGGCAATGTGGAGGGGATCATAGGATTGGTATGGATGAGTTGGGTTTGTGTAGTTGGAATTGTAGTTTGATGGTTGATCAAACTTGCATGGATCATTATAAGTTGTTGGAGGTTGAGAGGTGTAGTTTGGCTTGAAGGAAGATGTTTGGCCAATGTTGTATGGTTTGTAAAGAGGATCAAATGAATGACCTTGTTGGTTTGATGCAAAGCTTGGGAAGTAAGAAGTTGGGGGTGAGGAATGATTTCCAACTTCATTTATGATGATGGATTTGTTTCGAGGGCTTTTTCTTCGCCAAACGGGTTTTTCCGTCATCCTTGCTAGCCTTGAGGCTTTTGATTTTGGTTTGTTTGGAGAGTTCATGATGGGATGAATGGAGAGTTTTGAGGATTGGGGATATTTATAGTGTAAGATTTGTATGTTTAAGGATGGATAACGTTTGTTTGGGGGATTAGGACAAAATATGTTGGTGAAAAATGGGAAATGTAGGTTGAAATGGGCTAAAAAGCAGAAAAGGTTCTGTAAACCCGACCATCAGATGGCCGGTCCCCTTAATTAGGGGGCGGTCCCCTTAATGATTAAGGGGGCCGCCTTACAAAATTAAGGGAGGCGCCCATCTGGTGATTTCCAGGTTGCCAGAATTGCGTTTTTGGCAGAAAATTTGCAAAAAGGTTATGTGTTTGGATTAGAATTCAAGCAAGTTCAATTCTCTTAGGCAATATAGAGTCTAATCTAATCAAGATATAGCATGCATGCAAAAACACATAAACACAAGAGCAAATAATCAACATATAATAAGCAAGAGGAGGCAAATAAAGGTAAGCACAATTAAGCTTCCTAAGGCATCTATCTTAGATAAAAGGCAAGGATAATTAGTGAGTGAACAACTAATGATGGATCAAGATGACACCATTATTAGTGAATTTGTCCTAGTGAGTGTCTATATGCAACAAATGTGGAGTAGTGATTGTTTCGACTCCTAGAAGCAAAAAATATATATATATATAACGATCATAAGAAACAATCCAAATAATCTCCTTGATTCAATTTTTGCTCTATCATGAATGTCAAAGACATATATTAGATTATATACCTTGACAATTTATGTGAGAATTTATGCATGATTTTCAAATACAATGTTTTTTGAGTTAGTCAACAATGCAAGGAAAATGATCTTCATGGGGTTCCTAGATTGTGAGAATAATTTTTAGAGAAAATTGATTGAGTTTTACAAAAAAAAAAAATTATGCAAAGAAAATAAATTTTCTCAATCTTTAGTTTTGTGCGAAATAGATTCCTAGACTCAAAAAAGATGAAATGGAAGAAAAATGAATTTCATGCAAGTATAAATTTGAAATAATTCAACATAATTTAGTCAACTTGTTCCATCATTCCTAATCCTAAACGCAAGTGGTTGAATAATTCACGCTTAAGGGGTTTTGTGAATATATCCGCAATGTTGTCTTCCGATGCAACCTTTTCTATAGATATATTTCCTTTTTGTACATTATCCCTAAGAAAATGGTGACGTATTTCTATGTGTTTAGTCCTAGAGTGTTGCACCGGATTTTTACTTAAATCTATCGCACCTTTGTTATCGCACATAATGGGGACATTTTCTAACCTAATGCCATAGTCTACGAGAGGTTGTTTCATCCATAGTGCTTGTTGACATGCCTTTCCGGCGCTTACATATTCGGCTTCGGTGGTAGAAATGGCAAGAGCGGTTTGCTTCTTCGAAAACCAAGACGTTAGACAACATCCCATAAACGTGCAAATACCACTTGTGCTCTTTCTATCTACATAGTCTCCCGCATGATCCGAATCCGTATAGACAATGGTTTCTATGCCGGATTCCTTAGGATACCATAATCCTAAGTGTATAGTGCCTTTAACGTATCGGAAGATACGCTTAACCGCTTCTAGGTGAGAGGTTTTGGGATCCTCTTGAAAACGGGCACAAAGGCAGACACTAAACATGATGTCGGGTCTACTTGCCGTCAAGTATAGTAAACTACCTATCATTCCTCTATACTTGGTGTTATCTACGGACTCACCTTCATCATCCTTTGTGAGCTTCACCTCCGTAGACATGGGAGTTTTCATGGGTTTTGAGTCTTCTAGGCCAAACTTCTTAAGCATTTCCTTCATGTACTTAGATTGGTTAAAAAATATTCCATCTTTTAATTGTTTTATTTGTAATCCTAGGAAGAAGTTAAGTTCACCCATCATACTCATCTCAAACTCATCATGCATGATTTTGGCAAATTCATCACACATGTCTTGACAAGTCGATCCAAATATAATGTCATCAACATATATTTGGACAATGATGAGATTTGGGTCTTTCCTTTTAGTGAAAAGAGTGTTATCTACCATTCCCATGGAATAATCATGTTTAATAAAGAAAGCTTTTAATCAATCATACCAAGCTTTGGGAGCATGTTTGAGTCCATAAAAAGCTTTCTTTAACTTATAAACATAATCAGGTTTTGCGAAGTCAATGAATCCTGGAGGTTGTGCCACATATACCTCCTCATTGATAAAACCGTTAAGGAATGCACTTTTCACATCCATTTGGAATAACTTAAAATCTAGGGCGCAAGCATAGGCAAGTAATATCCTAATCGATTCTAGTCTAGCTACGGGGGCATAAGTTTTGTCATAATCAATTCCTTCTTGTTGATTATAACCTTGGGCAACTAACCTAGCTTTATTCCTAGTGACTATTCCATTCTCGTCTAACTTATTCCTATATACCCATTTGGTTCCTATGATGGTCATATCCTTTGGATTTGGAACTAATTCCCAAACATCATTTGCCTTAAATTGATTCAATTCTTCATGCATAGCTATAACCCAACTTTCATCCTTTAAAGCCTCGCTAATATTCTTAGGTTCTATTGCTGAGATGAAACAAAAGAAATTGTTTTTATCTTGGGCTTGTAACCTAAGGGTTCTTTGGTTAAGATGTCCTATTATATTATCTAATGGATGTGATCTAGATTCTTTAATATTAACAGTTTCGTTATTTTCTAAGTGAATGTCTTCATTATCATTTCCTATGGGTTTTGTTTTACTAACCTCAATAGCTTCATCTTCGACTAAATCATCATCTTCTAAAGGTAATGTTTTAGGAGGTGGTGGTGTTTCATCAAATGTTACATTTAGTGATTCCTCTACTTTCATGGAGTGTTTGTTAAGTATTATATATGCTTTGCTATTTTGTGAGTATCCTAAAAATATTCCTTCATATGATTTTGGATCAAACTTAGTGAGATAGTCCTTAGTGTTTAAAATATAGCATTTACTTCCAAATACCTTAAAGTAGCTTAAGTTTGGTTTTCTACCTCTTAATAACTCATAAGGAGTTTTTCCTAGAATTCTTCTAATTGATACCCTATTTAAAATATAAGTTGATGTATCTACGGCGTGACACCAAAATTTTTGTGGGATGGATTGTTCATTTAACATAGTTCTACTCAATTCTTGTAGTGACCTATTTTTTCTTTCTACTACGCCATTTGATTGAGGAGTACGAGGAGCGGAGAAATTGTGAGATATTCCATTTAACTCGCAATATTTTCCGAATTGTACTTCGTTATCAAATTCCCTACCATGGTCCGTCCTAATGGCAACTATTGAGCATCCTAATTTATTTTGAATCATTTTACTAAATATTTCGAATTTTTCAAAGGCTTGGGTCTTGTCACTTAAAAACCTAGTCCACGTGTATCGTGAGTAGTCATCTACTATCACTAAGGTATATTTGTTTCCTCCATAGCTCTGCACAGCGGATGGACCAAAAAGATCCATATGTAATAATTCTAGGCATCTTGTAGTGGATACTATATTCTTGGCTTTGTGACTAGCATGAGCTTGTTTTCCAATTTTACATGCATCACAAAAATGCTTGTCATATTTTAGATTAGGCAAATTTCTAACTAATTCCTTAGAGGCCAAAGATTGTATTTGTTGCATATTAGCATGTCCTAATCTCCTATGCCATAGTGTAGAGTTTTCATCTAGGGTCGTTAGGCATATTCTATCCTCAGGTTTGTTTCCTAGTTTCATAACATATATACCACCTTTTCAAATTCCTCTACCTATAATTTTCCCATCCTTAACTATTTCGCTATCATCTTCGGTAAATGTGACTCTACATTTATTATCACATATTTGTCCTACACTAAGCAAGTTATATGTTAATTTATCTACATGCTCTACATTTTCAATAGTAAGTGAGTCTTGAGAGATCGTACCTTTGCCAATGATTTTTCCACGTAAGTCACTACCGAAAATAACGTTACCTCCATTGTATGCCTTGTATGTAGAGAATAGATTGCGATTCCCCGTCATGTGCCTCGAACATCCGCTATCTTTGATCCATTCGTCAGGTTCCAAGTCAATTCCTAAACATATTTCGTCGGTTTCTTTTGCTATAAAACACTTTTCGTCTCTTGGCTTTTCAACTTCTTCTTTGTCACTATCACTCCATGTTCCACTAACAAAAGCACCTTGATTTTCATAACCCGGTGGCTTTAGACATTCGCCAATGAGATGATTTGGACTTCCACATCTAAAGCACTTTCTCTTCCCGTAGTTGTCACTTCTATTCCTTTGGAATGCTTTTCTTTCGTCTCGTGATGATCTAGTGAATCTTCCTCGTCTCTTGAAGAACTTCTTGAATTCTCTTATGGCCATTGCATATTCTTCGTCTTCACTTTCGTCACTTGACTCATCATCATCACTAGGTTCCTTTTTGGCTTTTAGAGCAATGGATTTGGTTTGTTCTTTCTTGGCTTTGACTGTTTCCGAATCTCTTCTTATGATTTCTTCATGAATCTTCAAGTTGCCAATTAGTTCATCTAGTGATAACGTCATCAAGTTCTTTGATTCTTCGATTGCCGTGACCTTAGCTTGCCATTTTGGATGCAATGCCCTAAGAAATTTCCTAACACAATTTTTACTAGAAAATGTCTCATCAAGTGTTTTTAAACTTGTGATGATAGTGTTAAACTTAGCAAAAGCATTATCAACTGATTCCTCTTCCAGAATCGTAAATTGTTCATATTGTTGTACAAGAAGATCTATTTTATTATCTTTGACTTGGCAATTACCTTGGTGAGTAATTAGTAAAGAATCCCAAATTTCTTTGGCGGTTTTACACATAAAAATTCTTTCATATTCTTTGCGTGGTAACGCATTATGAATTACCATTTTAGCCTCATTATTTTTTTTTTAATTTCTTTTTCAAATCATCATTTTGTTCTTCAAAAGATACAATTTCATTCATTTTAGTTTCAACATTATATTGAATAGGAGGAAAATCACCAAAGGTAATAATATGCCAAAGATCAAGATCTTTTGATTTCACATACGTTTCGAATCTATTTTTCCAATATAAAAATCCATTACTTTCAAATAGTGGTGGTCTTTGCATAGATTGCCCTTCTAAATATTTTTCAGATTCCATAGATCGTTACAAGTTTTAAAATACAATATATTTTAAAAATCTTGCTAAACCTGGCTCTGATACCAATTGTGGAAAACTAGAAGGGGGGCTGAATAGTTTTACGTCTTTTTATTTCGTTATAAAATTAGTTTTAGAGTTTTGCTTAGCTTTTAGAAACTTAGATTCGATAATATGTGATCTCAAGTCTTGTACAATATAAACAATTTATACTACACAATATAATATAATGATAAGTAATGAAATAAGTGAGAGATGGAAAGATCGAACCACGAGACAAGAGATTTATAGTGGTTCGGCTACAAGGACACCTTCCTTGCCCTACTCCACTCCCCGAGCACCTAACTCGAGAGTTTTCTTCACTATATCAACAAGCTCCCTTATGGCGGAGAAAACCGTACACACCAATATACACACCAATCTACACACCAATCTACACACCACTTTTCACACCACAACTTCGTCACACCTAAGTCACAACTTCTACACAACTTCTTCAAATCAATCTACTTCACAACTAACTACTCCACACCTATCTTCTTCACACCAATCTAGTACCTAGCTTATCTTCTTCACACCAAGCTACTAACTAATCACACAATCTATATCTAACACAACTATCTACAATCAAATATTCACAACAATCTTCACAAAGAATAATGTAAATTATCTTTGATGATGCACCAACAACTTGGATGTGGAGATCACAACAAGTTGTAATACTTCTTGTCTTGAGGGATAGAAGTATTCTTCTCTTGCACTTGAGAGGATGAAGGTTGGATCACTTTGAAACAAAGAATTTATACAGTTATGATCAAAGGATAAAAGAATGGAGATTTGGATCTAGATAAGAAAGTTTAGTAGTGCAAAAGGTGAGTAAAAAATCCAGGTTTAATGTGGTATTTATAGGCAACAGATTCTGACAGAGGAGCGTGGCCGGTCCCCTTAAATCATGGTCGGCCCCCTTAAAATTAAGGGGACCGCCCTTTGTAATTAAGGGGGCCGCCCAGCTGTAACGGCCAGATTCTTTGTCTTTTAGTGGGGAAAGTTTATTTGGTGAAAAACTAACTGATTTTGGTTAAAAATTTGAATTCATATATTAGTATGAATAAAACATTTTTCTTTATTACCAAAAGTGTTTTTCAAAAATATATAATATGTTTATATAATTAAATAAACTTTGTAATGCTTAATTAAACTTTCCTTTGATCATAAAATGCACTAAACACTTTGTTTATTCATACCTTAAGTGATTTGGATGTAAAGAGAAATATTAATCACTAAATACTTGTTTATGACAAGTTTTAGTTCTATGAGTTTATATTTTGTGATAATTAAAACATAGAGATATTGATAACATGTTAATAATGTTTTTAGGCATTATTTATGTCAACAGATTAGTGTTGGTTTAGGGTGGATTAGTGGTGATTAGTGGTGGATTAGTCAAGTTGGTGACGCACCTACTTGTGTGTGTGCTTAGAGGTGTTAGGGTGTGTGCTTGGGTATGAATAAGGTGTTAGGGTGCTAGGTTGAGGTGTTTGAGGTGCTTATGTTTAGGTTTTACTTGTTTTAGTTAAGTTTAGACCTAGTTCTACTTATTAAGTGGTTAAGGTTTTACCTAAGGTTTAGTGCCTAAGTTAAGTACCTAAGTGTGTTTAGTGACTAATCCTAAGACCTAAAGGGTTTATTCTGAGTGAGAGTAACTTGTGGGAAAGTGTAACACCCCCAAAATACCGCAGCGGAAGACTGTGTCATAGGGATGCTACTTCAGGGCACAAAGTACAAGATATAGAAAACGCCCTCTAAATGAGACGTTTTAGAAAAAGTTACCATTCGAATAGATAAAAGTCATAGTTTACAAAACAAAGATCCCAAAGTAGAATGATACATAAGTTTTTAAAGTGTATCGAATGGTAAACGATAAAAGTGAAAGTCTCCAAAAGCATGCCCTAAGACTCTCAGCTCCACAAACCTGCTATCGCCTTCCTAACCTGAGATAAACATGCTTAAAAGTGTCAACACAAAGGTTGGTGAGTTCATAGAGTTTGTCTTAGTACAGATGAAAAGCCTATAAAGAATGTTCACACAGCAAAGGCATCGTAAATCCACTCAGTTGCAAGTCCCGCCATAAGAGACTTGTAACCTGTGTGTTTACAACCCACTGCTACAATATAATATGATTAAGATATGTATAAGTTCATAACAATAGTTAAGCAATTAGTAGTGAGTCTACACTTCATATCCGAAGACCTCATGTTTGTATGTATGTCTCAATGGTTGTGTCCAGCAACTTAATCTGGGGCCATTGGAAATCTGTATGTATGTATCCATGGTTGTGCCCAGCAACTTAATCTAGGGCTCTGTATGTATGTATCCATGGTTGTGCCCAGCAACTTAATCTAGGGCCATTGGAAATCTGTATGTATGTATGATTACTTGGTGCCATTTCCCAAAGTATAATAGTAAGTATGTGTGCATGTATCAATCATGTATGTATGTAATCAAGAATAATGAAATCAAGTATAATGTAATCAAGTATAATGTAATCAAGTATAATGTTATCAAGTATAATGTTATGTGAATCCGTACAAGTAAGCAAGTAGTAGCATGTATCTCCCCCAAAGAGTTGATAGAACAATTAAAAGAGTAGGGGCTATGACTCACCTCGAAGCAATAGTACAATGCAACGGAATGTTAAGGACAACAATGCACGGTTATCTGCCGCAACCTAAAATGAATGATGAATGATCTCATTTAGATCACCAAATGATGTTATGAATGTCCATGCTCATGTTTCTATACCACTCTAGTCTTTGGAAAAACACTTGTGTTATCAAAAATATATAATCCAAGAATTTGGAAAAATATTGCTATTAGAAAATATAATAAGCTAGTTGTAATATATATATACTTATATATATATCGTATGTTTCCATGTTAGCGTTGAAATCCTCGGGTTGTAATCCTTGTAATATCGCCTTGAAATGATGAAAACATTCTTGTAATAACTAATACTACATTAGTTATAAAGCTTGGTACTTAATATTATTTCTAGCTAACAAAAGTACTTCGTAGTTTTAGTGTCCATTTTTATTAAAAGCTGCCTAATAAAAATGGTTTTAGCCGATATTCAAACGTGAATATCTTTGTCGTTACTTGTCCGTTTTACTTGTTCTTTATGTCCACGGTTACGTCTTAGTAGGTAGTAATATATTTTGGAAAGCTCGGCTCCTCCGGGTTACGTCTAAAGTCTCTTTTTGTCCAATGAAAAACGTCCAACAGCAAACATTTTCAGAAAAATACTTTTCGTCTACAATCTTACAAAAATCATAACTTCTTCGTTATAAACTCTTTTTAATCCGTTCTTTCGCCTACGGATTCGTTTTTGAAAGTATTTTCTAAAAATTTTGCCAAAGTTCACTTGGTGTTTACTGATTTTCCAGATTTTCACAAAATGGGACAGCATGTCTAAAATAGGTTCCAAATCAAGTTTTCAAGGTTTATAACTAATTTCTACCATCACCAAACCTCTTGTAATCACCACATAGCTAATCTAATCCTACCATACACCTTCTTAGGGTGCCATGGACTCCTAACCAAGTTATTATAGCAAGGGGATTCATAAATAAAAAGTTAGGGTTTGTATGTTTCATTTTAGACAAAATAAATGGTGGTATAGCTAGTTGTACATGGTTTTTAGCATGGAAATCATGAAATACAAGTAAATATAAGATGTTTCATGTAAAAATAAAGTGGATAACTTACTTGATAAAATGAGATGATTAGATGATGATTATGCTTGGATTTCTTGTGTTTTTCTTGATTGATTCTTGATTAGGCAAGTATAATGAACAAGTTTGATGTTATAACTTTTGAAAAAGAATCACTAGATCATGGATCTTGGGTTTGGTCGTGGGTTTTGGTTAAGGAAGAAAGGATGAGAGCTTTTTGATTCTCTAAAATTATATAAGTATTGTTTTTGTGGTTTATGTAATTAAGTAGTAAGTTATAATGTATTATAAGCATACATAAATGCTTTAGGTTAGAAAATTGTAAGAATTTGCCTAGGAGAGGACTTATGAGGCCGGTCCATGGTGGATGAGGGGGGGGTAGGGTAGTTTTGATTTAATTAGGAAATTAGTGTAAGGTTTTGTGTTATTCGTTTAAATCGGGTACCGGGTTTAATAGAAATAAATGTTCACGAAGTTAACCGGGATGAAATAAAGTTATAATAATGTTAAAAACATATTAGAAATATGTTGGGTATATTTACTGAGTGATCGGGTGATTATTGTTTAGTTTTCACGAAAACCGTCGTTATATTCATACGCGTACGTTATAAATAAAATAAATTTTCAAAATACTGGGTAACTGAATGTTATAACTTTTATGATATTAAAATGGATATAAAAATATGTCGGGACCATTGTGGGAATATTTAGATATATTCGTCGTGTATAAACCGGGTGTTAACGTTTACTATAAATACTTATATGTAAAAACGTTAAATGTATCAAATATAAATTTGAAAATCCTGAGAGTGGTATAACATGAAAATGTTGTTATGATGATATGCAGACTATCTCCAGTCCGTATGCAGTGTTCTTAACACTAATGAAATGAATTCGCACCTAAACCAATCCGGTTACGCGAATTTGAATACCCGTAAACTAAATTTACGATGAAATGAGTAATGCAAGTGAATGGTGAAAACTTTTCCGGAAATGAATAGTGTTTTGTGAATAGTAAATTTCCCAAATGTTTCTCAGAATATCAAAATGACCTCGAAAATGATGAATAGTAAAACAATGAATAGTGTTTTGATGAATAGTGATTTATGAATAGTGTTTTTCCAAAGTTCCCGAAATGACCTGAAATGACCTGAAATGGTGAGTTGTGACAGAAAGGCTTGACCTAGTTTTGTAACCTTAATGACGTACGTGTGTTTAGTGGGAGACTAGGGTTTATCCTATGGTTTAGTGCCTAGACTAGTGTCCTATAGGTGTCTAATAGCTATTCCTAAGTTCTAAAAGGCTTATACTAGGTGGTAGTGACCTATGGGGAAGTTTTGAGATGGTTTAGACCTAATTCTAGTTATCTATGACCTAGTTATGGTTTAGGGCTTATGGGGTTTGTATCTAAGTTCTAAAGGGTTTATTCTATAGCCTAATAGTTCTAATATATCCTAATATTCCTAAGGAAACTCATACTTAAGCCTTGGACACATTCATACTAGTTAAACTAAGCATATAGGTTCAGATAAGCACATAATCCTACTTAAGTTTTAGTTTAGGGTTTATTAGGGTTTTGTGTTATGTTTAGTGTCTTAGATTGGTGATTTACTTATTATGTTGTTGTTATGATTTTATGCTTCACATACCTGGGGTTTCTAGGATGTGAGTGTTGAGTTATTTGGCTTGTATAGATACTTGAGCAGGTCTAGTGAGTCATGCAAGTAATAATGCATATAAAAAGCAAAAATTTACCTGTGAAATACCTAGTATAGGTATTTGTAATGGGAATCATAGTAATGGGTGTTTGTGGGTTGTTATAGTCTTACCCCCTTAGGGAAAATCTCGTCTTGAGATTTTGACGATTATAAGGGTAGGGGAGAGAATAAGTCAAGAAAGTAGAGAAGGAAGAGGATTATCGAGGAAAATGATGTGAAAGGAAAGAAGATTTTGCACAAGCGGAGTAGGAATTGCTTGTACAGATACTAGATACTTAGGTTTTCATATCTCATTATTTGCAAATAAAGGCGTCCCAATATTTAAAAACAAAAGCGTATAAATTCTTAACATATTTGACTTATAACTTTCTCATTAAAATGTAGGAACATCCTAGTTCATTTTAAGAGGATAGTCATCATAAATCATCCTTAAGTAGTATCGGTGGAAAATGAAGAGAGTTTTACCGTATTTAAGGACATATGGTAAGGGAGTATTTTAGAGATGAGTTTCAACTGAGATGACGACTAGTTCTCATCTCGGTGAAAACAAGTTCTAGATACGGTAGAGGAATATTCTAGTCAAGGTAAAGACAAGTTCTAGTCATGATAGAGAGAAGTTCTAATCATGATAGAGACTAGTTCTAGTCATGATAGGGACAAGTTCTAAAGTTCTCCGGTTTAGCAACTTGTCACACGGGCGTAGAAGATCTCATTTTTACAATTTATTGCAAAGCAAGATTTAATATCATAGTCGAACATAATGAGGATTAAAGTTCGATGTAGATATTCTTACAAGTTCTAACTAATAGAAACTTGCGTTATGAAGAGAAATACAAGTTCTAGCTAATAGAACATTGCAGGATAAGGTAGGGAGAGAATATAGAAAGAAGAAAATACAGTGTAAAATGACGGGGAATTAAAAAAATGAAGGGAAATGGAATGAAGGATTTATTGGAGTGGAGTGGAGTGAGAAAGGAAAAAGGATGAAAAGGTAAAGTAGGGGAAATGGAAAAGGAAAAGAAGTTTGGAATGGGTGGAGTGGGGAAAAGTATAAGAGTGGGGAAAATGGAAAAGTATGGTTTTAATTTATGGAGTGGGGAAAAAGGCGGGAAAATGGGATTTTTAACGGAAGAGTAGGAAGAAGTGAGAGGAAAGGATTTAAACGGTAGAAAGAGAGAAATGAAAAGATGAGATTTAACGGAAGAGTAAGAGTATAGGATACCTGAAGGAGAATATCCTAATGGAGTTTTAGATTTACTAGATTTCTTCCCAGAGTTTTGTTTTCCCCCTAAGGTTCTTCTAGTTCTTCCTAACTAATCCTAATTTCTAAGGGTGAGGTGTTTGGTTCCATTGAGGTAGAGGGTTCTAAAGAGGGATTAGGTGTAAGTGTTTTCATTCCTAAGGGTTGACAAGGTATATCCTTATTTTTAGGTATTGTTTCAGGTTTTCTCTTTTGTTTTAGGTTGTCTATTATTGCCATTATTACTATTATTATGAGTATTACTATTCCTAGGGATTTGAAACCAGCTAGGGCACTATCCATAGTATCTCCTATGTGAAATTTCCTAATGGTTCTAAAAATTGTCAAATCCTAAGGTATAATCTAAAATCCTCAAGTGTATAGGTATGGTTATCCTAAGGGCTAGGTATGGGTAATCTATGACCTAAATCTACTTATTCCTATAGGGTAAGTGTGTCTATCCTAAACTAGGGGTCTAACGGCTTAGGGTGAGGGTTATGTAATCCTAGGTTTTCCTAACCTATATTCTAATCCTAATGTTTACTATTAAGTCTTATCATATATCTATTGGGGTAGGGGTTTTGGTTTCTAATCCTAATGGTCTAAGGTTTCTAATCCTAATGGTCTAAGGTTTTCTAATCCTAAGTTTATGTTTTCTAGGGTTATCCTAATGTTATTTCTAACCTCAAGTATGGAAATCCTAACTAAGGTTTTGGGGTTTACTAAAGGGGATTGGGGAAAACTAGCTCGGGTATCATAGTAATCTAGGGGAATAAAGAGTAGGAATATGCTTATATATGAGGATCATATATTTGCATATGGAATAGTTAGGGGTAGATCTCTAACTAGAACGGAGATAGCTTAAGAAAGCTAAGGAAAGAAGCGAAGGTTTAGAGATCAGAGGAGAAAGAATTCAGATCTCTATGGTGAAGAATGAGGATTTTCACCATCGGTAAAGGGAAAAAGAGTTGAAAAGGTTAGGGTAAGAGAAATTTAAAACAGTTTAGAGATTCGATTTAACTAAGACATCGGGGTGGGTTTCCTAAGATCCTAAGGGTAAGGGTTAAGGGTAGGTTATAAGTTTTTCCTAAGGGTTTTCTAAAGTTTCCTAATTTCCTAATTCCATGAGTTAGTGTTTCTAAGTTTTCCTCATCAATATCTATTATCTTTTCTAAAGTGCATTTCCTAAAGCGGGCAAAAGCTATTTTATGGTGATGTTTCATTTGGTTTTTCTGTATTTTAGCTATTTTAAAATGGTTTTCTTGTAAACTCTTTCTTAAACTACTATAGTCAGGTTGATTATCTAAGTTATTATTATTATGACCTTTCTTTATCTACTCAAGGAGATCAAGAAAAACTTCATCTAAGTTATTTAAAATCTCCTCTAATTGGTTTTTCTCATCTTCTAGAGTTAACCTAGAGGGTTTTTCTCCAATTTCATCTTTCTAAGATGGAATGGGAGGGTTTATTAAGTAAGGGGTAGGGATTAAGGTATAGGGTTGCCTAAAGTCATATCTAGGGGTATAGGTAGGGATAGGGTGTTTAGGTATATATGGTTCTCTCGGGAGAAAGAAACCATGGGGTTCTGTTCTAGAGGTAGGAAAAAGTGGATATATAATAGGGTTTAGGGGAGGTAGGGGTGATCTCTTAGCATAGAAATCTCTTATGTGTTTTAAATGAGGGTTATCTAAAGAAAGGGTATATCCTAATGGTGAAGGTTTATCTAAACTATTCCTAGAGTCTTCTAAGTTATAGGGTTTAGGGGAATAATCTAGTACATTTGGAGAGGAAAGATCATTCTCCAGATGTGGACTAGATGAGATAGGGGTAGAGTAGTGGGGAGTAGACATAACTATATAATAAAGAAAATATTGTAAATCATTTAGAAGTTAAGCAGGCAATTATTATACTTACCATAGCACATATGGTTATGGAGGATGGTAGGGGTACTGAGGACTTTCTCGGGTTTAGGAAAAATAGTTATAGTTTAGGTTTTGACCTTGTTCTCTACAACTGAAGCTCTGATGCTAATATGTAACACCCCCATTTTTCACTGATCGCAGCGATAAAGTGTTTGGGGTATTACTTCATAGAATCACATATACAGTAATAGAAAACGACTCGAAAAGAGATGTTTAAATTTAGTTATCATTCATAATTATCAGAGTTTTAATTATAAAAGATATACTTTTATTTTTGATGAGGTCCCAAAAATCTAAGAGTTAGGTTGGTTGTGTTTGAATGATAACTATGAAAAGTCCTTCGAGTTTAGTACCTCCTTCTGCCATGGATCCATAGAAGTAATATACCTAGAATACATGCTTAAAAAGTCAACATTATGTGTTGAGTGAGAATCATAGGTTTAGGGGTTAGTGAACACAAGTTCCCTGGGTTCAATTGTTACACCCATATGGGAAAATGCAAGTTTTGTGATAATTGTGATGCATGCACAATTATCAGGAGTTTAGTATGTTGCACTAAGCTCATGAATCACACCTTAACGATCCGGGTCATGTGGGCTGCAGACCCAACATGAGGGGATGGAAGGATAACTTGCCAAAGTTATACCTTGAGTGGATTCAAATATAGTACTTATTGGTACCACATAGTGGGGTATTAATACCAACGGGAGTTGTCAAACTCCAATAGATCTATCAACTATATTCGCGTTCGCATGGGTAAAATATCCCAAATGATTAGATTCATGAATTTTGGTTTTGTAGTGGTGGATGTTAGTTTACTCGTGCAACAATGTGACACCCCCAAAATTTACAACGCATCGGAATACCAATTTGGGTGTCACTTCATAATTCATAAAAACAAGTTACATAAAATGACCTCAAAAGAGACGTTTAATAAAATGTCACATTCAATTTGATAAATCAGAGTACAAAGGTCCCAACAATTTATATTTAAAACTTAAGTTACAAGAGTTCAAAAATGACTCATTTGCATATTTAAAGAAAATAATTATCGAATGTGAAGAAAACAAGTCCTTCAATGTTTGATATCCACGCGACTCCGATTGCTCCCAATGCTCAGCTAGCAAATAATACCTGAGAAAATACATGCTAAAAAGTCAACATAAAGTTGAGTGAATTCATAGAGTTTAATGAGTAATAAGTTGAATACAAGCATTATTCAGTTTAAAAGAAGTTGGGCTAAGCCCGTAATTAAGTTGACATGTAACAAATACAAGTCGGGAAATAAGATTTATAGCATTGAGCTCATGACACCGAACCTTGGCCAAGTTTAAATGCCCTTCACAAGGTATTCAATTGACATTTACCTCAATTCTCAATATTATATGTCCGTTTGACCCACAGTTGTCAAATGAGCGCTACTCACCCGAACAGGCCTGCCTGGCCAAATATGCATATCTATAATATTAGCGTTTACGCACGTAATTAACGGTTCATGAAATTAGGGACTTGATGGCAGAGGTACTCAATGTCTATAATTATGTAATCGTGAAACTACTTGTATTCCGTTTGTAAAACTAACATGTATCCCCCTCGCGAGGTTTATAAAACATTTAAATAAGTAAAAGCGAGGCTATGAACTCACCTCGAAGTGAATGAGCAACCAACATAAGCAGATAATCAAGAAGCACAGCACAACAATAATCGGACGGCTCGATCTAGAAGATAAGGTTTACCTTAACGGTTAAGACACGCTAAGAATAGAATAATGAAATTTAGTTTTCGATGGATGGTTAAGTCAAAACGATACATTGATAAAAGATTTAGTTTTCAATTTGTATTAGTTTGGTGGTTAAATAAAAATAAATCGGAAAAATAATACCAAGTATGTAATATATACATATGAAACATAAGCAAAAATATAATACACGGCATGTATTATATAAAAGAATGAGTAAATAAAAGTAATCGATGTATATAATACATCGCATGTATTATATAAGAAGAATCAAGAAAATAAATAAATAGTAAAACAATACACTTCGACACGATTCGGAAACCTCAAAATAGAGCAAAAGAAAGTTTCCGATAAAAGAAAACATACTATAAAAGCATCCTAAATGATTTAAAAGAAAATCCAAATTTTTATAAATTTTAGTATTTTTCGTATTTTTGTCGGGATTCAGGAAAACGTCATTTTGTGAAAAAAAATATTCCAAGTCTAGAAGTTTTAGAAAATTTCGGCATGACCCATTCGTTTATTGGACGTATCCATATTTTTACAAGACTATCATTAAGCAATTTAAAAGCATCCGACAAAACGACAATTATCCAATGTGACAAAAATAAACAATAACGGACTCGAGACACCCCTTTTGGATCATCGCATCCAAAAGTGCACGATAACCAAATACGGCTAATCCATATTCTAAAGATAATAAACAAAACAAGTAAGCAATTCCAAATAATCCTTTATATTATTAATAAGCCTTTATGTTGTCTTTCCTACATATATATATATATATATATATATATATATATATATATATATATATATATATATATATATATATATATATACTTTACTTAAATCTGACCCTGCCAAAACGACCCACTAAAACACATTTTCACGTCTCGGATATAAAAGAGATCTTATGGAAAACAACGTTTCGGACAACTTTTTAGTTATGGCCGAGACCTGAAACTCAACAGAAAATAACCAAATTGCCCTTACCAGATTCAGTTAACAGTTGACTTTTTATTAAAATGACAGCAGTTTGACTCAGTTTTTACCCGTTATAACCCAATTTCACAGTTTCGACTCTAAAAAGATTTTATGTAAAACGTCGATCCGAACAACTTTCGTGTTTCGTCGGAAGGCTGAAACAGCCTCGAAAGTACTCAAAATTGTCGTTTTAAATCTGGATCTGATGTTATTATTTATACAAAAAGCTGTTAAAAAATATGCAAGTTTCGTTAAACTTCATTTGGTCATAACTTTCTCGTTTTAAGTCCGATTTTTATGTTCTTTATATCCCCGGAAAGGTAATTAAGAGTACTAACATATTTTCAAGATTATAAGTTATCAAAAATATTTTATGGCTACTGTTCATACAGAATAAAATTATGACAGCTTATGTATAATTAATGTAACGTTATTCCAAACACCCCATTATGTTTTTAATAAACCTTTACGCTTATGAAGTATCGTCTTTATAAGGTTTCTAATGTTCCCTAATAATATATAAATGATACAATAGCATTCGCTAAGGTTTTTAAAGCTAAAACGGACTCGAAAACATTTAAAAACACCAATTTAATTTCTAAACAGCAATGTTGTTTTGACTTTTTCAGAAAAATTCTCCGACTTTGACCAAGCTTAAATCCCACGTTTTACACTTTCAAGCTTAAAAATCCGCGATGTGTTTAGTAAAATATTATTCCGGACAACTTTCGTGTTTTATGCTAAAGCTGGTTCGGACTAGAAAGGGTCCGAAATCTCGTTTTAAAAATCATATCAGCAAGTATAATGTTTACAGAGTGCAGTCAAATTCTTTGATTTTCAAAATCTTAAATCGGTCGTATCTTCTTCGTTATGTGTCCGTTTCCGACGTTCTTTATATGAAAATTTATCTATACGAAATGAGCTATCCAAAAATTAACCTTTTAGGTTGCCAAAACATTTTTAAATTACCCTGAACCTATAATTTAACTCTTGACAGCAAGTATTTAGCCGAAAACATAAGCTCACACAAGCAATAATGAAAATAACACAAAACTAATCACACCCATATGGTAGGTTTACAGCCGGCGCAAAAAAAACACCCCTTAAAAGCTGAAAATTGCAGAAAACTCACAAAAGTACTCCAATAAGGCCAAAAAAAGCCAAAAATAAGCACTTTAGCAACTAACTTTTTATTTAACCAAATTAACCACCATGATTTAACTATTAATTTTTACAAAAGAACCACATACCCAATTCGATTTCTACAGCCCCGGTTGGTGATTCGATTCAATTCAAAATCTTCAAAAATTAATAATATTCAAACTAACCATCCAATTGAAAAACTAAAAAGATAGGATTGAAAGATGAAGAAAAACATACTTGATGGTATAATTGACCCATGAATTTCATCACAATTACACCCTCGATTCGTTGGAAATTAAAACCCGATAACAAGGAAGGCTCTAGCTTTGATTCTTGATGGAGATGATGGTGGAAAAATTGATGGTGATGGTGTGTGGTTGCTGTTGTAGTCGAACAAGAAGGAGGAGCAGGAGGTTTTGTCGATATAAACAAGAAAGAAAAAGAAGGGGGTTTATTTATTTGTTTTATTTTTAAGTGTACACCCGGGTAAGCTTGGTCCATAAAAATATAAAAGAAACCCAAAAATTTGTGTTTATGGAAAACATTTTTATAAAGTAATAAATAACTTATTTTAGTATGTTTATTAAAATAATTTATGATAATTAAATATAAAAATTATCTATTATTGTGTCGGTACGCGCTGAGTGTCGTTTTTCACATTTTACGAGACAATCTCTCGTTTTCAAATCAAATGAGTTCGAAATAGTTTAAAAATGAAATATAAGTAATAATAAACATAATTTATTATATATAAAAAAAATGAGTCCGAAAAATTGCGGGTACGCGTTACGACATACGCGGTTAGATTCTCTCGGTAAAAATAAATTTACTTAAAATAGGATAATAGGTCAAATGTAAAATGTATGAGGTTTACTTAAAAATGTCAAAATAATAATAGTACATATAAAATACGACTATTTAGAGGAAAATAAAGTATATAGAACACCTAGACTGATCGTAGTCTAGTGTTGGTTACAAATTATGCATTACGCAATTGAGCTTTCTTGATTATACCTAAAAATATTTAGTTAAATTAAAAAAAAAAAATAGACATAGAAAATGGATACGTATTCTTTCATTAGAATATTATATTAATTTAATACAAGGCAAAATTTACCAATGGTTACAGTACATACCCCTTAAATGGAATCTCGTCCCGAGATTCAGTCTGTGTTATCCGTCGAAGTGGTGTCAGTGAAGAGGTGTGGTTAGTTGTAAAGAAATGAAGTCTTGAATAACAAGCGATGTCGTTCGATTCTCGTTGACTCGGAATACAGTGTACGGTAAGGTTGATTATACGGAGTAAAGATAGAGTAAGAATTTGCTTAGTTGTTGTGCTCGATTATATGAATATCGCTGAATCGTTTATGCTCACACAATAATTTTGTGATTCTTGAAAACCAAGTTAAAACATAATCCTAATATAACTATTTCCAGTATCTTAAAATTCATTTTTAAGTCGAACATAGGTGGTCAGTCTATGTTCCACTGTCCCTAGGTTAAATATAAGTGACCAGCCTATATTTAACCGAGGCTTGATGAATTTTGAAATACTCAACTTAGTTATACCTGTAATATGTCCGTTGTCCACACCGGGCCAGAATCACGAAACTTTAACAATGAAGGTTTCTGAAAAGAACTTGATGAATGTAGAGAAAGTTGCTGAACTTCAGCTTTTGTAGGTGATGAATCAGTTTATAAGAATTATAGGAAAATGACGAACAATAAAACAATAACAAAATAGTTCATGAGGTAATAATAAATCAATGTTTTAAGTTAATGAGAGGGGTAGAGTAAATTTTATGAAGCAACAAAATGGTTTATAGAATGGTGACAATTTCGGCAAATGACAAGATGATTTGTAAGATGATAACAAATAGTTTATTCGGAACTAGTCTAAAACAGTTTATGTAATAGTAGTATATCAGTAATATAGTTTATAGATGATGGTAAAGTAGTTTGTAAGAGAGTGGAAAGCATTGTATTAAAATTTTAGCGAAAATGGTTTAAAAGATGGTAGTAAACTAGTTTTACAAGGTAATTTACCAAATAATTTGTAAAGGGGTGACAAAATAGTCAATTCTGAACTAGTCAGAGCTAAAATAGTGGTGAATCATGTTATTAGTTTGCAAGGTAGTAGTGGGGTAATTTATTGACATGGTGCTATAGAGACTGAGTGTAAAGAGTCAGATAAAACGTTTATAATAAATATCCTTTATACAAATAAGAAATAACGCTCAGGTAAATAGGTATAAAAAGTCAAGAAAAAAATCAAGTGTATATTGATGCGTGGGAATCGCAACAGGCTTTACCTCTCGAGGGATCTCGAGAAGCTTACAACCCCCACCAGGCAGTGTACCTGATCGTTGTAGTATAGTATAGTGACAAGTACCGGGGGATTGATCGTTCAGCTTAGGAATAGTGTCGCTAGGATTAGAAAGCCTAAATACTAGTTCCAAAGGTGAGAGATGATTATTTTTGTGTTTTTATATTTTTTAGAAAGCAAGTAAAATCTCGGGTTTTGAAGGATTAGGGCGGAATTAGTTGCTATTCAACTAACCCAATACTAAGATGCAATCAAAATAAAATACTAAAAATGAAAATAAACTAATTATACTAAGGTTGTGAGCAGTAATTGGAGAAAATGTGTTTACTTAGATTTCACTACTCCCTAGATATCTTTTATACGTTAATTGCTTGTTATAATTGCATGGATGACGGATCGTATTCCATAATACCATTCATGGGGTGTGATGCGTGGGAATCGCACCTTGCTTTACCTCTCGAGGGATCTCGCGAGGCTTACAACCCCCACCAGGCAGTGTACCTGATCGTTGTAGTATAGTATAGTGACAAGTACCGGGGGATTGATCGTTCAGCTTAGGAATAGTGTCGCTAGGATTAGAAAGCCTAATTAATAGTTCTAGAGATGGAAGATGATTATTTTTGTGTTTTTATATTTTTATGAAAGCAAATAAAATCTCGGGTTTTGGAAGATTGGGCGGAATTAGTTGCTATTCAACTAACCCAAAGCTAAGATGCAATCAAAATAAATTAATAAAAATGAAAACAAACTAATTAAACTAAGGTTGTGAGCAGTAATTGGAGAAATTGTGTTTACTTAGACTTCACTACTCCCTAGATATCTTTTACATGTTAATTACTTGTTACACTTGTATGAATGACGGGTTGTATTCCTTAATACCATTCGTGGAGTGGCATACATAACTCCCCAACTCTATGAGCTCTTATCTCCTCCTACACCATGACCCAGCACAACTATAGGGATTGTAAACAGTGGCTCATGCATTAAATACAACCAATAAAGACCTAGTACGCCTCGGTTCATGTTTCTTAAGACGTTCAAGCATGTTACCATTTGGAGATCTGCCAGTTTTCTTAAGCCTAACATATAATATCATTCATTCAAAACAAGAATAGACAAGTAATCAACACATAATCAACATCTAGGTTTCATTAGATCTAAGCAAACACAAAGGAAATTTAGCCTACCATAGTAGAATTAAGATAAGAACAAAAGATAGACAACCAACACATAGACATATTGATTGAATTAAGAGTATACTTATCTCAATTACAATGCAAGGTCTCAAGGGTTTGGAACCCTTGAAAAACCTGTAAAAGAGGCACCAAAATCGTCTTTAGGGTTTCACCAAAACTTCTCTCTTTAATGAAAAAACTAGAAAACTATATATAGGAAAATCGTCCTGACGGCGTCAAGAGTAAAATCTGACGCCGTCAACTCGCCGCCATATACTTCCTCGGACGCCCTAGATCTAATCGTGACGGCCTATGTGACGCCGTCACCACCCTCGGTAAATTAATCTTGGTCATTTTGACGCCGTCATCTCTTCATCTGACGCCTTCACAACCTTCGGTAAAATATTCATCCTTTCTGACGCCGTCAAGAGTAAATCCTTGACGCCGTCACCTTGTAATTCCAGCTTGGATTTGGTACTTTGTTGTTTTCTTCACTTTATGCTCCAAAAACGTCCAAAATAGCCTCTTTTCCAGAATTCACTCTCCAAACACCTAAAATCACAAAAGGAACGATTTAGGGCAATATTTGATCAAATAAATTCGGATTCGGGCTTAAATGACCCCCTAAAAACGGATCATTTTTCGCCTCATCATATACCCTTACACTTGAGATTTGCTTGTCCTCAAGCAAATGAGCTTTTATTCTACTCAAAAGACAAGTTAGGGGTCATTTAACACTAATATAAAAGTAATTACAACAAATAATCGTTCCACTAAAGACCAATAGACAAGCACGAAGATCATACACAAGCACCTCACAAAATAGATTACCATAGGCTTGGGAAAGGATCAAACCTCCACCACATGGCGTAAGCACCTAGGATAAACTATCAAAGAGGTCTTTTTAAAGGGTTATAACGTTAGGTGTAGGGATATGAATTACACGGTTTTGTTGGATAAAGGGGATTTTACTGGTGGCGAGTTAACAATCTTAGTTAATTACATGTACAAGATGGCGTTGCTAAGCCAAGACTAGACTCGACTTAAGCTAATAAATGTAAAATAACTAAAAACATAAAATGAACATAGAATGAAAACGGGATGGTAGTCCGTATGTTTTTTTCTCTCTTTTTTTTTTTCTATTTTTTTTTTCTTTTTCTTGATTTTTTCGATTTTTTTTTTCTTTTTCTTGATTTTTTCGATTTTTTTTTTTTTTTTTTTTTTTTTTTTTTTGCATACACTCTTACCCTACCATCCAAAATAATACATCATAGGGGTTTGAGCACTCCCCTTACACTTGAATCTTTACATACTTTACATTAAACTATTCTAATGACTCGAATTAAGAAAATCAAAACACTTGGAGCACTTTTAAGATTAACGTACATATGGGGGTAATAAGTGTTGTTCTTCCCCATTACTCCATAAAATAAGTACTTACCCATGAGTCCCAATCGTCCCAAAACAATATGTACAAGGATATGACTCGACTTAGCAACCATGTAATCAATTAGAAAGTTAACTTAGGGTTTAACAAATAACAATAATGCACTAAAAATGAGCGCATACACGGAAGGCTAAGGCGATTTGGGTGTACATTTAAGTGGGGTGTAACAAATTCTTCCTTTAAGTAAAATGCTTAAAGTTAGAAACGAAAAGATAGGCTCGGAGGGGTGTACTAGGGGTATCGTGTACTAAAAATGAGTACAACGCTAAGGGTGTGGGAAAAATTAGTTGACTTAACTAGCCAAGTAATATGACTTAAATGGTCAAGTAATCGTAATACGGGTTTAACACAAGGGTGATCCTAATGCCTCTTATCATGTAGTAAATCCTACTACACGAATGTAGTCTCACTAGCGGTCTCGGGATGCATCACTAACGCAAGTTCTAGAATCTAAATGCAACCGGTACACTCATAAGCACCAATAATGAATGCTTTTCCTATCAAAACTAAAGGCGAACCTCACATTTTTGGGTGGAAAATTTTTCTTTATATACGGTTATGTGCTAGTCATACAACCTCCTATCCATGAGACGCTTGCTATGGCTAAAGTTTCACTCCTAAATGTTGTAAAAAATTTTAAATTTGGCGCTAAAATTGCACTAACAAGTATTTCTCATAGTTTTATTACTCATCTACTATCAAACAAAACAAACTCAAGCGAAAGTGCATATGTAAGGTATCATCTTTTTACCCTCCCCTTACACTTAAGATGAACATTGTCCCCAATGTTCAAGTAAAGAATGTAAAAGTTAAAAGTAAAGAGAATGAATTCAAATACTCCCCTGATTCGCTCGGTATGGATTTTAGGTTGGCCAGGTTAAATCTTCCTCCAAGAAAACGAACAATCAAAGCTTCCCTTCCAGAATATAAATCATCTTCTTGTCTCAAATAACTTGTAAATCCTGACAAAAGTAGACAAGGCAACCTCGCGTAAAATCGGCGGCATCCTATATAAGTTACTAAATCCTAGAAAACAAAATAAGATATAATGCTTGTGGAATGAAGTTTGCAGATTTCCTGGAGATTATAAAACTTAATAATTCACAAAAACTTATAAGACTCCGTTAGAAAAACAAAACTGGTAAAATTTCCAGATTTTTGACTCCTGACGCCGTCAAGAGCAATTGCCTGACGCCGTCAGAATGAACCTGCAGAAATCTTTATGTTAAGTTTCCGGAAAATTTCTGGAAAAACTTTGTCCTACTTCCTGGAAAATCCTGCAAAACTACATCATGACTCAATACAAGCATTTGACTCTAACAATACGAATACACATGTTCATTAAATATTGTGGAGAATCATGATCGGTTTGTTTCTAAAAAAAACATATTTGGGGTTTCCCCTTACACTTATCTTTTGCAAAAATACCTTTAGGTTGAAGTTAAGACTAGGCTAAACAACATAATAAAGTATTTCCACATTTTAATTGAGAAACATGATCAACCAACAATAAAAATAGAGCATGCATACGGAAGCAAATAACAATCAAACAATTAAAATCACACAAAACATGGGTTGCCTCCCAAGAAGCGCTTTTCTTTATTTACGAGTCTTGTAGCTAGACTCAAAGTCGTGGGTTACTACGTTTTCCTATCCCGCAAAATGAATGCGGTCTCAAACATCTTAACCAGTCTCTTATCCTTCCTATACTCGGGGCCTAAAGCTAAACATTTCGAGTAATAGATCTCTTTCTTTTTGTAACCTCCAATGTCTCTCTCCCCCTCACTTTCAACCTTAATCACGGGGGTGTTGTCAACATCGAGATCCTCAACCTCTCTAAACCTCTCTTCTTTATGGGGCATCCTATATCTAATGCTCTTTTCTTTAGTAGCGAATGTGATAATGCCCTCATCATGGTTGTAAGTCATTTTAGAGGTTTTGACAAAAGGTTCTCCTAAAACAATCTGACACAAAGATTGATCAATAATTCCCCTAACATCTTCTAAGATCATGAAGTCGCACCTATAAACAAAATCCCCAACGAAAACATGTAACCCCCTAACCCGCTCAACAAAATTACACATGCGATTAGGGTTGTAAGGGTCCCGCCTAGGTTTCAACTTTTTGTTCATGATCCAATTATAATAAAGCCTAGACATGATGTTCATTGGTGCCTTTAAATCGATATAGGTGTGTTCTCTAAACATATGACCAATCATGCATGGAACCTTAAGATTCATAAAATTATGTTTCCTAATCCATGGTTGTTTTCGGTACTTTGCGGGGCAAGGGCATTTTATAAGGAACTTATGGTACCTCAATTCCTCAAGGGTTGGTGTGGAGTTCCTAATTATTCTATCATCATCCCATGGCCCTCCCCTACAAGTGTTACTCTCTAGCTCGGTTTCACCTATATTCATCTCATCGACCGTTCTTACTTTATCATTTTCTGTCTTAATTTGGTTATGTTGCAAAATAACTTCCTTGGGTAAGGTGAATCTAGTTAAGAAATAGGAAGCAAGATCGTCCCAAGAGGAGACGGATCTTTCAGGGAGTTGGCATAACCATTGAAGAGCCCGACCATGTAAAGAGAATTGAAAAAGGACTAAGAGCTCCCCTTCTTGAGTATCAACACCTAATCCTACAGAATTGGTAATTTTTAGGTAGTTCTCGAGGTGTTGGGTCGGGTTTTCGAAAAAATACCCATAGAATGCACACCCGTCTTGCACCAATCGAACGGTGCTGGATTGCAAACGGATGGTCCTTATAGGTGGTTGGATTGGTTGTGGTAGGTTTTGTGGGTGGTTTTGATGCGGTGGGTTGATGGGTTCACGGATGTTACCTCCTTCCATGATGTCGGAAGGTAAAGAGTTACGAACAAAAGCACGAAGAAATAAGATAGACTAAAGAAGACCTAAAAATTAAAATAAAATCTTACTAGAAAGGAATCTAGCAAGTAGACCTAATAAAAAGAAATCCTAACCTAGACAATAACTATTCCCCGGGCTGCGGCGCCAAAAACTTGATGCGTGGGAATCGCACCTTGCTTTACCTCTCGAGGGATCTCGCGAGGCTTACAACCCCCACCAGGCAGTGTACCTGATCGTTGTAGTATAGTATAGTGACAAGTACCGGGGGATTGATCGTTCAGCTTAGGAATAGTGTCGCTAGGATTAGAAAGCCTAATTAATAGTTCTAGAGATGGAAGATGATTATTTTTGTGTTTTTATATTTTTATGAAAGCAAATAAAATCTCGGGTTTTGGAAGATTGGGCGGAATTAGTTGCTATTCAACTAACCCAAAGCTAAGATGCAATCAAAATAAATTAATAAAAATGAAAACAAACTAATTAAACTAAGGTTGTGAGCAGTAATTGGAGAAATTGTGTTTACTTAGACTTCACTACTCCCTAGATATCTTTTACATGTTAATTACTTGTTACACTTGTATGAATGACGGGTTGTATTCCTTAATACCATTCGTGGAGTGGCATACATAACTCCCCAACTCTATGAGCTCTTATCTCCTCCTACACCATGACCCAGCACAACTATAGGGATTGTAAACAGTGGCTCATGCATTAAATACAACCAATAAAGACCTAGTACGCCTCGGTTCATGTTTCTTAAGACGTTCAAGCATGTTACCATTTGGAGATCTGCCAGTTTTCTTAAGCCTAACATATAATATCATTCATTCAAAACAAGAATAGACAAGTAATCAACACATAATCAACATCTAGGTTTCATTAGATCTAAGCAAACACAAAGGAAATTTAGCCTAGCATAGTAGAATTAAGATAAGAACAAAAGATAGACAACCAACACATAGACATATTGATTGAATTAAGAGTATACTTATCTCAATTACAATGCAAGGTCTCAAGGGTTTGGAACCCTTGAAAAACCTGTAAAAGAGGCACCAAAATCGTCTTTAGGGTTTCACCAAAACTTCTCTCTTTAATGAAAAAACTAGAAAACTATATATAGGAAAATTGTCCTGACGGCGTCAAGAGTAAAATCTGACGCCGTCAACTCGCCGCCATATACTTCCTCGGACGCCCTAGATCCAATCGTGACGGCCTATGTGACGCCGTCACCACCCTCGGTAAATTAATCTTGGTCATTTTGACGCCGTCATCTCTTCATCTGACGCCTTCACAACCTTCGGTAAAATATTCATCCTTTCTGACGCCGTCAAGAGTAAATCCTTGACGCCGTCACCTTGTAATTCCAGCTTGGATTTGGTACTTTGTTGTTTTCTTCACTTTATGCTCCAAAAACGTCCAAAATAGCCTCTTTTCCAGAATTCACTCTCCAAACACCTAAAATCACAAAAGGAACGATTTAGGGCAATATTTGATCAAATAAATTCGGATTCGGGCTTAAATGACCCCCTAAAAACGGATCATTTTTCGCCTCATCAGGGTGGCATACATAACTCCCCAATTCTATGAGCTCTTATCTCCTCCTACACCATGCCCAGCACAACTATAGGGATTGTAAACAGTGGCTCATGCATTAAATACAACCAATAAAGACCTAGTACGCCTCGGTTCATGTTTCTTAAGACGTTCAAGCATGTTACCATTTGGAGATCTGCCAGTTTTCTTAAGCCTAACATATAAATCATTCATCCAAGACAAGAATAAACAAGTAATCAACACATAATCAATATCTAGGTTTCATTAGATCTAAGCAAACACAAAAGAGATCTAGCCTAGCATGATAGAATTAAGACAAGAACATGATATAGACAACCAACACATAGACATATTGATTGAATTAGAAGAACACTTATCTTAATTAATCATGCAAGGTATCAAGGGGTTGGAACCCTTGAAAAACCTGTAAAGTTACGCCAAAATCGTCTTTAGGGTTTCTCCCAAAACTTTCCTCTTTAAATGTGAAAAACTAGAAAACTATATGTAGGAAAATAGGGATGACGGCGTCAAGAACAAAGGTGTGACGCCGTCATCTCGCTGCCAAATACTTCCTCGGATGGCCTTGATCTACTTCTGACGCCGTCAAGGCCTAGGCCGTCACACAAATTACTCTTGATGCCCTGTGTGTGACACCGTCATCAACTACGGATTTTAATTCTTGGGGTTTTGACGCTGTCAGGAAAAACTCTTGACGCCTTCATGTACTGTTCCCAGCATGGAAAATTGAGACTTTGCCGTTTTCTTCACTTTTATGCTCCAAAAACGTCCAAAATGGCTTCTTTTCCAGAATTCACTCTCCAAGTACCTAAAATCACAAAATGAACGATTTAGGGCAATATTTGATCAAATAAATTCGGATTCGGGCTTAAATGACCCCCTAAAAACGGACCATTTTTCGCCTCATCATATACCCTTACACTTGAGATTTGCTTGTCCTCAAGCAAATGCGCTTTTATTCTAGTCAAAAGACAAGTTAGGGGTCATTTAACACTAATATAAAAGTAATTACAAGAAATAATCGTTCCACTGAAGACCAATAGACAAGCTCGGAGGTCATATACTAGCACCTCACAAATAGTGTTTAGATACTCACATCTCTCGGGTGTAATAAAGTAATATAACATTATGGAAATGGAAGATATCTCTCACTACCTGTCATAGCAAAATAGATTACCATAGGCTTGGGAAAGGATCAAACCTCCACCACATGGCGTAAGCACCTAGGATAAACTATCAAAGAGGTCTTTTAAAGGGTTGTAACGTTAGGTATAGGGATATGAATTACACGGTTTTGTTGGATAAAGGAAGTTATAACTGGTGGCGAGTTAACAATCTTGGTTAATTACATGTACAATATGGCGTTGCTAAGCCAAGACTAGACTCGACTTAAGCTAATAAATGAGAAATAACAAAAACATAAAATGAACATAGAATGAAACGGGATGGTAGTCCGTATGTTTTTTTATTTATTTATTTATTTTTTTTTTTATTTTTTTTGCATACACTCTTACCCTACCATCCAAAATAATACATCATAGGGAATGAAAATTCCCCTTACACTTGAATCTTTACATACTTTACATTCAACTATTCTAATGACACGAATTAAGAAAATCAAAACACTTGGAGCACTTTTAAGATTAACGTACATATGGGGGTAATAATATTATGTTCTTCCCCATTACTCCATAAAATAAGTACTTACCCATGAGTCCCAATCGTCCCAAAACAATATGTACAAGGATATGACTCGACTTAGCAACCATGTAATCAATTAGAATGTTAACTTAGGGTTTAACAAATAACAATAATGCACTAAAAATGAGCGCATACACGGAAGGCTAAGGCGATTTGGGTGTACATTTAAGTGGGGTGTAACAAATTCTTCATTTAAGTAAGATGCTTAAAGTTAGAAACGAAAAGATAGGCTCGGAGGGGTGTACTAGGGGTTTTGTGTACTAAAAATGAGTACAACGCTAAGGGTGTAGGAAAAATTAGTTGACTTAACTAGTCAAGTTGTATGACTTAAATGGTCAAGTAATTATGATACGGGTTTAACACAAGGGTGATCCTAATGCCTCTTATCATGTAGTAAATCCTACCACACGAATGTAGTCTCACTAGCGGTCTCGGAATGCATCACTAACGCAAGTTCTAGAATCTAAATGCTACCGGTACACTCATAAGCACTAAAATTGAATGCTTTTCCTATCAAATCTAAAGGCGAACCTCACATATTTGGGTGGAAAATTTTTCTGAATATACGGTTATGTGCTAGTCATACAATCTCCTATCCATGAGACGCTTGCTATGGCTAAAGTTTCACTCCTAAATGTTGTAAAAAAATTTTAAATTTGGCGCTAAAATTGCACTAACAAGTATTTCTCATAGTTTTATTACACATCTACTTTCAAACAAAACAAACTCAAGCGAAAGTGCATATGTAAGGTATCATCATTTTACCCTCCCCTTACACTTAAGATGAACATTGTCCCCAATGTTCAAGTAAAGAATGTAAAAGTGAAAAAGTAAAGAGAATGAAATCAAATACTCCCCTGATTCGCTCGGTATGGATTATAGGTGGCCAGGTTAAATCTTCCTCCAAGAAAATGAACAATCAAAGCTTCCCTTCCAGAATATAAATCATCTTCTTGTCATACATAACTTGTAAAACCTGACAAAATAGACAAGACAACCTCGCGTAAAATCGGCGGCATCCTATATAAGTTACTAAATCCTAGAAAACAAAGTAAGATATAATGCTTGTTGAATGAAGTTTGCAGATTTCCTGGAGATTATAAAACTTAATAATTCACAAAAACCATAAGACTCCGTTAGAAAAACAAAACCGGTAAAATTTCCAGATTTTTACTCCTGACGCCGTCAAGAGTAATCCTCTGACGCCGTCAGAATGGACCTGCAGAAATTCTTATGTTAAGTTTCCGGAAGATTTCTGGAAAAACCTGGTCCTACTTCCTGGAAAATCCTGCAAAACTTCATTATGACTCAATACAAGCATTTGACTCTAACAAATACGAATATACATGTTCATTTAATAGTGTGGAGAATCATGATCGGTTTGTTTCTTAAAAACATATTTGGGGTTTCCCCTTACACTTATCTTTTGCAAAAATACTTCTAGGTTGGAGTTAAGACTAGGCCAAACAACATAGTAAAGTATTTCCACATTTTAATTTAGAAACATGATCAACCAACAATAAAAACTAAGCATGCATACGGAAGCAAATAACAATCAAACAAAATGAAAATCACACAAAGCATGGGTTGCCTCCCAAGAAGCGCTTTTCTTTATTTACGAGTCTTGTAGCTAGACTCAAAGTCATAGGTTAACGTGTATCGCTTATGCTCACATAACCAAGTGTGAGCCATCTAATAGTCGCCTCATCTTTCCTATAATCATCTCCTAACTCTAAGCATCCGCGATAGTATCTTTTATTCTTTTCATGAGTATACTTAAGTCCTCTTTTCTTATCATTCTCACTTAACATCTCTATAGGCGGATACCTACTACACTTTTCCATGGAGAAATCCTTGAACCTAGGGTGTGTGCGGGGCATTTGATAGACAAATTCTTCATCCCCATCCGAGAATGTAATTAACCCTTCTATGAGTTTTTCATCGAGGTTGGTCAACCGTTTGAAAGGTCTTCCAAACACAACTTGGGTCAATTTATTATCAATAAACTCTCCTAGATTCTCCATAACCATGAACTCAACAAGATAAACCAATCTTCCTATAAACACATGCAATGGTATTACCTTAGCAATAATGTTTTCTCCTTTGTATTCTAACTCATCTACCATGATTTTATTGTATTCATTACGTGAGATTATGTTCATTGGAAGAGATGAGTTGAGATAGGCGTTAAAGCTCTTAAATCCAATCTTACAAGGGAATTGCATGTTAAATGAACTATCACACTCAATCCTAGTTCTAGGGTCAACATACCTAAGAGGGTTTATTTCATCTTCCATTCTATCCTCATTAATCACGTCACCATCATCAAGATCCTCATCGGAGTCTGAATAGTAAAAAGGGCTAGCCCTACGGTCATCATCATGATCAGACTCTTCTAGCTCAGAATTATTGTCAAAGTAGTGGTTGGGTGAGAGGTTAGGTGGGTTCTCATTTTCTGCTGAAGGAAGTGGGACGGGCATTTGGAAAATCCTACGACGAAAAACACGAATAACAGGAATCAAACGATCAATGTTATTGTTATCCATCAAAATAGTTTACGAACAAAGGACACAAAGAAATAAGATAGACTAAAGAAAACCTAAAAATAAAAATAAAATCTTACTAGAAAGGAATCTAGCAAGTAGACCTAATAAAAAGAAATTCTAACCTAGACAATAACTATTCCCCGGCAGCGGCGCCAAAAACTTGATGCGCGGGAATTGCAACAGGCTTTACCTCTCGAGGGATCTCGAGAAGCTTACAAACCCCACCAGGCAGTGTACCTGATCGTTGTAGTATAGTATAGTGACAAGTACCGGGGGATCGATCGTTCAGCTTAGGAATAGTGTCGCTAGGATTAGAAAGCCTAAATACTAGTTCCAAAGGTGAGAGATGATTATTTTTGTGTTTTTATATTTTTTAGAAAGCAAGTAAAATCTCGGGTTTTGAAGGATTAGGGCGGAATTAGTTGCTATTCAACTAACCCAATACTAAGATGCAATCAAAATAAAATACTAAAAATGAAAATAAACTAATTATACTAAGATTGTGAGCAGTAATTGGAGAAAATGTGTTTACTTAGATTTCACTACTCCCTAGATATCTTTTACACGTTAATTGCTTGTTATAATTGCATGGATGACGGATCGTATTCCTTAATACCATTCATGGGGTGTCATACATAACTCCCCAATTCTATGAGCTCTTATCTCCTCCTACACCATGCCCAGCACAACTATAGGGATTGTAAACAGTGGCTCATGTATTAAATACAACCAATAAAGACCTAGTACGCCTCGGTTCATGTTTCTTAAGACGTTCAAGCATGTTACCATTTGGAGATCTGCCAGTTTTCTTTAGCCTAACATATAAATCATTCATCCAAGACAAGAATAAACAAGTAATCAACACATAATCAATATCTAGGTTTCATTAGATCTAAGCAAACACAAAAGAGATCTAGCCTAGCATGATAGAATTAAGACAAGAACATGATATAGACAACCAACACATAGACATATTGATTGAATTAGAAGAACACTTATCTCAATTAATCATGCAAGGTATCAAGGGGTTGGAACCCTTGAAAAACCTGTAAAGTTACACCAAAATCGTCTTTAGGGTTTCTCCCAAAACTTTCCTCTTTAAATGTGAAAAACTAGAAAACTATATATAGGAAAATAGGGATGACGGCGTCAAGAACAAAGGTGTGACGCCGTCATCTCGCCGCCAAATACTTCCTCGGACGGCCTTGATCTACTTCTGACGCCGTCAAGGCCTAGGCCGTCACACAAATTACTCTTGACGCCCTGTGTGTGACGCCGTCATCAACTACAGATTTTAATTCTTGGGGTTTTGACGCCGTCAAGAAAAACTCTTGACGCCTTCATGTACTGTTCCCAGCATGGAAAATTGAGACTTTGCCGTTTTCTTCACTTTTATGCTCCAAAAACGTCCAAAATGGCTTCTTTTCCAGAATTCACTCTCCAAGTACCTAAAATCACAAAAGGAACGATTTAGGGCAATATTTGATCAAATAAATTCGAATTCGGGCTTAAATGACCCCCTAAAAACGGACCATTTTTCGCCTCATCATATATAGATAGTGTTTTATATAATTAGTAGCAATTCGGAAAAGGGTGCAGAAATGCTCAGAAAACATAAGTTTACGGAGAGTAGAGAAATCAAAAGGAATTGATAAATTGTAACGAATTTCGCCGACAGATGAAATGATAGTACATAAGGTTATCAAAGAGTTTAGAGACCATTGTAATCATCTACAATGTCTGATAAATAAGAGAAACCATTGTGCAACTCACAATGTTAATGAAGTAAATGAGACCATTGTGTAACCCACAATGTCTTGAAAAAGATTCATAGATCACAAGAATGTAAGAGTAGGCATGAGAGAGCAAAATCATGACTATGGGATATATTCATTAGTCATAAAATAGAAGTATGGATGCAAAATAGAGCATATAAGTTACCTGGGAGCAAGCGTACGCGAATATCAAACAATGGTGAAAGACTTAAAAAAAATTCGAAAATCAGTTATAGTTTAGGTTTTGAAAACGACCTAATTCGCTATAACTAATGCTCTGATACCATTCTGTGACACCCCCAAAATTTACAACGCAGCGGAATACCAATTTGGGTGTTACTTCATAATTCATAAAAACAAGTTACATAAAATGACCTCAAAAGAGACGTTTAATAAAATGTCACATTCGATTTGATAAATCAGAGTACAAAGGTCTCAACAATTTATATTTAAAACTTAAGTTACAAGAGTTCAAAAATGACTCATTTGCATATTTAAAGAAAATAATTATCGAATGTGAAGAAAACAAGTCCTTCAATGTTTGATATCCACGCGACTCCGATTGCTTCCAATGCTCAGCTAGCAAATAATACCTGAGAAAATACATGCTAAAAAGTCAACATAAAGTTGAGTGAATTCATAGAGTTTAATGAGTAATAAGTTGAATACAAGCATTATTCAGTTTAAAAGAAGTTGGGCTACGCCCGTAATTAAGTTGACATGTAACAAATACAAGTCGGGAAATAAGATTTATAGCATTGAGCTCATGACACCGAACCTTGGCCAAGTTTAAATGCCCTTCACAAGGTATCCAATTGCCATTTACCTCAATTCTCAATATTATATGTCCATTTGACCCACAGTTGTCAAATGAGCGCTACTCACCCGGACAGGCCTGCCTGGCCAAATATGCATATCTATAATATTAGCGTTTACGCACGTAATTAACGGTTCATGAAATTAGGGACTTGATGGCAAAGGTACTCAATGTCTATAATTATGTAAACGTGAAACTACTTGTATTCCGTTTGTAAAACTAACATGTATCCCCCTCGCGAGGTTTATAAAACATTTAAATAAGTAAAAGCGAGGCTATGAACTCACCTCGAAGTGAATGAGCAACCAACATAAGCAGATAATCAAGAAGCACAGCACAACAATAATCGGACGGCTCGATCTAGAAGATAAGGTTTACCTTAACGGTTAAGACACGCTAAGAATAGAATAATGAAATTTAGTTTTCGATGGATGGTTAAGTCAAAATGATACATTGATAAAAGATTTAGTTTTCAATTTGTATTAGTTTGGTGGTTGGTTAAATAAAAATAAATCGGAAAAATAATACCAAGTATGTAATATATACATATGAAACATAAGCAAAAATATAATACACGGCATGTATTATATAAAAGAATGAGTAAATAAAAGTAATCGATGTATATAATACATCGCATGTATTACATAAGAAGAATCAAGAAAATAAATAAATAGTAAAACAATACACTTCGACACGATTCGGAAACCTCAAAATAGAGCAAAAGAAAGTTTCCGATAAAAGAAAACATACTATAAAAGCATTCTAAATGATTTAAAAGAAAATCCAAATTTTTATAAATTTTAGTATTTTTCGTATTTTTGTCGGGATTTAGGAAAGCGTCATTTTGTGAAAAAAAATATTCCATGTCTAGAAATTTTAGAAAATTTCGGCATGACCCATTCGTTTATTGGACGTATCCATATTTTTACAAAACTATCATTAAGCAATTTAAAAGCATCCGACAAAACGACAATTAACCAATGTGACAAAAATAAACAATAACGGACTCGAGACACCCCTTTTGGATCATCGCATCCAAAAGTGCACGATAACCAAATACGGCTAATCCATAATCTAAAGATAATAAACAAAACAAGTAAGCAATTCCAAACAATCCTTTATATTTTTAATAAGCCTTTATGTTGTCTTTCCTACATATATATATATATATATATATATATATATATATATATATACTTTACTTAAATCTGACCCGGCCAAAACGACCCACTAAAACACATTTTCACGTCTCGGATATAAAAGAGAACTTATGGAAAACAACGTTTCGGATAACTTTTTAGTTATGGCCGAGACCTGAAACTCAACAGAAAATGACCAAATTGCCCTTACCAGATTCAGTTAACAGTTGACTTTTTATTAAAATGACAGCAGTTTGACTCAGTTTTTACCCGTTATAACCCATTTTCACAGTTTCGACTCTAAAGAGATTTTATGTAAAACGTCGATCCGAACAACTTTCGTGTTTCGCCGGAAGGCTGAAACAGCCTCGAAAGTACTCAAAATCGTCGTTTTAAATCTGGGTCTGATGTTATTATTTATACAAAAAGCTGTTAAAAATTATGCAAGTTTCGTTAAACTTCATTTGGTCATAACTTTCTCGTTTTAAGTCCGATTTTTATGTTCTTTATATCCCTGGAAAGGTAATTAAGAGTACTAACATATTTTCAAGATTATAAGTTATCAAAAATATTTTATGGCTACTGTTCATACTGAATAAAATTATGACAGCTTATGCATAATTAATGTAACGTTATTCCAAACACCCCATTATGTTTTTAATAAACCTTTACGCTTATGAAGTATCGTCTTTATAAGGTTTCTAATGTTCCCTAATAATATATAAATGATACAATAGTATTCGCTAAGGTTTTTAAAGCTAAAACGGACTCGAAAACATTTAAAAACACCAATTTAATTTCTAAACAGCAATGTTGCTTTGACTTTTTCAGAAAAATTCTCCGACTTTGACCAAGCTTAAATCCCACGTTTTACACTTTCAAGCTTAAAAATCCGCATTGTCTTTAGTAAAATATTATTCCGGACAACATTTGTGTTTTATGCTAAAGCTGGTTCGGACTAGAAAGGGTCCGAAATCTCGTTTTAAAAATCAGATCAGGAAGTATAATGTTTACAAAGTGCAGTCAAATTCTTTGATTTTCTAAATCTTAAATCGGTCGTATCTTCTTCGTTATGTGTCCGTTTCCGACGTTCTTTATATGAAAATTTATCTATACGAAATGAGCTATCCAAAGATTAACCCTTTAGGTTGCCAAAACATTTTTAAATTACCCTGAACCTATAATTTAACTCTTGACATCAAGTATTTAGCCGAAAACATAAGCTCACACAAGCAATAATGAAAATAAGACAAAACTAATCACACCCATATGGTGGGTTTACAGCCAGCGCAAAACAAACACCCCTTAAAAGCTGAAAATTGCAGAAAACTCACAAAAGCACTCCAATAAGGCCAAAAAAAGCCATAAATAAGCACTTTAGCAACTAACTTTTTATTTAACCAAATTAACCACCATGATTTAACTATTAATTTTTACAAAAGAACCATATACCCAATTCGATTTCTACAGCCCCGGTTGGTGATTCGATTCAATTCAAAATCTTCAAAAATTAATAATATTCAAACTAACCATCCAATAGAAAAACTAAAAAGATAGGATTGAAAGATGAAGAAAAACATACTTGATGGTATAAATTGACCCACGAATTTCATCACAATTACACCCTCGATTCGTTGGAAATTAAAACCCGATAACAAGGAAGGCTCTAGCTTTGATTCTTGATGGAGATGATGGTGGAAAAATTGATGGTGATGGTGTGTGGTTGCTGTTGTAGTCGAACAAGAAGGAGGAGCAGGAGGTTTTGTCGATATAAACAAGAAAGAAAAAGAAGGGGGTTTATTTATTTGTTTTATTTTTATGTGTATACCCGGGTAAGCTTGGTCTATAAAAATATAAAAGAAACCCAAAAATTTGTGTTTATGGAAAACGTTTTTATAAAGTAATAAATAACTTATTTTAGTATGTTTATCAAAATAATTTATGATAATTAAATATAAAAATTTTCTATTATTGTGTCGGTACGCTCTGAGTGTCGTTTTTCACATTTTACAAGATAATCTCTCGTTTTCAAATCAAATGAGTTCGAAATAGTTTAAAAATGAAATATAAGTAATAATAAATATAATTTATTATATATAAAAAAAATGAGTCCGAAAAATTGCGGGTACGCGTTACGACAAACGCGGTTAGATTCTATCGGTAAAAATAAATTTACTTAAAATAGGATAATAGGTCAAATGTAAAATGTATGAGGTTTACGTAAAAATGTCAAAATAATAATAGTACATACAAAATACGACTATTTAGAGGAAAATAAAGTATATAGAACACCTAGACTGATCGTAGTCTAGTGTTGGTTACAAATTATGCATTACGCAATTGAGCTTTCTTGATTATACATAAATATATTTAGTTAAAACATCCAAAACATCCAAAAACACTCAAATTATGCTGATGAGTGTGTAAATACTCATCATTTTTATCGTATCTGAACTGCCAAAACATCCAAAAACACTCAAATACGCATCAAAATACTGAAAATATTCCAGGATTGTGTTTTATATGTTTCTGATGCAAAATGTTTAAAAACAAATAAAAAACGAACAAAGTTTGCATAATTGGCAGTTTCAGTCCCTCAAGTTTCAAAAATTGACAAAACTAGTCCCTGAAGTTTTAAAACAAAAGAAAAGTCAACCCAAGGTTTTCTAAAGTCAAAAATTATCAAATTGATCCTTGGGTGAAAAGTTTGAGAAAATTACATGTTTGGTCCCCGTACTTCGCAAATTGGCAAAAATAACCCCCGGGTGATTTTATTTTGGAAAATGAACAACAAAGGTCCTTGTTAAATTATAAGATGGCAATAATGATCCTTATTGGCAGGTTTGGAAAAAGACATGAATGATCCCTAAATTTTCAGCATGTACAAGATTGGTCCTTGGGCTAAATCTTACTACAACCAAACTAATCCCATGTGTTTGTTTAGCCCACAAATAAAACCACCCCATCTAGTCCAATTCCCACCTTATACCTCCCAATCCAGCCCACCTTTCCTTTGGCCCAGCTTATCCAAAGCCCACCACCACCCCTGGTTTAATAATCCCACCCAGTCAAACCTAGGTCAACACCTTATCCCTCCATCTCCAAACAACACCACCTGAACCTCTGCTACTCCATAGCCTGCTACCATCCCAACATACCATCATCACTCCTACCAACACTCCACCCCTATATTACTTTCCACCACTAAACTACAATTCTTGCCCCCCCCTGCCAAGAGCTTGAAGCCAAACCACCAAAATACTTTTTCCCGCCCAAAAAAAATGATAAACGGCTCAGATTATTTCCACTAATCCAATGGACTCAATCTAAAGTGGGAAAGCAGCTGAGGAGTGAGAAGAACCCTAAAGGGTGAATATAAAAGGAAGAAGTGGGAAGCAGAAAGAGCAGGAGGATTTTTAGTAGTAGTTGTAGTAGTAATTTTAGCTTTCTGAGTTTAATCTTATTTAGTTTTCAGCACTTTTATTCAAGTTGTAACTTTCAAATTCAAGTTTAATATAAATTTCCAGCCTTCTTTTATTTTATTGTCAATTTTTCTTAAATTCGATCTTTATTGCTTTGTGTCCAAGTCCTTTCTTTTAAGCTCTTTTATTGTCCCTATAAGCTCACACAAGCTGCTACAACTTGTTGTGAGTGGTTTCTTGCATTTAAACTGTTTCCTAAAGCTTTTCACTTTAAGTTTTCAAAAAACCAAAAAAAAGTTACAAAGAAATTAGAGTTAGCCTAGTAACTTGTTTCATAGCTTATGCCCTGTTCCTCTTTGCTTATTTAGGTTAGTTACAGCATATTTCATCATTTCCGTATAAGTTCCAACTTAAAAATCAATTCTCAGTTAAAAAAAAAAACCAAGACAGTCCCCTGTAAGGGGGTGTTTGGCATTAGGTTATTTTTTAAAAGTTTATATTTATTTGACCAAATTTTGAATTCCAAACAGCTTTAGTTCATTGTTAGAAATAGTTTTAGAGCAAATTTAAACATCATTTAGTAGTTCTATAGACTTTTGATTAGTTTTTCAACTATTCTAGTATGAAAACTGTTTTTAAGAGTAGTATAGTAAAATCTAGATTGAGGCCTTTTAGATGTTTTCAATGCTTAAAATAAGTTCAAATAGGTTAGTATAATCTGGTATCTTAGGTTTGTGGGTCAAAAGTCCCATTTTGACCCACTTTCACTTGATTTTTGTACCCATTTTTCACCCATTTGCTGTCAAAAATCAGCCCAGCAGCAAAAAAGTTTTTGATTTTTCATTTATTCGTTATAAGCCCGTTTGCCCTAAAAATTTTCATGGTTCATCTTTGCTTGCTTTTGTTCCGCCACATATTTTTATTTTATTTTTATGATTTTTTTTACCTGCTGCTTTTAGGCCACCAAAATAGCCCAGTTGCCATTTTTACTGCAGCCTTAGTATAATATATGTTAGTTTGTGCTTATGTAGTGCTTATAGGGTGTTATAAACTGCTTATTTAGATCACTTTATCTTATTTAGGATTCCCCATAGCTCCCGTTAATCTTATTCCCCCTTATCTTAGCTTTTCTCTAGATTATTTTTGCCCATTTAGGTTTGTTTTGGTAGCCTAGGTTGAAATTGCTTATAAATGTTTCATAGCCTATCTGCCCTGTCCATTGCTTATATCTAGATCCATTGAGCTTATAGTTAGGTGGTTGAAAGCTTGCGAGCTTATTTTCAAGCTTCTGAAAGCTTATTGCTTAAAATTCAGTGGGTTAAAATTGGGTGTACGAACTTGCATATGCCCTGCACCCTTGTTCTGTCCCAGTTTTCTATCCATCATATCTAGTTCATTAGTTGACCATTTCTTTTGAAATTTGTTGTTTTGAATACCCCATAGTACTGACTTTTTAGATTTATTCTTTGTTTGATCTTAATTGCTTATTCTCTTGCTTATTTTAGCCTCCCAAAGTCCTATTTTGCCACTGTTGCTGCTGAAAATCAGCAGCTTTGAAGCTTGTTTGATCTCTGGTTAAGGCTTGATTTTTGTTGTTGAATTGTTGTTGTGAATTGAGTTATGATTGCTTGTGATGGTGCTTATGAGTTTTTACCTTGGTTCCAACTCATTTGCTTAATTGGTTAGCATTTACCTTGTTCAAAATTCACTCACTTCCATCAAACATACTCAGTCACAACTGAGCATGTTTGATCTTGTTCACTATTTGATTCTAGTTGTTGAATTGTTGATGTTATGTTGTTTGTTTATGTTTAAGCTTATGTTTGTTGGCTTGTACCATGTTTCTAGCTTATATGCTCATTTAAGTTAGCTTGAAGCTTTTTCAAATTTCACTTAAACTTCACAACACACCCAACTGTGGGATTTTGAGCTTTGCATAACCTCATTCCTAGCTTTTCAGTGAAAGGTCCTTTTCAAAAGTTGTTTAGTTTTGTGGTCAAATTGTTTTGTAAAAAAAATATATATATATAATAAATAAAAAAAAAATAATAAAAAAGAAAAAAAATCTTTTGGCAAAAAGGTGGGGAGTAGGATTCGAACCCCAGACCTTTCGGATATAAGCAACACAACAACACCACACTCAACCAAACGTGCCCTTGGGACTTTTTTGTGATATCTCTCTACATTAATTCTCTTATATAGGTTTTGTTTGGTTTGTGCTTATTTACTTATGAATTGCTTTTTCAGCTTATTTAGGAAACTTTTTCCAAAGTTTTTATTTTTCTTAGGCTTATTTTAACTTAATTGATTTTCCAGAAAAGTTTCAAATTTATTTAGATAGTTTTAGTATTTAATTCCAATTAATTAGTGTAAATTAGTTTTTAATTAATAATAAAAAATATAAAAGTCAAAAAAATAATTTTCTTTTTTCTAAAATTTTCTTTTATCATTAGGTTCGTAAAAATATTATTTTCATGTCCGTAGGGTTAGCGTAGCATAAATTTCACGTTTTATTTTGCGCACTCGAGTTTTATTTAAATAATTTTTACGTTTTTAAATTTAGGTTACGTTATCAAAAGTAGTTTGTTAAATATAGAAAAACCAAAAACATAAATAAAGTGATAGCTTCTATTTAAGCCGTTTGGCTTATTTTTCTGCTTACGTATAAGCAATTTCTGATTTTAAGTTTTTAGATTGCGTTTTAAGTTAATTAGGTTTCACGTCATTGTTAATCTAGTGTGTTTAAATCGTTCTCATTCGTTTTTCCTTAGCATAATCATTCAAAACCCTTATAAACTTTTTTCTGTCCAAATTCACCCGATCACAAACCCGTTTGATAACCATCCACACCTCGTCGGGACATAACGACCCGGGGATTCCCTAAACTCCTTGGTTAGTTGGTTTTTGAAGTTTGACTTGGTTGACCATTACCTGGTGAACTTAGTTGACCGTTCAGAACCAATCAACCGCCTTACTCACGTATCCTAGTGTGTTGATGGTTTTGTATGTATGTCAAGCTTTAGTTGTCATGTTTCTGTTTCTCAAGTTATTGTATTTAGGTTTGTTAATATTTTATATATAATATAACACCGTTCAGGCCATTGTAATTCATAAGTATATGACTTCTCACATGAAGCTCCCTACTATTGTATTATGTTATCAACATAATACCGTTCGGGCCATCATAATTCAGAAGTGTTGATGGTTTTGTATGTATGTAAAGCTTTAGTTATCATGTTTCTGTTTCTCAAGTTATTGTTTTTAGGTTTGTTAATGTTTTATATATAATATAACACCGTTCAGGCCTTTGTAATTCATAAGTATATGACTCCTCACATGAAGCTCCCTACTATTTTATTATGTTATCAACATAATACCGTTCGGGCCATCATAATTTAGAAGTTAATACTCCTCACACAAAGCTCCCTATTAGTGAGTTATGTTGTCAAAAACGAAATATCCACATAGTACTCCTATCATGAAGCTCCCTAGTATTGTGTTATGCTTCTAACTTTATTTAGGTTTTATACTTATATGATATTTTCACTTTTTACCCTTATAGTTAATATATTTACGTTTTCTACCCTTAATTTATATTACTTACATTACTTATACTAATAACTATCTATAATAGACACAACCAGTCCCTAGACTTCTATATTTTATGTAACTAACCTAAGACTCTTAAGTTTTCTATATTTTACCATTTAGACCTTTAACTTTATACTATTTACGTTTTTAGCCCTTTTTTAGTTTATACTTATTTTATTATGTATCCTAGGGTTTTAATATTATACAAAACTAGTCCGTACTACTTATAACTTCTAGGAAATGTCAAAAACAGTCCGTAGACTATATAATTTCAGGAATTTACGATATATACCCTTATGCATGTAAAATTTTGCAAAACTAGTCCTAATATGCATGTAACTTATATTTTATCTAGTAACTAAGTTTTCTAGCCTATGTTTTACTTATTTTAGCTTATCTAGGTTATGTATAACTAGTGTATGACCAAAATTAATGACTTATAGCATGCATGCAAGTATATGACTCGATCTAGGGTTTTAAAACTTAAACAAGCAAATGAAAGGGTTCAAGGCTCATGCAAGGGCTCCTAGGGTATCTAAGGCATTTTAAATCTATCCTAAGACTATACTAAAGCTAAATTAGCTAAATGTAAGACTTACTTGGCTAGGGGGGTTTACGTGGGTTTTAGGGTTTTCTAGGGTTTGTACGACTTCAAACCACAACACAACTCAACCAAGGCCTAGCTACTCGTATCCTATTGCTTCTAAAGGCTTAGTACTACAGAAATGTGAGGTAGTGAGGAGGGGGAGAGGTGTAGAGAAGAAATGAGGGATGAGGGTATTTATAGGGCCCGTTAAGGCGGTTAAGGGTGGTACGGGGTGTTTAAGTGTCAAGCAAGGGGAGGGTGAGTAAGCAAGGATAGGGGGTTTATGGTAGGTCTAGTGGTGACAAGGAGGAGCTAGGGCAGTAGCTAGGGGGCTGCCTAGGCCGGTTGCGGTAGAAAAGAAGCCGTGGAGGCGGTTTGGTGATAGTAACTTGCAAGGAGGTGATGCACCTCCTTTCTTGGGTGGTTGGAGGTGCTTGTAAGCTGCTTAGGGTGTTTAGGTGTGGTTTACGATGATTAGGGGTGATTAGTGGTGGTTTAGTGGTCGATTAGTGGTGGTTTAGGGTAGATTAGTGGTGCTTAGTGGTGGATTAGTCAAGTAGGTGATGCACCTACTTGTGTGTTTGCTTAGAGATGTTAGGGTGTGTGCTTGGGTATGACTAAGGTGTTAGGATGCTAGGTTGAGGTGTTTGAGGTGCTTATGTTTAGGTTTTACTTGTTTTAGTTAAGTTTAGATGTAGTTCTACTTATTCAGTGTTTAAGGTTTTACCTAAGGTTTAGTGCCTAAGTTAAGTTCCTACGTATGTTTAGTGACTAATCCTAATACCTAAAGGGTTTATTCTAAGTAAGGGTAACTTATGGGAAAGGTTTGGGAAGGTTTGACCTAGTTTTGTAACCTAAATGACCTAAGTGTGTTTAGTGAGAGACTAGGGTTTATCTTATGGTTTAGTGCCTAGACTAGTGTCCTATGGGTGTCTAATAACTATTCCTAAGTTCTAAAAGGCTTATACTAAGTGGTAATGACCTATGGGGAAGTTTTGAGATGGTTTAGACCTAATTCTAGTTATCTATGACCTAGTTATGGTTTAGGGCTTATGGGGTTTGTATCTAAGTTCTAAAGGGTTTATTCTATAGCCTAATAGTTCTAATATATCCTAATATGAATAATCAATTTTTTTGAAATGTTTTCAATGATTTTATTTTCCATGTTTATAGGCATCTTTATGGTATGTAATATGTTTTCAATGATTTTATTTTCCAATATGGTTTTGATATTTATTAGATTTGCATTTATCATGCACATGAGTTGTTTGATGTAATGCATGAGTGAACAAATTCATTGTACTATTGTATATTTGAGCTATTTTTTACGATATTGTTAGTTATCTGATGATTTGCGTATTTCTAGAATTGAAAATAATCATATTGCGTTTGTAGATGGGTTAGTAATGTTTATGCATCTATTTATTAGCTTGTGTCTCAGATTTCTCTTGTTATGGTGAAAGTCTTGCAAACAAAATTTGAAGTGATTCTTTCTATTGTAAGAGTATCTCGGTATGCAAGTCTTGCCCTTGAGATAAGTCGTCGAGCAGCTGGACATCTAGATAATGAAGTTAAAGATAATTCTCACTTCCCATAGCAGGTGAGAAATTTCTTTGATTTACTTTATACTCTTCTTATATTAAAAAACTTTTATTGCTTACATGATCTTTGTTGAATAACGTGTAAATTAGGATTTATTAAAAGTTGAATAATGGGCCGGTTGTGTTATGGGTTTATTTGTCAACTAAATATGGCTAAAAAAGTGTTATTTTGGGTTGTTCTGCAAACACTTTTGTTGGTTTCAATATGTGAATTCAAGATGTGACAGCATATGTTGAACCCGTGAAAAAGGAAATGAACTACGCTATTCATTTGATGTTACGGTGTTGGGATTATTGATTTGATGTGACAAAATATATAAAAGAATGAAACAAATGGACTACAATGCAAAGCTGGAATTCTACAATATATGAAGAAAGAAACAAGAAGGACTTGCTTGCAATAGAAGATTTATTATTTAGTCCTTCGTAGTAATTTGTAAACCCTAAAGCTCTACTATATAAAGAGATCAAGGGTGTAGGGTTTCAAAGTACAAGTCTTTCAATATGTAGTCGACTAAAGGGGTGTGTGTGTAACCTAGACGTAAGTTATAAACGTCTAGGGTTTGTTAGTGTTAGTGTTCATTGTTTGTTCAGCCTCAAGATCAAGTCCTTGATCCATGTTACAAGGCGTGTAACAAGGTCTACCTTGATCAAGTAGAATTGGGGCTGTAAATATTATGTTTGAGATTTATTGATAATAATTGCGTCTAGGTTATGAGTGCTGAAGAAGAGACAAGAATATTGCAAGAAAAATTTGATGCTCAGCTGCAATATATCATTTCTATTGATCCAATTGTAAGGGGTGAAGCTTATACTCTTGTGTGTGATGAGTCTCTTAGCTCAGATGAAATGACAATCAAGCTCAATGATTTCATCACTAAGAAATACAATCAAGAGGCATTGGATGATGTATATCAGCAGATCCAGAAGAATAAGAAGAAAGGGTTTAAAATGCCTCATTCTGAGACAGATCAAAAGCATTTCTTCAAGTTATATCTGAAAAGAGAAGTGAACATGAAGGATCATCAACTCAAAAATAAATCATTTGATGAATTGAAGCTTCTATACTTAGAGGCTTACAAAAGAAACAAAACCAGTCTCCTCATGGGTTCACAAGAAAGGCCTTCCAAAAGAAGAAGAGATGATCAAAAGGATCAAGCAGCCCAGAAAGAGAAAGCAGACTTGCCTCCTGTTCAGTCAAGAGAAATGGTTGTCCATGTTCCACAAATTGTCTTTGCTGAACCTTTACATGCAAGACATCCAATCATAGATTGGGAAATCTACTATGACAAATTTGGTAAAGCATGGAAGATAACAAGAGTTGGAAATAAGGTTGAAATATTCAAGAACTTTGAAAATCTGCTTAGAGCATGTAGCAGAATGGATCTAGATGAATTGTGATACTTAGTTCAAGAGAAGCTGAAAACCAAGTATAAACCTGATGCAAAGGAGCAAGAGCTATGGGTGGAGTTCAGCAGATTATATGATCCAAATCCTACTGATACACACTGGAAATTCCCTTACTATGATTTGTCTGTTTCATGGGAATACTTCAGCATGAGCCATGTTCATCATCTTTCCACTCAGAGTGGAATAGAACTTTTTATGCTAGGTAAGAAGGAGTATCCTTTAAGTTATGAAGTATTATCAGTCTTGATCTCCAACAAACTATTATGTGAAGAAGAAACTGATGCAGTCAAAAGATTGAAGGAAAGCATATTTGATTAGTATGAAAGCCTTAGGAGGAATAGATGATAAGGTTTTTGGAAGAGTTCCCTCAGATCCTCAAGGTATGAATTTTATTCACAAGAAACTTGGTTATTTTAATAAGGAATAACAAGTTTAGGGGAGGATTGTTGGGAATAAAATGCTGAAGTCAAAGAGTCTGCCAGAAGAGCCTGCCAAATGATGAGTTAAGCCTGCTTCTTTATTTTGTTGAAGTCGAAGATATACTAACAGTACCTTCTGGGTGAGAAGGTACTGCTAGTTGATAAAGGTCCTGCCAGTTTAAACGTCAAGTGGTTATATATTTTATTTATAGATATTTAGTTGTATTATTAGTCTTTGTACAAAGGAGGAAAGAGGGCAAAAATGTTTTTGATTTAATTAGGATTGGTTGTGGAGAGTTATGTAAGTATTAGTTGTTGAATTTAGGTAGTTTTAGTTAGTTTTTGTTATAATCAGGTGCCGGGTTTGCGAGAAATAAATTTTAATGAAGTTAATCGGGACTTAATAAAGTCATAAAAATGTTAAAAATATGTTGGGTACAAAAATTGAGCGTTTGGATAATTATTGTTTAGTTTTCACGAAAACCGTCGTAATTATATTAAACTTACGATATAAATTTAATAAATTCCCAAAATACCGAGTAAATGAATTTTATAATTTTTATGATGTTGTAAGGAGTTTAAAAATTATCAGAACCATTGTGGGGATTTTTAGATATGTTAGTTATATTTATTACTCGCGTGTTAACGTTTATTTAAAAATAAATATACGTAAAACGTTAAATATACCAAAAATATAATAAGAATATTCTACGAGTGGTATAGTATGCAAACGCTATTATGATGATATGTAGACTATTTCTAGTCCGTATGAAGTGTCCCTAATGATAAAGCATGAATTCGCACCTGAACCAATACGGTTACGCGAATTGAAGTACCCGTAAACTAAATTTACGATGAAATGAGCAATGCACGTGAATAGTGTTTTCTTTCCGGAAATGAATAGTGTTTGGTGAATAGTAAAATTTTTGAACGCTTCTCAGAATATCAAACTGACCTAAAAAATGATGAATAGTAAAATGATGCATAGTGTTTTGATGAATAGTGATTTATGAATAGTAAATTGTCGAAGTTTGGAAATGACCTGAAATGGTGAATTGTGACAGGTGTGACACTCTCAACATGCGTCAAATGTACAATCATCTTCTGAACATCAAGGAACGGCAGCAGATAATTCCTGTGAAGTTAATCCATTTCCTCCACCATACGTTGAGCCGTTTGAGACTGTATTTGCTCCTGAATTCCCTAATGAAGCATCCTCCTCAGGAGAATCTAACTCAGCTACATCAGGTCACTACCCTCAACCTCATGAACATCTCAGAAAATGGACTAACGATCACCCTATTGACAACATCATAGGGAATCCCTCTCGACCAGTGTCTACAAGAAAGCAACTTGCCACCGATGCCTTGTGGTGCTTCTTCAACTCCATTCTATCCAAGACCGAACCCAAAGATTTCAAGGGTGCTTTGTCAAAAGAGTGTTGGTTCACAGCAATGCAAGAAGAAATCCATGAATTTGATCGTCTTGATGTATGGGAATTGGTGCCACCTCCAGAATGTGCAATGATCATTGCTCGTAAGTGGATCTTTAAAGTAAAACTTGATGAGCATGGTGATGTTTTGAAAATCAAGGCACGGTTACTTACTAAAGCATATAGTCAACAAGAGGGAATTGACTTTGAAGAATCGTGTGCACCTGTTGCTCATATTGAGGCCGTTAGAATATTTCTCGCTAATGCTGCTAGCAATAACATGATTGTCTACCAAATGGATGTTAAGACCGCTTTCCTGAATGGAGATTTGAAAGAAGTGGTCTACGTTACTCAGCCTGAAGGATTCGTGGATCCTGAACGGCCAAATCATGTGTATCATTTAAAGAAAGCTCTCTATGAACTAAAACAAGCACCCAGGGCTTGGTACGACACTTTGTCCAAGTTTCTTCTAGAAAACCGATTCACTAAGGGTGTCATTGATCCTACCTTGTTCACTAGAAAGACTGGAAATCATCTGCTTGACGTTCAAATTTATGTAGATGATATCATATTTGCATCTTCTGATTCCAACGAATGTGATCGATTCGCAAAGGAAATGAGTTCCAAGTTTCAAATGTCGATGATGGAACAAATATCATTCTTCTTGGACTTACAAATCACACAAAATCCGAGCGGCCTCTTCATTAATCAAGCCAAATATGCTAACGACATTCTGAAGAAATTTGGTTTTGATTCAAGTAACTCAGTTGACACTCCAATGGTTGAAAGATCCAAACTTGATGACGATTCTGCAAGTATACCGGTTGATCAAACCAATACAAAAGCATGATTGGATCTCTCATGTACCTCACTGCGAGCAGGCCAGATCTTTTATTTGCGGTATGTATGTGTGCTCGGTATCAATCCAAGCCTACCAAAAAGCACTTAGAAGAAGTCAAGAGAATATTTAGGTATCTCCAAAGGACTATTCATATGGGTCTCTGGTACCCTAAAGACACTGCTATGGCTCTCACGGCTTACGCAGATGCTGACCATGCGGGGTGGCAAGATACTCGTAGAAGTACGTCAGGTGGTGCTCAATTTCTGGGTGAGAAACTTGCAAGCTAGTCATCAAAGAAGCAAATGTGTCCATCAACATCGTCCATAGAGGCTGAATACATCGCCATGTCTTCATGCTATGCACAAATTTTGTGGATGAGATCTCAACTATCAGACTATGGCTTTGTCTTCAACAAAGTTCCGATGTATTGTGATAACAAAAGTGCCATTGCCTTATGCTGTAACAATGTCCAGCATTAAAAATCCAAGCATATCGACATCCGTCATCACTTCATCAGGGAACAAGTAGAGAAAGGGGTGGTAGAACTTCACTTCGTGAGGACAGAGTTTCAGCTGGCTGACATCTTTACAAAGGCTCTTTCGCGATATAGGTTTCAGTTTATTCTTCCACGACTCGGGATGAAGAGCCTTACGCCAGAATCTCTTAAGTGTCTTCAGGAAGAAAATGAGGAGTAAAGGATTCCTCACATATCCTTTGTATATAGCTTAATACAAAAAGAAAATAGAAAAATATAAAAACTACAAAAACCGTAAAAATTAGAAAATCATAAAATCCAAAAATACTCTTCTCTCGACATGTATCTTATGTAATCAATATTATGTACGATTCTAGAAATGTCATTCAATAATGGCACGGAATCATACATATGCTTGAGCAAGAGTTTTTTCTTTTAACTTCAAATAAAGTTTTTCTTCTAAAACATGTCGTTTCCCAAAACCTTATTTCAAAATGGCTTGCTATTACTTCAGATAGCAACCTGCTCCTCTAGATGGGGAAAACACGTCACCAAAAAGACGGTTGTTCCTTTTACTGGGTGAAGTTTACCTGGGCATGGATTACTTTATATCCATGTTTCCTCGACTTGATGTACGTTTCAGTGCATCATTTCTCGTATAAGAAGAGAAGTCTTCTTTACATCACGAATACTTTTCCTTCAATGATTCTTCAGAAAAGTATTTATTCTAAACTTGGTGGTACCATGATTTTTTGAAAATCAATCAAAATAGAAATTTTTGTACAAAATTTGCCACTCAATCGATGCTAAATGATTAATATTTTAAGAAAAATGATATTTTGAAAATGGGTCATCGATTGAGGGGAGAACAATTTCAAAAATTATATATCATCAAAACAAGATATTTTTTACATAAAAGGCAGTAATAAAATGTGATTGTTACGTGTTAGAATATGAATTTTTCATGAGTTTTTCGTTAAACTCTAAATCATTTATAAACTCATTATTTCTAACATATAACATGCTCCCTCATGGATTGAGGGGGAGTATTGTATCGTCTCATAATCAGAATATCTTTAATCAGACTACATTTTCTCCCAAACTTTTCTAGCTTATTTAAATCACTTGGGATCACAAATCTTAAATGGTTTGAAATTTTTGATCAGTGGAGAAAATATGATTTAAATATGAAATTTTTGATCGGTGGAGAAAAATGTGATTGTTTTGGACTTATACAAACGCTCTCCCATATGTGCTAAACTCTTTTGTACATCAATGCACATATTAAGGGGGAGCAAATGGTTTGTGGTGACATAAAGGACCCTAGCATCTCATGTGAGCGAGACTCAGACTTTAACCAATGAATTGACGAAACAACAACTGTCCCTAATCGAAAGGACTAGTCCTGGACGGGTAATAACTTCAAGCTGGTCTAACCAGTGATGTAAGCGTGTCTCAAAGAGGACTTGTCTGAGTAGAGTGTACCGTTTTGAGAAATCTTTTGTGGACTTGACCAGGCTGGGTAATAACTTCAAGATAGTCTAACTAGCGATGTAAGCGTGTCTCGAATGCCTGTTCATGTTCACTAAAGGTGGATCAATTCAAAAGTGCAACTCTTCCCAACATGTGCAAATTTTTAATTATAAAACATTGGTGCACATGTTAAGGGGGAGCATTTGAAAATAGTAAAACACTCAATGTGTTAACAAAATGTGTTTCTTAATCATAAACACGTTAAGAGAATTTTCAATGATTTAGTGTATGGCAACATAGGATAGTCATGAAGTTATAAGGTGACTAAGGTTAGGAAAACCGTCCTATGATCTGCCAGAGCCGGAGGGATCTACCCATGGACAATACCGAATAGATAGTATTAGAAAGTTCGTAGGTATGATTATGATAAAAGGAGTAATATGAGAATGGAGAAAGAAAGGGTTGAAGAATTAAAAAGAAATGAAATGAGAAAGGGTGAAAAGAAATAGCCCTCCAATTATTCAACCTTAGGGCAGAAACCAGGTTCAATTCATATGCTACTGGTAATTACTAAGGTAACACCGGTATTGAAGACAAGACGTCATGGACCCAGTGACGCACTGTACTAAACCTTCTAACCACTCAAGTTCTCTCAAAAGAGCTTGTTTCATTCTCACGGGGAACCCTACATAATCTATCGACCGCTCATTACGAGCCACATTGATATTGAAACAGGAGACACCGCTCCAGTCTCCGACGACCAAATTATGCACTTATCGAGTCTAGAGCCTTGAGATGCATCAAAAGATCACAATAGGAACACTGGATAATTTTGCACTGGTGATTCATTATCTTGGATAACAGTTGCACATTTGAGAGTTCTACGTAGATCTTAGCAATCTACCAGAACATTCATGAGAGAAATTACTAATGTAATTTTCAGTGATTGAATGGAAATTCCTGCCAAGGTCAACATCAAACATCCCTGAAAGTAGGTCACTTCGGTAATATCTTGTGGATTACGCTTAGTGGTCGTTGCAGTTTCAAACGGTCTACATTCGTGGAGTGACCTCCAACGACTCACCCAAATACTGATCTACTTAGGTAGATCGTGTAAATCCCCTTGGGGTTTTCCAATTAGGAACGATCTTGGTAAGGGTTAGAAGGAGTCTTCACACTATGCTGTTGGCGATCTCTAATTCTAAACCTGTATGTACCAAATGATTTGTTGCTTAATGTTTACTTGCAGGAATTTCTGATGATTTTGGTTGATTGCTGAAAAGATGCTGATTCATCACCCATGCTCACACTTCGACATCATAATTAAAGACATCATGATCATTGAATGGGCTTCAAAAATGCTTCTACAACTCTGATGCTAAAAATCATGATCCAGAAAAGTGTGAGCATGCCGATACAAAGATGTCTACGTCACATGGAGTCGATACTACACAAAGATGAGTTGAAGATGAGAGAAGGATGATCACTTCTAAGAATTCTTGAAGATCATCCTAAGAGTTACAACAAGTCATCAAAAGCTCACTACTTGAAGTACAAAGATCATGAACTTTAAAGAATCAAGGACTACGAGCTACGAAGTTTAATTCAATGAATAGGATGCAAGACTTCAAGTTGTAATTTTCGGGGTGACCTCCCTTAGAGGGAGATTGTTAGGAATATGATTATTCATATGAAAGACTCGGTTACCCCGAGTATCTAATAGCATTAAGTTAGCTCGTAGTCATTACTATCTTTAGTTAGTATTAGTTTAGTTAATGTAACATCGTGGAGGAAGGACGGGTCTTTACCCACTGTATACCCGATCCACAGCCCGAGAGAGGGCGTTTATGTCTTGTACTATAAATACCCCTCTCCCACCAAGGGAGAGGGTTGGACCTTCGCATAATTAATCTAATATTACACACTTTTTCTCTCAAGGTTCCAACTTCTATTTCATCTCTTTAGCTTCTTTATCATATTATTCGATCCATATTCAACTAAACCATGCGTGTATATCATTGTTAGTATGCTACATTCTCTATTAGTGTTTGAGCAGTTTTGCATAAAGAGCAAAAAAAAATGCCATTGCTGGGGTTTGATCTCCGGCCACCCAGCGTACCCCACACACACATAACCATCTGCCCTAGGGACTTTTCTCGTTATTCATTGCACTTGTAATCCTTTTATAAAGTTTTCCTTTTATTAAGCTTATCAAAACTTTTATTTTTTTTAATTCGTAAATTACAAACATTTGGATTTAATTTGAAAGTTGATTTGCTTCAAAATTCATAGATCCTATTAACCTATTTATGCATATGCATTAAATACGAATATATATTTTTAAAGAATTTTTTTAAATATTTTCTAAATACAAATATTAAACTTCATTTTCTTTTTAAAATTATATCATGATATCTCACATATCAAACAACTAAAAAAATAAAACCATGTGACCATTCAACACATACATTGTATGCAAAGCAATAAATCGATAATAGTTTCAAACATAATAGACAATCTTATGGATGTAATCAGAAATCTACCAACATTAAACGTAAAAAAAACAAAATTAAGGAATTCTACTGCGTATGAAAGAAACTACAAAAAATCATGACCATCAATTTGTTTCTTAACATTTGTTATTCTCTCTTCATACTCTAATACTTTTCTCCTGCACAGATCAATTGCCTCTTTACATTCCAATATTTGTTGTTCGTTGCTTACTATTTCTTTTTCCATCACTTTTATTATTCACCTAAGCTGATTAGTATATATTATAGGTAGAAAATACCTTCTTTTTGGTTCCAATGGGTTTTTTTCGGAGAAACACTTTGTGGGCGTTTGTTTTACGATTTTGATGGTGAAAAAAACTCCCGACCCATTGAGAAAATTTTTCGTTACACAAAATTATAAAAGAGTTGTAGATGTCTAATTCCCTTTGAGATTGATTAGTATTTATAGATGGTGAAAAGATGTACAATCTATAATGATTAATATTAGTTTATGATTAATATTAATGTAAACTGAAAAAAAAATATCTAAAACATATCGTTTACAATTTATTAATGGAATAAATACATCATATGTTAAATTTGTAACTTATCTAAACTTTTCTCTTCTTTTTTAATTATACAGATCTCGTAATAAAATACAAACATATTACAAAATTTTTGATATTTAAAAAACTAAATATTAATAACATATCAAGTAAAATAAACACAAGTTTTGATAATGTGTATGGGGAAGTTGGAATGAAGTAACCTTGGCATGTATTTAACCAAAAAAAGTGAAATACATAGGGTCTAAAATTAATAAGTATTTTAATTTACGAAATATGTATGTTTTTTAAAAATATGTACATATAATGATGCAAATTATTGTTATAAATTGATCACGAGAGTAATTTAAATATGTCAGTTAATCTTGATAAATATATAATAAAGTTATGAAATCAATTATATTTTAATTTATGATTTATGTATCTTTATAAAAGAAAATATTGAAATTTTTTCAATCTTGATAAATATCTGTTAAAGTTATATGTGGATTACGATTTTTTAAAACATTGACCTAGCTTTAAAAAATTTTGGTTAAGATTTTTTATTTTGTTTTTTTCATTATCTTTGTGGGTGTTTAGTAAAGAATGTTACTCGAGTATTTGATTAATTTGAGTATTCTGCAAATCTTTCAACCCATTGTTATGTTTAATTATCAACTTCATTGAATAAAAATGTTTATAAGAAGTACATTGTGAATAAATGCACATACATTAACATATACTTTAACAAATAAAGATAAGTTTAATTGTTCATACAGATTCACATCAACAACATAACATATTGTTAAATATAATAATACATATACAAAACATTAAGAGTATATAAACTTTTCTCAATGCTTTCACAGACATCAACGATATTTCTTGTTATTTTTTCAATTTTTTTGGTTCGGTCTTCAATTCTTTGGTGATATTCCAGTATGACTTGTTGGTCTCTCTTGTTCATCTCTTCCAGCAACTTCCTACGCTTGTTGTAAGACTCAAGCAAGAGTTTCTCAGTTCCATATTTTCCATCATAACATTTTTCCAAAAAATCTTGTGGTATACCAAAAATTTTATATTTTTCAGGCATGGTGGGAGGAGAAGTGTCCCTTGATCATTTTGTTGCTTTTGAAGCAGATGTTGAAGATGATGATACCATAGGATTTTTAGATTAATCTAGAATGTATAATGAGAATATGATAGAATTCGTTTATGAATGGTTTGTATTTATACGGGTTTATGTACATCAACGATATTTCTTGTTATTTTTTCAATTTTTTTGGTTCGGTCTTCAATTCTTTGGTGATATTCTAGTATGACTTGTTGGTCTCTCTTATTCATCTCTTCCTGCAACTTCCTACGCTTGTTGTAAGACTCAAGCAAGAGTTTCTTAGTTCCATATTTTCCATCATGACATTTTTCCAAAAATTATTGTGGTATATCAAAAATTTTATATTTTTCAGGCATGGTGGGAGGAGAAGTGTCCCTTGATCGTTTTGTTTCTTTTGAAGCAGATGTTGAAGATGATGATGCCATAGGATTTTGAGAGTAATCTAGAATGTATAATGAGAATATGACAGAATTTGTTTATGAATGGTTTGTATTTATACGGGTTTATGTTTTGTTGATCCCAGTTGAGCAAACGATCTTTATAGAAGTTGACTTGAATAAACACATAAGCTATATAGCGGAATATTAAAGCTTAACTTAAGAAGTACAGTTTTAATAACTATCAACACTTCAATATATTTGTTATACGAGCACTCAACAATGCTAGGGTTTTACAACCTTGAAGTGAAACAAGAACAAAGTAATACGTACCTAGTCTAACCCTAGGCACCTCCTTTTATAGGCCAAGGAGTCCTATTAATTTTACAATAACTTTCTACACAAGATAAGATCTTTCTAAATGTGTAAGATATACACATAATCTATTCTATAATTATCCACTCGTGTATACAAGTCTATCTCTTTAGCAGCAGACTCTTCAACAGCAGTTTGACAACACTAGCAGCAGATTCACATCAGCAGCAGTTTGATGCTTAGTTAAATTCGGAGCACTAGAATCTCAAAACCCAACAATCCTCCCCTAAACTTAATATTTACTACTAAATGATTAAGTTTCTTCAAAGCTTGATTAACCACCAGGAGGATGCTTCCAAACACACTACTTCTTCTTTGATGACTGTTGACTAAGAATCTTCTTGTATTTTGACAACAAATTGAAAGCTTGATCATCGGTATAATAAGCCTTTTGTAGGTTAAGTTGCTTAGCACCATTCACCATCTGATAAATAATTTCAAAGCAAGAAGCCAAAGGATAATCTTTCTCAATCAGCATATATAAAGTGTGTGACCCAATTTCTAAAACATACACCCCAGAACTTTGAAAGAGCTTCCATTTTATGACTTTGAACCCTCTAATCCCTGTCCACTCTGAGTCTTCCATAGAAGGATCAAACATGAGTTTTGATAAGGCGAAAAGTGTACCACTTTTGGGGGGGTCATTTAAGCCCGAATTCGTAATTATTTGATAAATTATTGCCCTAAATCGTTCCTTTTGTCATTTTAGGTACTTTCGAGGAGCAATCTGGAAAAGGAAGCATTTTGGACATTTTTAGAGCAATTTAGTGAAGAAAACGACAAAGTCTCAAAATCCTTGTTGGGAATAGTACCTGACGGTGTCAAGGCTACACAAGTGACGGCGTCAAGCTTGGCAAAAGAGGTGGATGTGGAAAATACACATGACGGCCCAGAACTTTTTCAAGGCAATTTGGCCTGACGGCGTCACCAAGGCCGTCAGAGTCAAAATACATGTGACGGCCCAGAGTAAATTTACACATGACGGCGTCAGAAGTGGATCTAGGCAATACGAATTTTATCTTGGCAGCGAGTTGACGGCGTCACAAGCTAAAATGTGACGCTGTCAAGGTGTAAAATCTATATATAGTTTTCTAATTTTCATTCATTAGGGGTGGAACTTTTGGAGAGCTTCTTTGTGAAAACCCTAGATGAATTTTCTGTAATAATAAGGGTTTCAACCCTTGTTCCATCCATGTTCAATTGAAGATAAGTTTTCCAATAATCATACAATATGTCTATGTGTTGTGTGATTCTATCTTATGCTTTTCTTCTTTTGAACATGTTAGGCTAGGTTTTTCTTGTGTTTGCTTAGATGTTATGAAACCTAGATGTTGATTATTGGTTGATTGTTTGTTTGTAATTGTTGTGGATGATTGTATTCAATGTTAGGCTTAAGAAAACTGGCCGACTTCCAATTGGTACCTTGCTTGAACGTCTTAAGAAACATGATCGGAGGTGTACTATGATTTATGGTTGTATTTAATGCATGAGCGAATTCTAGTGATCCCATGTTAGGAGCTTTTAGTCGGCTCGACATAGGAGTGAAGTAGGAGCTTATAGAATTAGGGAATTTCGTACACGGCCCTACGACTGGTATTAAGGAATATAAACCGTCATCCATGCAATTGTAACAAGCTAATCAACCGGTAAAAGATATCTAGGGAGTAATGAAATCTAAGTAAACACATTTTCTCTTATTATTGTTCACACCACAAATTAGTTTTAGTTTATTTTATTTTATTTTGATTGCATCTTTAGTTAATTGGGTTAGTTGACTAGCAACTAATTCCGCCCACTTCTTCAAAACCCAAGATTTTACTTGCTTTTATAAAAATATAAAAATACAAAAAGAATCATCCCTCACCTTTAAACCTAGTTTAGTAGACTTTTTAATCCTAGCGAACACTATTCCTGAGTTGAACGATCAATCCCCCGGTACTTGTCACTATACTATACTACAACGAACAGGTACACTGCCTGGTGGGGATTGCAAGCTTCTGAAGATCCCTTGAGAGGTAAAACCTTTTGCGAGGGTGCAATTCCATGCATATATTTTTGGCGCCGCAACCCGAGGAATAGTTATTGTCTAGGTTAGAATTTCTTTTTATTAGGTTTACTTGATAGATTCCTTTCTAGTAAGATTTTTTATTTTACTTTTATAGGTTTCCTTAGTCTATCTTATTTCTTCGTTTCTTTGTTCGTAACCGTTGCCACCCGCCATCATGGCAAATGAAGATCTTTCTAATCTTAGAGTCCCCATAAGTCGTAGTTCCTTAAGAAATCTTGTCTCTCGTTATGCAGAACCTAAAAGGGAAATTCATAGGCTAAGGCAATCTCTTCCAACACCCGAACCATCCGGCACAACCATCAACTTTGATGAAGCCCTCACTGAAGGAAATTTAGATCATCACCTTACATCCCCTAGCTCCCAATCCAGCCGTGATATGGACACTCTTGAAATTGCCACACCTAAGCGCCTTGAGGATTATTCCTGCCACACCTAAGCGCCTTAAGGATTATTCCTCCCCGAACACTGACGGCTTCTCTAATGCCATTGTCTTTCCAAACGAATGTACCAATGAGTTCTTGCATGCAATTGATGTTTGGCTTGTCCAAAGTGTATGCAAATTTTGCGGTTTGCAAACCGATGACCCAATTCAACATGTTAGGGATTTCTTGAAGATAGTGGACACCCTCCATGCGGATGGGGCCACTAGAAACATGTCCCGATTACGATTCTTTCCGTTTACCCTTCATGAAAAAGCTAAGGATTGGTACAATAAACTTCCCTCTGAGTCTATTTTTACATAGGAGCAACTTATCTCTAAGTTTTATGAGAAGTTTTTCCCGGCTGGAAGAACCTCAGCATTTAGGGATAAGATCCTCCATTTCCGTAAGGGGAAAGACGAACCCATCTGTAAATAAGGATTAGATTCAAGGATCTAATAAGACAAGTCCCCCATCATGGCATGGAACTTTAGCTTCTTGTCTAAATCTTCTATGACAACGTTTCCCAAAATGATCAACATGGCATCAATAATTCGATGAAAGGGAAAATAGCCAATCTAAGCATCGAGGAAGGGTGGAATAGGATTGAGGAATATGCTCAAGATCAAGACAATACCTGGGATGAACCCGATTCAACTAAGAGTATATCCGAAATCATGCAAACACTCTCATCTGAGGATCGGCTAAGGAAGCTTCACGAAAGGGTATCATACCTAGCAGCGTCGCGAGCAGCTAAACAACTATCAAATCCATACTTGATTTGCGACGACTGTGGGGGCCCGCGTGAAATAGAGGAATGCAAAGGAGGGCCTACTACCGAACGCGCATACCTGTCAAGCCATGACATTTTCGATGATCCTTCCCTATTAACTTTCTACCAAAACGATGATTTTACCCCTTGGGGAAATCTTGTAAGAAAAGAGGAGGGAGAGAAAGGTCCTGACTTCAAAATCAGGAGCACTTTTGAGGATGATCTTGGACATTTCACCCATGAAAAAAGCTTACAATTGAAAGGGCTTGATGAGCTCATTACTGAACAACAAAATGACATGGGAAAATGGTTCCAGGAGCTCAATGCCGCCCTCGATGGTCGTAACAAGCCTCAAGTAAACTAAACAGATCCCCTACTCGCGATTACTACTCGGGCCGGAACAACAACCAAGGACCCCCTTATCCTAATCAACACCCCATTGTGGTCGAGCCAGACATTTCTCAAAGGGAAGTTGGTGATGTGAGTTATGAGACTCCCAAACAACCCCCTCAGATGACCTTCTCTCCACTTGCTCCTCCCAACCAACCTATGAAAGTCCCCTTTCTGTCCCGCCTCAAGAATCAAAAGATTGAGAATGATAATAAAAGATTCTTGTCATATCTAAAGGATGCGGTAGTCACCATACCCCTCTTGATTCTTGCTACCATATGCCCAAGTATAGCACATACTTCAAGAGATTAGTTGATAACCGAAAGAGACTCGAGGGTCTTGTAACCCTAGGAGAAGAATGCTCGGTGGTGACCCAACGAGGTCTACCAAAAATGGTAGACGACCCGGGTAGCTTCACCTTGCCTTGTTCTATAGGATCTTTATCGGTAAAGAATGCTCTAGCTAATTTAGGAGCAAGCATCAACCTCATGCCTTATTCCATGTTCCTCAAACTAGGGTATTCCGGATTAAAACCAACCCGTATGAACATTCAACTAGTAGATAGATCGGTCAAATACCCCATGGGGATATGCGAGAACGTGCTAGTTAAGGTAGGGAAGTTCAAATTTCTGGTTGACTTTGTGATCTTGGAAATGGAGGAGGATGACTTAATGCCCATCATCCTAGGAAGACCATTTCTTGCCACTGCTCATGCCATCATTGATGTTCATGACGGAAAGTTAACCTTGCGAGTAGGGGCCGACAGCTTAACCTTTGATATTAAGAGTACAATGAACCTTTCTCTCGAAGCAGCTAACCGGCTATATTTCATCAGAGAGGTCGATGAATTAACCGATTTCATTGACAATTGTGTTGATGAACAAATTGAAGAAGGATGGTTACGGGATGAGGCTTTCCTTCCCATAATTGAGAAGGAAAAGACAGAGAGTGTTAGCACAGTGTCCTTCTATCCCGGATGAGAGGCCACTGAACCACTCGAGCTTTGTAAACCCGAAAACAAATTGAAATCCTCTGTTATCGAGCCACCCAAGTTAGAACACAAGGAGCTCCCAAGCCATTTAAAATATGCTTTTCTTCAAGGAGAAGATCAACTGCCTGTAATCATAAATTCTTCCCTTGAAGATAAGCAAAAAGATAAGCTCCTAGAAGTTTTAAAGAAATATAACGGAGTCATTGCTTGGAGTGTAGCTGACATCAAGGGGATCAATTCGACCTTCTACACGCATAAAATCCTTGTGGAAGAAAATTATAAACCCGCCGTGCAACCCCAAAGGCGAGTAAATCCCAACATCAAGGAAGTTGTGAAAAAGGAAGTCATCAAACTCTTGGATGCAGGGTTAATCTATCCAATCTCATATAGTCAGTGGGTTAGTCCTGTACAGGTCGTACCAAAGAAAGGAGGAATGATTGTGGTAAAAAATGATAAGGGTGAATTGGTGCCCCAAAGAACAGTCACTGGTTGGCGTGTGTGCATCGATTATAGGAAGCTAAATGATGCCACCCGAAAAGATCATTTCCCTCTCCCATTCATAGACCAAATGTTGTAAAGATTAGTAGGGCATGAGTACTACTGTTTCTTGGATGGCTTCTCAGGGTATTTCCAAATCCCCATCGCCCCTGAGGCTCAAGAAAAGACCACGTTCACCTGCCCATATGGGACATTCGCCTATAAAAGAATGCCTTTCGGGTTATGTAATGCTCCCGCTACTTTTCAGCGATGCATGACCGCAATCTTTCACGAATTAATGGAAGATATCATGGAATTTTTCATGGATGACTTCTCAGTCTTTGGAAACTCTTTCGATCGCTGTCTTGCTAACCTCGAAATAATGCTCAAACGTTGCGAGGAGACCAATTTGGTTCTGAATTCAGGGAAATGCCATTTTATGGTAAAAGAAGGAATTGTGCTTGGGCACAAGGTCTCAGGAAATGGAATTGAGGTGGACCGAGCAAAAATTGAAGCCATATCTAAGCTACGTTATCCAACTACAGTCAAAGCAATACGTAGCTTATTGGGTCATGCCGGCTTCTATAGGAGATTCATTAAAGACTTCTCTAAAATAGCTCAGCCGATGACTCAGTTGCTTGTAAAAGATGCTCCTTTCAATTTTTCCCAAGAATGCAAGGATGTGTTCGATCAACTAAAGCAGGAACTCACGCAAGCCCCAGTTATGGTTACACCTAATTGGGAATTGCTCTTCGAAATCATGTGCGACGCTAGCGACTATGCTGTTGGAGCAGTATTGGGCCGAAGGCTTAACAGACACTTCAACCGATATACTATGCCAGCAAAACTATTAATCCTGCTCAAGAGAACTACTCCACCACTGAAAAGGAGCTTTTGGCCGTAGTATTTGCCTTTGATAAATTTCGTCAATATCTTTTCCTCTAAAAAACGGTCGTTTTTACTGATCACTCGGCTCTTCGATACCTTTTTGCTAAGCAAGATGCTACACCACGACTAATTCAGTGGATCATGTTGTTACAAGAATTTGATGTTGAAATTCGTGATAAAAAAGGGGCAGAGAATTTAGCTGCTGATCATCTCTCTCGTCCTAAAAATCCCATCCTTAATGAAATTGACAAGAGTGAGATTCGGGATTCATTTCCTGAAGAACAACTTATGTCAATAACTGATTCTGAGCCATGGTACGCGGATTATGCTAATTATCTGGCAAGCAGACTCATTCCAGAACACATGAATAGACATGAAAAAAAAGGTTCTTCACCCAACTAAAATACTACTTTTCGGACAAACCTTTCTTATTCTAAAGATGTCTGATCAAATAATCAAGCGCTGTGTTTCAAAAAAAGAAGCAATGAAGATCATGAAAGAATGTCATTCGGGCCCTTCTCGGGGCCATCATGGAATAAACACCACTGCACGAATTTTTTTTGATGCAGGGTTCTATTCGCCTACAATATTTCATGATGTAAAGGGAATGATACAAGCATGTGATGCATGTCAACGAGCCGGGAATATTTCAAGGAGAGATGAAGAACCTCAGAATTTTATACAAGTCTGTGAAGTTTTCGACGTCTGGGGAATAGACTTTATGGGCCCCTTCCCGTCTTCAGGGGGAACGAATATATCTTGGTGGCCATTGACTGTGTTTCAAAATGCGTAGAGGCACAAGCCCTTAGGACTAATGATGCTAGGGTAGTCATTCATTTCTTAAAGAAACTGTTCGCTAGGTTCGGCATCCCTAAAGCTCTTAATAGTGATAGGGGAACCCATTTTTGCAATGCACAAATGAAAAAGGTCATGAAAAGATATGGAGTCTCCCATCGCTTATCATCCTCAAACCAACGGTCAAGTAGAAAACACCAATAGAGCGATTAAGAGAATACTTGAAAAAACGGTCAATTAGAATAGAAAGGATTGGTCATTCAAACTCGATGAGGCTTTATGGGCATTCCGAACTGCCTATAAAACACCCATTGGGACAACTCCGTTCTGCATGGTTTATGGCAAGGCATGTCACCTTCCAGTAGAGCTGGAGAATAAGTCATATTAGGCACTTAAGACATGTAATCTAGATTATACGGTTGTAGGAATGAACAGGTTCTTACAGCCACAGGAGCTTGATGAACTAAGACTGGAAGCATATGAATCCTCCGTAACATATAAATAAAGAGCAAAAAGATGGCATGACCAACGAATTAAGAAACCTAAGGATTTTTCAGAAGGAGGCAAAGTTCTACTATATAACTCTCATTTAAGATTGTTTCCTAGGAAACTTAAGTCTAGATGGTATGGACCCTTTACCATGAAAAGCTCCTCTAAAACTGGCGCTGTTGTGTTAATGGACGATGAGAATAGAGAGTACACTTTGAATATACAACGCATTAAGCATTATCAAGAAAATGGCAATGAAATGATCAATGAGGAGGACATAACCTTTAATGATGAGGTCACGTAATAGTCTATGACCTTGAGTCTAGCTACAAGACTCGTAAATAAAGAAAAGCGCTTCTTGGGAGGCAACCCATGTTTTATTTGTTTTATTTGTTTGATTTTATTTGTTTCCGTATGCGTGTGTTATTTTTATTGTTTGTGGATCATGATTCAAAGTAAATTATGAAAATGCTTTATTTTGTTTTTAACTTCGTCTTAATTACATATAAAGGTATTTTGCAAAAGCTAAGTGTAAGGGAAACCCAAATTTGTTTATAAGAACGAAATTGGACATGAACCATAACAATATTAAATGAACATGTATATTTGTAATTGTTTGAGTCAAATGCTTGTATCGAGTCATAATGATGTTTTGCAGGATTTTCTAGGAAGTAAGGCATAAGTTTTTCTAGAAATTTTTCGAAAACTTAACATGAGATTTTTGCAGGAACATTCTGACGACGTCAGGAATTATAACCTGACGGCGTCAAGTACAAAAATTCTAAAAAATTTTGCGTGTTTTGTTTACACTGGAGACTTAAAGTTTTTGTTGATTCTTTAGTTTTATAAACTCTAGGAAGTCTGCAAAGATTCATTCCACAAGCATTATATCTTAATTTGTTTTCTATGATTTTTAGTATATATAGATTGCCGCAAATTTTATGCGAGGTTTGCCTTGATTGTTTTCTCAGGTTTAACAGGTTACATTGGACAAGAGGATGATTTATATTTCTGGAGGGAAGCTTTCAAAGTTCATTTTCTTAGAAGAAGATCTAACCTTGTTGACACACTATCCACACTGAATGAATTAGGGAATATTTGTTTTCATTCTTTTACCTTATTTTCTTTTACATCTTTTTATTGAACATTGGAGACAATGTTCAGCTTAAGTGTAAGGGGAGGGTAAATGATGATACTTTAGAGAATAAAATTACGCTTGAGTTTGTTTGTTCAATAGTAGGTGTGTAATAAAACTAAGAGAAATACTTGTTAGGGCAATTTTAGCGCCAAATTTAAAATTTTTTACAACATTTAAGAGTGAAGTTTTAGCCTTAATGAGCGTCTCATGGATAGGAGTTGTATGACTAGCATAAAAAACCGTACCACTCAGAAAAATTTTCCACCCAAATATGTGAGGTTCGCCTTTAGATTTGTTAGGAAAAGCATTCATTATTAGTGCTTATGAGTGTACCGGTAGTAATTAGATTCTAGAACTTGCGTTTGTGATGCATCCCGAGACCGCTAGTGAGACTACATTCATGTAGGAGGATTTACTACATGATAAGAGGCATTAGGATCACCCTTGTGTTAAACCCGTATCATAATTACTTGACCATTTAAGTTAATCACCTTGACTAACAAAGTCAATTAATTTTCCCACACCTTTGCGTTGTACTCATCTTTAGTACACGATACCCCTAGTACACCCCTCCGAGCCTATCTTTTCGTTTCTAACTTTAAGCATTTTACTTAAAGGAAGAATTTGTTAACAATCCACCCCAAATGTGCAACAAAATCGCCTTAGCCTTCCTTGTATGCACTCATCTTTAGTGCATTATTGATATTTGTTTAAACCCTTAGTTAATTTTCTAATTGGTTACATTTGCTAAGTCGAGTCATATCTTGTACATATTATTTTGGGACGATTGGGACTCATGGGTAAAGTACTAGTGATATGGAGTAATGGGGAAGAACATCATATATCACCCCCATATGTATGTTAATTTTAAAAGTACTCCAAGTGTTTTGATTTTCTTAATTCGAGTCATTAGAATAGTTTATTTTAAAGTATGTAAAAGTTCAAGTGTAAGGGGAATGCAAATCCCCAATGATGTATTATTTTGGATGGTAGGGTAAAAGTGTATGCAATAAATAAAAAAAAAAATAATACTAAAATAAATCGAAAAATCAAGAAAAAGAAAAAAAAATAGAAAATGAAAAAGAGAAAAAACATACGGACTACCATCCCGTTTCATTTTATGTTTGTTTTATGTTTTTTTGTTATTTTTGATTTTTTAGCTTAAGCCGAGTCGAGTCTTGGCTTAGCAACGCCATGCTATACATGTAATTAACCAAGATGATTAACTCGCTACCAGTAAATATTGCCTTTATCTAACAAAACCGTGTTTATCATATCCGTACACCTCATGTTATAACCCTTTAAAAGACCTCTTTGATAGTTTATCCTAGGTGCTTACGCCAAGTGGTGGAGGTTTGATCCTTTCCCAATCCTATGGTAATCTATTTGCTATGACAGGTAGTGAGAGATGTTTTCCATTTCCTTATTGTGATATATATTTTATTACACCCGAGAGATGTGAGTATCTAAACACTATTTGTGAGGTGCTAGTGTATAACCTCCGTGCTTGTTTTTGGTTTTAAGTGGAATGATTATTTGTTGTAATTACTTTTATATTAGTGTTAAATGACCCCTAGCTTGTATTTTGATTAGAATAAAAGCGCATTTGCTTGAGGACAAGCAAATCTCAAGTGTAAGGGTATTTGATAAGGCGAAAAGTGTACCGCTTTTGGGGGGTCATTTAAGCCCGAAGTCGTAATTATTTGATCAATTATTGCCCTAAATCGTCCCTTTTGTCATTTTAGGTACTTTTGAGGAGAAATTTGGAAAAGGAAGCATTTTGGACGTTTTTGGAGCAATTTAGTGAAGAAAACGACAAAGTCTCAAAATCCTTGTTGGAAACAGTACCCGACGTCGTCAAGGTTATACAAGTGATGGCGTCAAGCTTGGCAAAAGAGGTGGATCTGGAAAATACACATGACGGCCAAGAACATTTTCAAGGCAATTTGGCCTGACGGCGTCACCAAGGCTGTCAGGGTCAAAATACATGTGACGGCCCAGAGTAAATTTACACATGACGGCGTCAGAAGTGGATCTAGGCAATACGAATTTTATCTTGGCGGTGAGTTGACGGCGTCACAAGCTAAAACGTGACGCCGTCAAGGTGTAAAATATATATATAGTTTTCTAATTTTCATTCATTTGGGGTGGAACTTTTGGAGAGCTTCTTTGTGAAAACCCTAGATGAATTTTCTGTAATAATAAGGGTTTCAACCCTTGTTCCATCCATGTTCAATTGAAGATAAGTTTTCCAATAATCATACAATATGTGTAGGATACTAACTAAGTCACAAACAAGATGATTATAGTGGTTTGTGTGGCGTATGGATTAAAAGAGGAAGAAGAAGAAAGAAAGTTGGAACCTTGAGAGAAAATATGAAATATTAGATTAGTAAGAATGAGAAGGTCCAACCCTATTCCTTGGTGGGAGAGGGGTATTTATACAAGAATTAAAAACGCCCACACCCGGGCTGTGGATCAGGCATACAGTGGGTAAAGACCCGTCCTTCTTCCACGATGTTACTTAAACTAATTCTAACAAATAACTAAACTAACTACGAAATAACTTAATGCTATTACAATATTTAGGTGACCGAGTCTTTTATAGGAATATTTGTATTCCTGACAATCTCCCCCTAAGCGAGGTCACCTTTGGAAATTAAGCTCTTCGATCTTCAAGCATTCTTTAGTCTTTGTAGCTCGTAGGTTCTGATTCTTCACTTAAGGCTCACTTTGTACTTCAAGCAATGAACTTGTGATTTGGAGTTCCTTTGGAATGTGTGATCTTTGAGCTTCTTTGAGATCATCAGCCACAGTAAATCTCCATGCTCATCCTTAGTCGTATTGCCTCCATGTGATGTAGTGACTTTTGGACCGTCATGCTCACACCCTTCTGTATTGAGAGACTTTTCATCAGAGTTGTGGAAACGTTGTTGGTAGTCTCTTTAACTTTCATGATCATCATTGACAGCGATTAGGATGTGTGAGCATGAGTTAAGGATTGATCCGATTCAGCTGGAAATAGGGACCATCAACACCATCTTTATATGTGCCCCTGAAATAAAACAGTTAGCAATAAAGATAGAGAACGAATATGGCTTTGTCATTCATTCTGCGAGGACAGACTACCCTCCGGTTTTGTGAAAACCGACCTATGATCAGGTAGAGACTCTTTTAAAGAAGTCTCTTTTTGACAAGAATTTCCAGCTTGTAGTAATGAATTTTCCAAAGAATCCACTTTGGAATCTTCATACTAAGCATGTTCTCATACCGGAACGTCTCAAAGCAGACAACACGATAGAGTGAATCGGTGAATTTTTATTCACGGATTGATGAGAAATGGATTTATAGAAATCACTCGCGTGTCACTTGATAAACATTTTTGAGACACGACGAGAGTTTTATACATTGAATCACATTTTCATGAAAAATACTTTTGTTTGAAAGATTGTGCACAATCAATGTGCTCGAAAATGAGTTGGTGAGCACACTGAAAGGTTTTTGAAAAAGTATCCGTTAATCCATATCCTGGAACAAGTTTGATTCAATGTTGAATCGCACCATCGTTGCTTTCCAGTTGTCACTTGATCATTGATCCAAGACAGATTTCACATGTCACCTACCAAGAGCTTGAGTGATGTTCGCTCTAGAATGATTTTCATCTTCATTGTGAATATTTTCATATCACTCTGATGTTCTGGCAATACCACAAGGATAATGCGTAGGACTCTAAATATTTTATCTTATTTTCCACATTGTGTGAAACAATAAGCATATTTGGAAGTGTGTCCTATTGAGATTTATGGATGATCTCATGGCTCTAGACTCAATAGTGCGTTTTGAAACGCTCCTGGAGACTGGGAAGGCGTCTCCTGTTTTAGGTATCAACATAGCTCGCAATGAGCGGTCGATACATTGCACAGGGTTCCCGTGAGAATGAAACAAGTTCTTTTAAGAGAACTTGAGTGGTTGGGAAGTTTGTGCAGTGCGTCACTAGGTCCATGACGTCTTATCTTCAATACCAGTGTTACCTTAGTAACCACTAGTATCATATGAAGTTGAACTCGATTTCTGCCCTAAGGTTGAATATTTGGAGGGCTATTTCTTTTCACCCTTTCTCATTTCATTTCTTTTTCATTCTTCAAACCCTTCAGTTCTTACCGAGACTTCATCACTAAAACCTTGTTGGGTTTGTTCCAGTCCTAGCTCTATCTCAGTCCACACTCTTCCCTTTCTCACTCTTTCTCCTTTTTTCAATCATTCCTAAGGACTTCTAATCTATCTATGGATTGTCCATGGGAAGATCCTTCCGATTCTGGTGGATCATGGGAACTCATACCTAACCTTAACCATCCTTATAACTCCATGCATAAAGATAAATGGTCAGTCTTTGGTATTACTTCCACAAACGCCTTTTGCTCCCCCTCAATATGTGCATCGATATTCAAAAGAGCTTAGCACATATGTGGGAGCCTATTCTGGAGTCCAAAAGATCACATTTGATTATCAGATTTCATATTTAAATCACATTCTCTCCCCCGATCAAAAATTTCAAATCTTTCGAGATTTTGGATCTCAATTGATTTAAATAAGTTAGGAAACGTTTGGGAGAGAAATGCGGTCAGTTTTAATATTTTCTGATAAGAGGAACCATTTTCTTGCTCCCCCTCAATCTGTAAGGGAGATTGTTATGTGTCAGATTTGATGAGTTTACAAAAGATTTGAAGTTTTAATGAAAAACTCTTTAAACATGTTCTCATTCTGACACATAATTATCACAAATTGTTTTATTGCTTATTATGTACAAAGTGGAGAGTTTTTTATGATACATAAAATTTTGTGATTTAAATATGAAATCTGATAATCAAATGTGATCTTTTGGACTCAATAATAGGCTCCCACATATGTGCTAAACTCTTTCGAATATCGATGCACATATTGAGGTGGAGCAAAAGGCGTTTGTGGAAGTAATACCAAAGACCGACCATTTATCTTAATGCATGGAGTTATAAGGATGGTTAAGGTTAGGTATGAGTTCCCATGATCCACCAGAACCGGAAGGATCTTCCCAGGGACAATCCATAGATAGATTAGAAGTCCTTAGGAATGATTGAAAAAAGGAGAAAGAGTGAGAAAGGGAAGAGTGTGGACTGAGATAGAGCTAGGACTGGAACAAACCCAACAAGGTTCAAGTGATGAAGTCTCGGTAAGAACTGAAGGGGTTGAAGAATGAAAAAGAAATGAAATAAGAAAGGGTGAAAAGAAATAGCCCTCCAAATATTCAACCTTAGGGCAGAAACCGGGTTCAACTTCATATGCTACTAGTGGTTACTAAGGTAACACTCGTATTGAAGACAAGACGTCATGGACCCAATGACGCACTGCACTGAACTTCCCAACCACTCAAGTTCTCTTAAAAGAACTGGTTTCATTCTCACGGGGAACCCTGTGCAATGTATCGACCTCTCATTGCGAGCTATGTTGATACCTAAAACAGGAGACGCCTCCCTAGTCTCCAGGAGCGGATCAAAACGCACTATTGAGTCTAGAGCCATGAGATCATCCATAAATTGTTTTGTTGCTTATTATGTACAAGGTGGAGAGTTTTTGTTGATACATAAAATTTTGAGAAATCACTCTCCCCCTCAATCAACGACGGATGTTAAAACAGAAATATTTTCAAAAAATATTAAAGTCATTGATTGAGTGAAAATTTTTATCAAAATTTAGATTCACTTTGATTTTCAATCAAAATCTCATGGTACCACCAAGTTTTGCACAAATACTTTCCAGGAAAATCATAGAAGGGAAAGTATTTGGCGATAAAAAGAAGATTTCTCTTCTTTATCAAGAAATAATGCACTGAAGCGTACATTAGATTGAGGAAACGTGGATATAGAGTAATCCATGCCCAGGTGAACTTCACCCGGTAAAAGGAACAACCGTCTTTTTGGCGACGTGTTTTCCCCATTTGGAAAAACGGGTTGCTATCTGAAGTAATAGCAAGCCATAATTTTGAAGTCCGGGTTACAGCCTGAAATGACTGCAAGCCATAATTTTAAGAATGTTTTGAGAAACGACATGTTTTAGAAAAAAACTTTATTTGAAACCGAAAAACTCTTGCTCAAGCATATGTATGATTCCGTGTCATTATTGAATGACATTTCTAGAAACGTACATAATATTTATTACACAAGAGACATGTCGTGAGAAGAATAATTTTTTATGATTTTTCAGATTTTTAGGGTTTTTATAGGTTTTGTATTTTTCTATTTACGTATTGGTATAAGATATGTACAAAGGATACCAAACAGTTTAAGGAGATGTTGACATGAGCATCAAAATGAGATTATCATACAGCTCGTTGTAGAAGTATGTAGTCAACATCTCTTAAACTTTCACCACCAAAGCTTTCGAGGCTCCTGAATAATCGTCTAAATCCGTAGTTGCCATGATATAATCTTAAACGGGATTTTACAACTCTTGTGACTTAAACTGAGAGATCAATTCTTTCTCGGAATTTTACTAAAGTCAACAAAAGAAACCGAAAGATGTAATATGCGAATTAGACTTAGAGTGAGATCTCGGATAAGTCACAATTAGCACTAAGTGTCAAGTCACGACAAGTCAAGTTACAATAGATCCGATCGTAATAAGTCAAGTCGTAAAGATTAACTCACAACGTCCAATTACAATCAGACTAATCGAAAAGACTTAAGTCACAACAATTCACCAAACACAAGTAGTTAACAAATCACTAAAATCTCACAACTGAGTTAATCGCTAGACACCTACCAAATCGATGATTTTTTTTTTTTTTTTTTTTTTTTTTTTTTGCCTCCTCAATGTGAAGCTTTGGTAGCTTCCCCCCAAAAAGACAATCACCTCCTTGAGACCACTTCCCCCAAGTCATTGAAGTGATGCAAGAAGTCTCATTGTATGAAGCTCAAAAACCCGAAGAAAACGATAACACCGAAGTAACAGGGTGAACCACGGATCATCTCTGCGGTTATCAATCCCGGAATGTATGATGAAGCCCGATCACATGACCCTGTTGTACGTCCCCAATGTACACATTACTTTGCAGTTTGGAGCAGTTGTCTATTCAGGGGAATAAAATATAAACATCTTCATTTCACTAAATGCTTTCGAGTTATCTTACACATACCAACTTAATCCATATTGTACGCATTTATCCACCAGAAGGGGAAACGATGACACCAAAGTAACAGGTTGAAGAACTGATCATCTCTGCGGATATCGTGAACCTGTTGCGCGTGAACCTGTTGCGCGTCCTTGATGTACACAAATCTCTCCCCTGATGGTTGTGATCTCATCGGAATAAGCATAACATTGTGTACATGAAGCATTAACCAGAAGCACTTTACCATAGATCATATCAGCTCATATGAAGATGTCGATAAGCAATATCATCTCACGCTCCAATTGTTCTTTTCATATTTCTTCTCACTGAAAGCTGAAGTAATACATACCACAAATATCAAGAGACCACTTCACCCGCATAGTTGGAATGATACACCAAACGCCACGAGTTAAGACACTGATTATCTCTGCGGTTGTGACATTTATCTTCCCGGCATAACTTCAATTAGGACGAATTATTATGTTCATCACGTGTACTCATTATGCATTCAGATGTATGTCTCGTTCCCCCTTGCTGGTTTTGATACCTCAAAATCAGCAACATATATTAGACGAACATCATTTGCTCAGAAATATCCTGTGAGAATCAACTACTGTAGAAACTCTCTATGACTATCATTACCAACCCTTGTGTAGGCTATATGAAGTGACCACTGATGAAGTAAACCCAATATACCAAACTTAAGACTGAAGTAAAATTCCCTAAATCCGCTACTTAAGCTTGCACTGTTGTTGATTAAAGAATGATGTATAAGAAACCCTCTAAGTACCCTAGACACTTTCCAAAGAGCAAAAATAAGTACAACACCTCTTGAGACTATCCACAACCGCATCTGAGTGTGACACTGAGCACTACAATGTAACTCATTGAAGTGATAGCTATAACCCGTGAGTACTACAATGTAATCCTTCCATCGTGTATAACTAGATAATCCAAGTCCCAATCATAAACTTTAAGAGTTCACGCAAGTCATCAATTGATGCATGAAGTTTCGATGATGAAATAAGTAGACACCTTCGTAAAATACACTTTAATCTCAATTAAGGGATGCCAAATCAACTCCGTGATCACTTGACATTCCATGTCCAAATTGTTAGCCGTTTTGACATTTTAACCAACATTTTCATATATGTTCTTGTGGTTTATTTACAAAGTGCACATTTGGAGGAACAACAATCCGTGATGAAATAGAACAAGAGGACGGATCATTATTCATGTGTGCAACTTCACAATCATGATAGTCATCATCAACACCTTGAAGAGCAACTGGAGATTGGGTTACTAGAGTAATCTGAGTAATACTTCTAAATGGTGCATCTTGATCAATGGAGATTGAGGAAGGTGAACCAGTTGAGTCAGCAGGGACCGGAGCAAGAGCTTCAGGAACTGGATGATCAACATTCGTTGAAGCTTGGAAGTATTCATCAACCATAAATCCCAGTCATCCTTAGTTAATGGAACATTAGGTGTTGGAGGAGATTCGTAATACCATTCTTCAAGCATCAATCAACATGTGGTATATTCACACTTCTCCCCCTTAAAAATTGCAAGCGAGATTTGCCATTTTTGATTGAGCAAGTGAATAAGAATACAGACAATCATGTATTTTATTCACACTTCTCCCCCTCAAAAATTGCATACGAGGTTGCCATTTTTGATTGAGCATGTGAATAAGAATACACTCAATCATGTAGTTTATTCACTCTTCTCCCCCTCAAAAATTTCATACGAAGTTTGCCATTTTTAAATGAGCAAGTGAATACGAATTCAAGCAAAGAGTAGATCCACTTGATGACTGAATGAACATGGAGGAAACATGAAGCATGTTGTTGAGAATGGTCAAAACTAAAAACATTTCTCTTCTTTCAAAGATAAAGCGCACTGAATCGTACGCCTTTCTTTTCTTTGATGAACGGGCCTGAAGAGATTTCAGCAGACGCCATAATGTTGAAGTTGAAGACCGAGGCTCGAACTGATGTGCTCAAACGTCATTATGATGAAGAACGAGGCCTGAACTGATGTATTCAGACGTCATTATGCACACATACATCAACATTGACATTCTATACCTCCTGAAGCAGGAGATATACTTGCTTTAAGCCTCCAGACTTTGAGTCTTCTCATGTAGTGAATGATGGATGTACCTGCAACCGAGTAAGGACTACCTACACTAACATTACAAACTTGATTGCATATATATGGGTTAGTTACATCAGTATCCAAACCCTTAGGGGTTTCACGGTCAACCATGGAATTGCCATCAGTAAGCACCTTTCCGGTAGGTATCCACTTAAGTCCAATGTACTTAAAAATTCTACCAGTTGGAATCAACTTATAGCAAGATCTAGGATTACTAAGCTTCTTATGCATAGTGGAAGGCTTATCGTTATTCCTAGTCTCCAAAGATTTAGTAGTTGGTATCCACCTAGGAGAAGATTTAGGTATGTTTTGCCTCTTATGCATTGTAGATGACTTACTATAAATCCTAGACTTAGCAGGTTGAACCATAACAATATGCCTCAACAAACTAGGAGGCATCCCACAAGGTTGAGAGCCTAAGATACCATCCTTATGAAGTAGTGCCCTTTTCCTAGCCTTTTCTAGATCATAGTTCTTGTACAAGTCATTTATATCATAAGAATCTTGAATCTTAATGCATCGTTTCGACATTATTTTCGAACTACTCCTAGAGGAGCTGGGTGTGGGAGTGACTACTTGTTGAGGCTTAGGCTTAGCAGAACTAGAAGCAATAATCTTAGGCAAATAATGTGTAGTGACTGGTTTTGTCAAAACTTGTTCCGCATCAACTTGGGAGGCAAACCGTGTTTTTGAAAGTTTTGGTCGTTAAGATGTAAACGCAGTTGGTTGCCTAACAACGGATTGGTTTCTATTTGATTGAGAAACTGGTTTCCCTAAGATTGATGGTTTTGCAAACTTAGTGTTCACACTATTCCCTGTTGCTTTTCTTAGCTCGTTCCTTAATGTTGTTATTGTGAACCCCTTTTCTAGAAGTTGAGCTTTGAATTCATCATTTTTGGCAATCAAAGAGGTTGTTTGATCTATCGTCTTAGTTCTCGTTTCTTTGATTGACTCATTAAGATTTTTACAGTGCTTTTTCAAAGACTCATTTTCCAAAAGTAATTCAGCCACCTTTTGTTCAAAATTTCTAGTTGCAATCACATCACTGTCATGTTTAGCCTTAACTTCATTTCACATATCACACATTTCAGTAATACGGTTTTTCAGGTTGTTGATTGCCAAGTTTTTGGTTTCTACCTGAGCTTTCAAATCATTAATCATAAAGAATTCACGAAAATCAGGAAGTTCCCGATTTTTACATGGTTGGTTAGTTTGAAAACTTTCTTCCTTTTGTTACATTGCGATTTCAAGTGAAATACAATGTTTTTCAAGTTGTAGAAATTTGTTTGAAAGTTCATTAAACACTTCTTTGTCAACCATATCATTTGATTTGAAAGTCTTAGTCGTAAACAAAGAACATGACTCATCATCATGTTCATCATACTGATCACTTTCTCCCCCTTTATGATTCATATTTGTTGAATCAGAAATGATATTGCTATCAGTCTTTTCCAACAAATGTGTGTCATAAGTGGGTTTAATTTGATCAGTATGTTGTCGTTCATTCGAAAGCACATCATGTTGATCAGTGACATGTACCTCAGCTGATGGAACTTGGACATAATAAGTCCAAGACTTGTCGTTTATATCATGCTTATCAACCGAGTGTCACTGCATTGTTGATTCAGCTCCCTTTCATTAATGAACTCCTTGACATTACCCATGAGAATGAGTAGTGTATCTCTGAACGTGTCAACCTCGATTCCCGTGTGATCAGCAAAACACTTTAATGTCATCTGACTCTCGTAGTCAGAATCCATAGTGAATTTCGAATTGATGAACACTTGAAGTTGTTTGTTGAGTACTCAAAGGGCATATATGTATCCAATTTTGAAAGATTCTCCTTGGTCAAGTTGTTGTTGTAATTGATATAAGTTAAGAATCATTGTGCAGATGAAAGTCTGAGCATCTTGACCAAAGAGTGTTGCAAATGCACGTTCGAATCCCATCTTGATTCCAGTTCCCTCTAAAAGTATCGAGAGATGTGAATGAAGTTGTCGAAAACATTCTATGCAGCAATACTTTGCATTATCGAGTAATTGTTGTGGCTAAAGATGGTGCAAATTACACTCTTGTGAATTAGAGTATAAAGATTCCATTTTAGTGGTATCAGTTTCAAAACCAGAAGTCTGTTGTGCCTTGTTGGAAACCTTATGTTCATTGTACATGTCGTATAGTTTGAGTATATCAGAGATGAGAGGATCTGAATTAGTAGACATGATTAAGAATGTGAACGGGATTTTACAATTCTATGATTTAAATCGAGAAATAGATTCTTTCGCAGGATTTTACAAAATCAAGAATAAACCGTGAAATGATGCTGAGTACTTTAGTAATTGAGTGTGAGATGATAAACTTTGCAAGGTACAGTAAGTTATCTAAGTCAAGTCACAACGAGTCAAATCACACCAAGTCAACTCACAGTTAGTCAAATTGCAGGAATCAACATGCAACATCAAATTGTAATTGAACAAGTTGCAACAACTCAAATCGCAACAATTTTCAAATCACAGAACTGTTCAACTCGCAGTGTATAATCAATTCACATCAACTTGGTCAACAAGCAGTGATATAGTTCGGTTGATGCAAGTTGCAATGGTGAAATCTTGGTCTAAAAATTTAAAACCTCAATAACTTCACTCCGGAGGTGATTTGGACCATAAAAAATTCGTTTCATGACTTCGTGGTGAAACCTCACAATATTCAGCCTGTTCTGGACGTATTGACAGGTGTTTCGCTGAAAACGGAGTTACGGTTCAAAAGTTATGGCCGTTTGAAGTTTTGACGTAAAAAGTCAACTTTGGTCAAACTGCAACATTAGCAAATCACTAATCACCACCAAATCACTGGAGCTAATCGCTAAATAGAGATAATCGCTAGCTGGAGCTAATCACTGAAGAGAGGTAATCGCTAACTGGAGGTAATTGCTAAAGGTGATAACCGCTAACTTGAGATAACCTCTAACTAGAGATAACCTCTAACTGGAGATAACCTCTAACTTGAGCTAACCTCTAACTAGAACTAACCTCTAACTGGAGATAACCTCTAACTAGAGATAACCTCTAACTATAGATAACCTCTAACTGAAGATAACCTCTAACTGGAGCTAACCTCTAACTGGAGATAACCTCTAACTGGAGATAACCTCTAACTTGAGCTAACCTCTAACTGTTGGAGCTAACCACTAACTAATAAGACGAAACAGTCACTTTCATGATTATTTGTCTTTTACCAGTAATAAGACAAAATGCCAAAATAGAGAGCTAATCTCTATACCAAAAAGGCAAGTGTAGAGTTAACCTCTACCAAGAAACTAGCTAACCTCTACCAAGAAACTAACTAACCTCTACCAAGAATCTTGCACCAAATCACATCAAACATCAAACATCAACCAAACAACTAATTCAACATAACCAAGAGAAAAACTAAGTACTTCTAACACCTTAAAACACAACAAAACCACCAAATCGTCAACAACACCACAAACAAAAATCTCCTCGAGGTGTTTTTCTTGAAAATCAATTCGAACCAAAAAAAAATATAACCACTAAACCAAGCCACAAATTTGAGCACCAACAATCCTAGGATGAAACCATGGCTCTTGATACCAGTTGTAGGATACTAACTAAGTCACAAACATGATGATTATAGTGGTTTGTGTGGCGTATGGATTAAAGGAGGAAGAAGAAGAAAGAAAGTTGGAACCTTGAGAGAAAATATGAAATATTAGATAAGTAAGAATGAGAAGGTCCAACCCTCTCCCTTGGTGGGAGAGGGGTATTTATACAAGAAATAAAAACGCCCACACCCGGGCTGTGGATCAGGCATACAGTGGGTAAAGACCCGTCCTTCTTCCATGATGTTACTTAAACTAATTCTAACTAAAAACTAAACTAACTATTAGCTAACTTAATGCTATTAAAATATTTAGGTGACCGAGTCTTTTATAGGAATATTGTATTCCTAACAATATGTCTATGTGTTGTGTGATTCTATCTTATGCTTTTCTTTTTTTTAACATGCTAGGCTAGGTTTTTCTTGTGTTTGCTTAGATATAATGAAACCTAGATGATGATTATTGGTTGATGGTTTCTTTGTAATTGTTGTAGATGATTGTATTCGATGTTAGGCTTAAGAAAACTGGCAGACTTCCAATTGGTAACTTGGTTGAACGTCTTAAGAAACATGATCGGAGGTGTACTAAGATTCATGGTTGTATTTAATGCATGAGCGAATTCTAGTGATCCCATGTTAGGAGCTTTTAGTCGGCTCGACATAGGAGTGAAGTAGGAGCTTATAGAATTAGGGAATTTCGTACACGGCCCTACGACTGGTATTAAGGAATATAACCCGTCATCCATGCAATTGTAACAAGCTAATCAACCGCTAAAAGATATCTAGGGAGTAATGAAATCTAAGTAAACACATTTTCTCTTATTATTTTTCACACCACAAATTAGTTTTAGTTTATTTTATTTTATTTTATTTTGATTGCATCTTTAGTTAATTGGGTTAGTTGACAAGCAACTAATTCCACCCACTCCTTCAAAACCCGAGATTTTACTTGCTTTTATAAACATATAAAATTACAAAAAGAATCATCCCTCACCTTTAGACCTAGTTTAGTAGACTTTTTAATCCTATCGAACACTATTCCTGAGTTGAACGATCAATCCCCCGGTACTTGTCACTACACTATAATACAAAGTACATGTACACTGCCTAGTGGGGATTGCAAGCTTCTCAAGATCCCTTGAGAGGTAAAACCTTTTGTGAGGGTGCAATTCCACGCATCAAGTTTCAAAGCTCTCCAGATGATATAATCATACATAGCTTCCCTATCATTATAAGTCACCACACCAAACTTTGTAGCACCATATTTTTCTTTGAACAACCTCCATAGAGTACAAACATCCTTTCTGTCAAAGTAGTATAACATCTGTTGAAGTCTAAGAAATTGAGATGTCTTCCCATCAGATCTTTTGACATCATGAAATGTTCCAACAGTGTTTAGATATCCAGTAGTTACTTGAATGATTGGATATTTGATTCCCATTGGTTCAACATCAACTACCTCAGGTTCTTCCCTCTTAGCCACCATAGTTAGAACCTGCATTTGTTGTTTTAGATGCTCAGGAGGAATATGCTCAAAATCTTCCACATACTCATCATCATCATCAGATTCAGAGTTGTTTCGCACTGCTATACTCTGCTTTTTCCTAGCAAAAGTTTTCTTCCTTATACTTTTTCTTTTTGTACCTCTGCTAGAAGAAGTCATTCACTTTTCAATAGCCTCTGCCACAGTAAGCTCTGCTTTATTAGCTTTCTCAGGTACCAACTTTTTATTCATTTGAGCAAAGTGTTCTTGATCTTCTGCACAACCCATCGGATAGAAGGTATCCATTTCCTTTTTAGCCTGTTGATACAAGTTACCTCTGCTTTATTGGCCTAAAGAGTTAAAAATTGAGCATGATGCAGCTTTTGCAAGGAAAGAACAAGAGAAAATTGATATTGAAGAGCAACAACTGCTGCAACTACAAAAGAAAGGGTTGATAAGGAAGCTGAGGATTTGAAGAGGTATGAAGAATAGATTGATGAGAAAATAAGAATGGATGCTGATATTGAATTCTCCAAGTTAGTAAAAATTGAAGAACAAGAAGTTCCAGAATTTGATGTGGCGACTTGGATAAAAGAATTCACAGCAAGGAAGAAGAAAGAAGCTGCTCCTATAAGAAGGAAGAAGAAAGTTTTCAGGGGACCAACTCCACTTCAAAAAAGGAGAGAGCATGAGAGATACCTAAGAATCTGAAGGGTTGGCAATTGGTACAATTAAAACACAAGTCTGATCAAGAGGTGTTTAACTTGTATCAACAGGCTAAAAACGAAATGGATACCTTCTATCCTATGGGTTGTGCAGAAGATCAAGAACAATTTGCTCAAATGAATAAAAAGTTGGTACCTGAGAAAACTTATAAAGCAGAGCTTACTGTGGCAGAGGCTATTGAAAAGGAAATGACTTCTTCTAGCAGAGGTATAAAAAGAAAAAGTATAAAGAAGAAAACTTTTGCTAGGAAAAAGCAGAGTATAGCAGTGCAGAACAACTCTGAATCTGATGATGATGATGAGTATGTGGAATATTTTGAGCATATTCCTCTTGAGCATCTAAGACAACAAATGTAGGTTCTAACTATGGTGGCTAAGAGGGAAGAACCTGAGGTAGTTGATGTTGAACCAATGGGAATCAAATATCCAATCATTCAAGTAACTATTGGATATCTAAACATTGTTGAAAAGGAATCTAGGAGTAATCTATTTTATCATCATTAGAATCTAACACAGGTTCTTCAGTAACCTTGCCCTTTCCTTTATCAGTAACAGCAGCAGCAGATGATAAAATTGAACTTGTATGTCTTTTTAAAGCAGTAGGTTCTCTGATTACTACTCCCTTTACAGGTACTCTTGGTAATGGAGATGTTATAGTGGATGTTGGTTGTTGTGGTTGCGATTGACTTGATTGTGTTCTTGGTTGAGATAGTGATTTGGGTAGAACATCTGGCGTCTTCTTACTTAACAATACCATAGCCTCAACAGTAGCTTTGTCACTAGATCCAGCAGTAGAACCTTGTGCATCAGCAGAATTAGCAGAATCCTGAGCAGCAGAATTTTGTGCAGCAGTAGAGTCATTTGTCTTGTCAGTAGTAGCAGCAGTATCCAAATCTTTAGCCACAGAATCACCCAAACTTTTCAAAGCTTCGCATATCAACCCTGTAGCCTTTACTAATTGCTCAGGCCCCAAAGTTTTGAGTTTCTCCACCACATTTTCTTGAACACAAACCAATTCTTCCATTACAGCTTCATTCCCCTGCTTGTCTGTAACCACAAAACCATCCATATCTTGAGGACTTTCCACCTCCATATCATCATTCCTTGTATCCTCCCCTGAAACCTTACCAGTATCCATATCTTAAGCACCATCATCTCTCATCAAATTTGCCTCCCCTGACCCAATTACCACATTTTGTTCTTCATTCCTCCCCTGTTTGGAAGCATCCTCTCCCAAAGTGATAGAATGCTCAGGAGAACTAACCACTTGAGATGTACCCACTTTCTTCAATCTTCTAAAGGAGGTTGAAGATCTTGATTTCCTTAAAGTCTTTATCTTTCTCTTTAACTTTCTGATCTTTTTAGCTTGTTCATCAGAAATAATTTCAAGACCAAGAATCTTATCCTCCAAAGTTTCACACTTAAGCTCTAGGTTGGTACAGGTAACCATCAATTTCTTTATAAGTTTCATACTAGTCTCATCACTTCGACCTGTGTGACCTGGTCCGAGAGGTGAATCATTGACATTGTCATTTTGTACAGTGTTATCCATCAATTCATTTGTCACTGATCTGTCCTCATCACTTCGACCTGTGTAACCTGGTCCGAGAGGTGAATCTTGGGACTTAAACCCAGTATCAAACCTAGTTTGATCATCTGAGCCCCCTGTATTTGCCATGTGGCTAGGGTTACCATCATTGGATTCAGATTCATCAGAACCTTCCTCACTAGATGTTGCCTTGGTTTGGGTCTTACTTATGTTATCACTGTCCTGCTCTGCTGCTAAGCTAGTAGCAGTAGTGACAGCCCTTGCCAACATGTCCCCTCCATCACCTAGGACAGCCTCATTTGGTACATCCATCCTAACACTAGCCTGAGGTTGCTCAGTGTTCTTGTTGGCTTTCCTACGGGTGTAGAGTATTCTTGGTTGTGTGACAGATGCAGTAAAATTGGGTGTGTGATGGGAATCAGTGGGAGTTCCTGATCCTTCACCCTAAGTATTTTGCACAAGTTGCACCATATAAGGTGTAAGTGATGTAAGTGTGCCTGAAAATCCTTTTCCATTTTTAAGTAAGAAAGTAAACATTTTTGGAACCAACTTAGGAGATTCATAAGTGGCTTTATGTGTTCTTACTTTTGAAATTTGATTTTCCACAAAGAGTTGTATAAATCTTGGATAAAGTAAGTAAGAACCAGACTCTTTGATACTTTTTGCAATCCCTTCCAAAATCATGTTTGAAAAATTGAATGGGTCTCCTTTGCTCAGGCATATTATAGCAGATGCTATGGTAACAGTAAACTCATTCCACCCAGAAGTTTTTGAACTCAAACAGTGAAGAAGATTATGAACAAAAAATTTATATTGAGAACAGAGAAGCCCATTTTGAAATTTTAAACCAGAATGTTGGCCCTCACATCCCAAATCTTTTAAACCTTCAAAAATGGCAGAGTTAGCAAGACACTTAGTCTCTGTTTCATCATCAAAGATAAGAAGTTCTCTTATAGAAGATTCAGTGACAAGTACTTGTTGACCATCTACCATGTCCTTAATATGTTTTTCCTCATTCCTAGTTTTGACTTTTGAAGTAAGCCAAAACTGTTTGATGTAGGAAATATATATAGTAGGATTCACAGTTAATGCATACCTAAGAGAAGTAGCATTCAAGAACTTAACCATATCTGTGAAACCTTCATGAACCATCTTTTCATCCAATAAGGCAACATTATTGTGACTTTCTGCCCAAGTGCGTGTTGATACCATGAATTAGGGTTTAGAGAATTGGGGATTTTTGACTTAGAGAATAATGGAGTGTTAGGGTTTGAGAAAACTTCAATTTAGAGCGCGTAAAAACCAATTGTGAGATTCAATTACGTTTTAAACATGTTTGTAGAAGTTACATAACCACCCTTACACTTTTAACCATAGCAGCAGAGTCATGTATATCAGCAGAACTAGCAGCAGAGTAATACAACTAGCAGCAGAGTGATTTGGCCAGCAGCAGAGTTGACTATTCTTAAGATATTCTTGGTCAAAAAGTCAAAAATCTTCGTCATTAATGTCCGGTATCACTCCTTGATCAATATTAAAAGCGAACTAATCTTTCCCTAATTCATCAATCACAAACCCTAATATCTTCCAAAATCATTAATCAATCAATTCAAATCACAATCAAAATGAAATCCATTCCCGAAATCATCAACATATCATCTGATTCTTCTTCTGATGATTCCACACCACTCCCTCCATACGTTCCACCATTCCGTCCTCCCCAGGACGGATGCTGAACCAAATAACAAGCAAGAAAGAGGAAGCATGACCTCCATGTGCTCAAGGATCTATTGAATCTCAATCAAACTCCAAGCACTTCAAGGGGTAAAGGTGTGATGTCCCTGAAGTCTTCAGCTTCATCAGAATCATCAGAGGATCCCAATCCTTGGATCCTAATCCAACCACCTCCAAGAGAACATATTTCACCATTCCTATGCATATCATTAGATGAGGATGAACCACAGAGCAATCCTCCTTCAACTCCTGAAAGACCTCAATCATCAAGACCAAGGCCACCACCCAGAACAAGAAGGTCAAACCCTCCTCTGCCAAAGTCAAGAGTGGTTATTGGTCTTCCATGCCCTAGACGTTGATGTAGTCTTTGATAGTTGTCTTTTGATGTAGGATGTGTATGTGCTCTTTTGATGTAATAGGCTTTTTTGGTTGGTTAAAACTTTTGTAATCTTTTGGCATCACATGGAATGAATAACATTGTTCTGGTCTTGTTTCTTTAGACTTGTGTATAAACAGCAACAATCATCAATTTGAACTTATCCTGCAAAATGTTAGTCCAAAAACCACAAAACACACAAACACTTGTTGCATATGTACTAGTTATACTTAGCAGTAGAATGTTAGGTAGCAACAGAGTGAAGACTAACTAGCAAAATACTTCATAAGAAGCAAGAGAAACAACTTAAACAACAGCACAATTACTTTACAAAACTTTACAAAAGCATAAGGAGATGAGTTTTCAAAGATTGATCATACCAATGTTTGCAATTAAATATTGAAACCTCCCCACATCAATATGTTTTGTGAGTAGATCAGCAACATTGTTATCAGTATGAATCTTGACAATTTGAATCAATTTCTTTTCATAACAATCCCTTATAAAGTGATGCCTTATCTCAATATGTTTTGTTTAAAATGAAAAATAGTGTTTTTAATGATGCAAAGTGTGTTGTTGTTATCAATATGAATCTTGGTGTTCATGAAATTATACCCATAATCCAGCAGTTGATTTTGCATCCAAAGCACTTGTCCACAACAACTTGAAGCAGCCACATACTCAGCTTCAGTTGTAGAATTTGCCACCACTATTTTTTTTTTTTTTTTTTTTTTTTTTTTTTTTTTTGCGTTGACATGACACCAATTTGTTTCCAAGAAATTGACAACCTCCTGTTGTAGACTTTCTATCCAAGCAAGCTCCAGCATAGTCACTATCTGAGTATACTAACAAATCAAAAGGTGAATCCTTAGGATACTAGAGGCCCAATTTAGGTTGATGCCTCAGTTACCTAAAAATTCTCTTCACTGCATTGAGATGTGGTTCTTTGGGACATACTTGGAATCTTGCACAGGCACATACAACAAACATAATATCAGGCCTTGAAGCTGTAAGGTACATCAATGAACCAATCATTGATCTGTACAAGTGAACATCCACTTCTTAACCATTCTCATCTTTCAACAATGGTTTATTAGATTCCATGGTTGTCTTTTTAGGCTTAGCATCTTCAAATCCAAACTTCTTCAAAATGTCATTAACATACTTATCCTGACTAATAAATATGCCATCATCCTTTTGTATAAGTTGCAAACCCAAGAAGAAGGTGAGTTCTCCCATTGAACTCATAGCAAACTTATCCTTCATAAGCTTCTCAAACTCAACACACATAGCTTTGTTTGTAGAACCAAAGATGATGTCATCAACATAGATTTGTACCAGCAAAATATCATCCTTGTGTCTTTTGAGAAACAAAGTCTTGTCAATCTTTCCTCTACTAAACCCAGAATCTAACAAATATGTTGACAAAGTATCATACCAAGCTCTAGGAGCTTGATGTAAACCATACGTTGCTCTATTTACCTTGTAAACTTTTTCAGGATGGTCAGGGTCTTCAAAACCAGGTGGTTGAGACACATAAACTTCTTCTGTGATTGTCCCATATAGAAAAGCACTTTTGACATCCATCTGATACACCACAAAGTCTTTATATGAAGCATAAGCCAGAAATAATCTAATGGCCTCAATCCTTGCCACAGGTGCAAATACTTCATCATAGTCAATGCCTTCTTGTTGAGTGTATCCTTGTGCTACTAACCTTGCTTTGTTTCTAATGACTATGCCTCTTTCATCTCTTTTGCATCTAAAAACCCATTTAGTTCCAATCACCCTTTGCCCATTTGGCAAATCAACCAAGGTCCATACTTCTTGTAGTTTGAATTACAGAAGCTCATCTTGCATTGCTTCCACCCAACTTGGCTCTTGTAAGGCTTTATAAGTATTTTTAGGTTCAGTTTGAGATAGAAAACGGGCAAACAAGCAATTTTGCAGATCTTTGTGAGTGTTTCTTTGATGAAGAGATCTTGCAAAGAAACTTTGATGTTGTAGATCTTTCTGCTCTTTAGTCATTCTTCTTGTTTGAATAGATGATGTTGGATCACTGAGAATTTGATCTTTGGGATGATTCTTATGAACTCTTGTGGTAGTAGTAGGACTAATAGGAGCATTGAGTTCCATGTTATTAATGTCAGCATCTGCTCCAAACAATTTACCATCAAGAGCTTCATCATCTGTGTCATAGTAAATGTTCTCTAGAGGAGGTATATTTGGATCATCAGGATAGTTTAGATCAGCAAAATACCTACCCTGAATGTCCACAGATGGAAACTTTGGTGAAGAAGTAGAGTCAATTGGCTTGGCAGCAGAATTGATTGAAGCAATAGTTGCTTCTTTTGGCCTAGCAGTAGAGTCTTCTGAGTCAGCAGTAAAGTCTTCTGGTGTAGCAGTAGGCTACTTTAACCTTGTTGGAGAGACATCTTCAACAACTTTAGGTGCTTCATTGGTTACCTTTTCAACATCAACAGGTGTCTCAATGCCTTCTTCTGTTTCCATAGGTTTCTCATGAGTAACAGAATCTTCTTGTGAACTTTGAACCTTCTAAAAGGGTAGTAAAGTTGGTCCAATCTTTAATTTCTCAACCAAAACAAATTCTTCTTGAGGTTTGTTAGTGTCTACACTTACAATAACTGGCTCATAATTCATAAGTCTCAGTAAGAATATCAATATTAAATAACCATTCTGATCCTTTCCCTTCAGCATTAGATGTGTTCTCACTAAACTTGATATGCAAATTCTCCTCTACATGTTTGGTTCTCTTATTGTAAACCCTGAAAGCTTTACTGTTTACAGAATAACCAACAAAATATCCTTCATCTGCTTTTTCTTCAAACTTGCCTAACTGATCCTTAGTGTTTAAAATAGTAACAGGATATCCAAATGGTTTAAGAAAATCAATCATAGGTTTCTTTCCATGAAAACTCATATGGAGTCTTGTTGTGAGGCTTAACTACCTTGCTTCTATTTTGCACAAAACATACAGTGTTTACAGCTTCACCCCAAAAAGGTATAAGTAATTTAGAATCAGATAACATTGTTCTTGCAGCCTCAATCAGTGTCCTGTTTCTTCTTTCTGCAACCCCATTCTGTTATGGAGTTCTTGCAACACTATATTGTCTTAGAATACCCTTGCGCACACAGAATTGATTCATCACACTATTCTTGAACTCGGTTCCATAGTCACATCTGATTATCTTCACCTTGTGGTTATTCAGGTTTTCAACTCTAGTTATGAATGCCTTGAGAATCTCTGGAGTTTCATCTTTAGTAGCTAGAAAGAACACCCAAGTAAACCCACTAAAGTCATCTGTGATAACTAGGCAATATGACTTCTTGTTCAAACTATTCACAAAAACAGATCCCAAATAAATCCATGTGAAGTAAATTTAAGGGCTTGGTAATTGTGTTCACAGTCTTGGACTTGAATGAAACTCTGTGTTGTTTACCCTTTTGACATGCAACACAAGTTTTACAATTTTCAAACATCTTTGTAGGCATCCCTCTCACAAGATTTCCTTTTACCAACTTGTTCATGGTCCTGAAATTCAGATGTCCAAGTCTTCTATGCCACAATTTGGACTCATCAAGAGTGGCCTTCGCAATTAGACAAGTCAAAGCTCTTTTGGGAACAATGTTCTTAATATGGTCACTGTATATATTTTCAGTTCTAGGGACTTTCAATAGCACAAATTTATCATCTGGCAACTGAAAATCAGGAGAAAGGATCATATATTCAGTGTCTGTAAAAAGAAAAAAGTTCTTTTTGTCACACATTTGTGAGATACTAAAGAGGTTAAACTTAAGCGCTTTTACAAGGAACACCTTCTCAAAGTCCAAATTCCCTGTTTTTAGTGTACCTCTGCCAATAATCTTTCCACCTTTTGGATCATTACCAAAAGCAACATAACCACCATCAAAAGCCTCAAAGTCTTCAAGTTGAGACTCATCACCTGTCATGTGTCCAGAGCATCCACTATCAATAATAACAATATCTTTTAGCTCATCCTGTAGATTGCCTTGCACATGAAAATAGAGAAATTAGTTTCTCTTGGGGACCCAAGCCATTACTGACTTAGATCTGCCTTGTGCATCAACATAGTCAAATTTCTTTAAGTCTATTGATGTACTGCTGTTTTTGGAAACATTATTTGAAACATTTGATTTTGGTTTCCAAGTCCAGCAAGCTGAGGCCTTATTAGCATAAAAATGATTTCCAACAACTGTATTTGTTAGAACTTTTGGCCCAGAAGTAGAAAGTTTTGAACTAGCAGCAGAGTGCTTACTAGCAGCAGAGCCAGCAATAGAACCAGTTGTGGTTTTAAAAACATCGTTTGATTTAGCAGCAAAAATAGATCTAGTTGCACCAGATCTTAACAACACAGCCCTTAGAATCATATTTCTATTTGGATGAGGGTGAGTATTTTTTGAAACATATTTATGATTCACCTTGAGTATTGATTCCAAACTGGCTTTGGTGGTCTTTACAACTATTTATCAAATGCTCAAAACTACCACACTTATAACAAGCCTTCTTTAATTGAAACTCATTACCTAACTTATTTGAAACTAGGTTATTAAAGTTTCTCTGATTACCCCTAGGCTTATTATAAAATCTTGTCATCTGATCTCTAGGGACCTTATTATATTCTACCAATTTCCTAGAGATACCCTTACCCAACACAGGTCTCACAAAATTAACCTGTTCAGCTTTAGGTTCAATTTTTAAAGGAATTTCTTCCTTTTTCACACTTTGTTTTAGTTCAACCTATTCCTCATCACTATCTGAATTCCAGTCTTCAATAATAGGAGCATCAGGAAATTTTCTAACTTTAACCTTAGGTGTTTCTATGACACTAGTACTAGATTCACCTACAGGTTTTTCCATGTCTAACTCACTTATAAAAAATAGTTCTTTTCCTGGTGGAGCATAGACACTCTTAACTGGAGGAGCAGCTTCATTGTAGCCTATTCCACTTCCTTTTCTCATCAAAGTACTCTCAATTGATTTATTAACCAAATCAGAAGCATATTGTTGTTTATTTACTCTTACAATATGTTTATCTTTATCAGCAAGAGCTGCATCCCTATCTTTTTCTGCTTCTTCTAACTTATTCTTGAGAAATTCAATCTCACTGTTTTTCTTATAGATCTCAACATCCTGTTGGTTAATTCTATCCACATATTCTAGCTCACACTGTTTAAGATATTCTAATCTTCTTTCCACATTTTGAATACCTATTTTGTAACCTAAGTTATCAAGTTTTAGGTGTTCAACTTCTTTTATAAGGCTCTCATTCCTAGACTTAAGTTCTTCTACAGTGTCAGCACATGATTTAAAAGAACACACAGATAGATCAGAATCATTAGATACCTCAGAGTCAGATCCAGAAGATCATGATTCATAGGCCATAAGTGCAAAGTTATGCACTTAATGCTTGACTTGAGCCACCAGAGAGTAATTTGGTTCTTACTCAGCCATGTCACTCCAATCATAATCCCCCAACCCATCACAGGACACCAGAGCAGTTGTGGTATTCTTTGATTCTTCAGAGGTCCTCATTGGAGTTTCAGCATTCTTCTTTGGAGCTCTACATTCTCTGGCAAAGTGGCCTTTCCTATTGCAATTGTAGCACTCCATCTTTGACTTATCAAAACCCATATTTTCTTTAGCCCTGTACTTGACTTCTCTCCCAGTCCTCTTCAAGAATTTTCTTGCTCTTAAGGTCAGCATGGCCATCTGCCATTTAAGATCAATTTCTTCAAGATCATCAGGATCAATATGATCCATATCTTGATTGAGAACCTGTGACCTTGTGTTGGTTGTCAGATCAGCCAAGAATGCACATATGGCAGCATCACTGATGGAATTATTATCAGTAGAATTAGCAGCAGATACCCCAGAAGATGAAGTAGAGTGAGATTCTTGAGATCCTTTAGACTTTGAAGATACAAATGCAAGATTTTGAGTACCAGAAGATGAAGTAGTTGAAGAGGTCAGCTCAGGTTCATACACCTTCAAATTGTTGTAGAGGCTTTCTAACTTCATAGTTTCAAAATCTGGCTTATTCCTCCAAACAATTGTATGCATACTCCATGCAGGTGCAAGACTTCTAAGAAACTTAAGGTTTACATCTTCTTGGGGAACAACATAACCAACAAGCTTTAAGTACCTAACAAGTTGATTAAGCCTGTTGTATGTACCATCAAGCTTTTCTCCACTTGTAGCAGAAAAATTCTCAAACTGATTCTTCAACATATTCTTCCTTGACTTCTTAGTAGCATCATTACCTCCAAATCTGAATTCCACAGCATCCATCAAGGCTTTTGCAGTCTCACAGCCATCAAAGTTCAATTTGAATTCATTAGGTATCCCCATCAAGAGAATACTATGTACCTTAATCTCCATCATTCTCACTGAGTTTTCTTCTGCAGATTTGATAGGTATCTCTTTCCCATCAGGACCTTTTTGTGGTAGAGAGTCACCATTCACAATCACATTCCACATGTTGAAGTCAATCATGCGAATGTACTGTCTAATCCTCATCTTCCACAGCTCATACTCTCCAGGCTTGAGCATGGGAACCTTTGAAGCAGTTACTATGTGTGTGTCGTCACCCATCTTCAGCAATTGATTTGGAACAGTTAACTTGTAAGGAACAAATTCTTCTTGATTACAACTTCTAGATCACAAGCTCTGATACCACTTGTTGATCCCAGTTGAGCAAACGATCTTTATAGAAGTTGACTTGAATAAACTTTTAAGCTATAACGCGGAATATTAAAGCTTAACTTAAGAAGAATATTTTTAATAACTATCAACACTTTAATATATTTATTATACGAGCACTCAACAATGCTAGGGTTTTACAACCTTGAAGTGAAACGAGAACAAAGTAATACATACCTACTCTAACCCTAGGCACCTCCTTTTATTGGCCAAGGAGTCCTATTAGGTTTACAATAACTTTCTACACAAGATAAGATCTTTCTAAACATATAAGATATACACATAATCTATTCTATAATTATCCACTCGTGTATACAGGTCTATCTCTTTAGCAGCAGACTCTTCAGCAGCAGTTTGACAACACTAGCAGCAGAATCATTATCCTTAGTAGCAGATTCACATCAGCAGCAGTTTGACACTTAGTTAAATTCTGAGTAGTAGAATTTCAAAACCCAACATGTTTACAGGATATTAAAAGTTGTAGTGTTTCCCAAAAAATCGTTTGCATGCATCTATTCATTTCGTTAGAATATATTCTTAATTTTTTTTAAAAGATTTGTAAATTACAAACATTTGGATTTAATTTGAAAGTTTATTTGCTTCCAAATTCATAGCTCCTAAAACAAACATTAAATTTGTTTTATTTTTAAAATTATATCATGATATTTTACATATCAAAGAACTAAAAAAATAAAACCATGTGACCATTTAACACATACATTGTATGCAAAGCAATAAAACGATAATAGTTTCAAACATAATAGATAATTCTATGGATATTCTACTGCGTATTACATTTAAGTCATTTAAACTATACACTACTTCAAACACATAATAAGTACAACCATCCAACTTCCATTTCACACACATTATATAACTCCCCCAAACTGAATCAAAATTATATCAAATTCTAAATATACTTTAACATAAATACATCATTTTTTAGCAAACTTCAATGGATAAAAAAAACATATCATTGATGAAACTAGCCAAAGTAATGATGATGATGTAAATACAATGAAGCGAATAACATCCCTCACGAGGGAGTTGCTTGCTGATGGAGAAGCAAGAGATAGGGTTATGGAGGAAATAGCTACCCAACCCAACTCAAAAATACATGAACAATGCTTAATGTATTATACGCAGTTGAATGAAAAAGATGGTGAAATGCTGAGAAACCTTGAAGCTTTACTTGACAAAATAGATGCAGTTGTGTATAAGAAGATGGGATATTTCAAACAAATTATAGAAATGTAAACAAAATTTAATCAAAGTTGTATTTTGTTTGGAAGCTTTATGAAGAACAACGAATTAGGAGTTAAGAATAAAGTTTTTGTATTTTATTATGAAGCAATTTGTTACATAATGATGGAATTTGTTAAACATTTTCTTTTATTGTGTTTTTTGTATTTTACTTTCAAGAATAATGACTTATCTTCTTATAATAAATCATGTATATTTAAACCATGAATAAAAAAAAAAAAAAAAAAAAACAAAAAAAAAAAAAAAAAAAAAAAAAAAAACTAAAACTTGATTATCGACAATCAATTAGTTTCTTAACATCGGATATCCTCTCTTGATACTCTAATACTTTTCTCCTCCGCTGATCAATTGCCTCTTTACATTCCAATATTTGTTGTTCGTTGCTTACGATTTCTTTTTCCATCACTTTTATTATTCGCCTAAGCTGATCAATATATATTATCGGTATATATATATATATATATATATATATATATATATATATATATATATATATATATATATATATATAGGCAAAGGATCACGTGCAGATGGTTCTTTTTACTGCGGACGTAGGGATGCGTATGGGCCGTTGATCTTTTCCCATCAGCGGCTGTGATTAGATATAATTATATAACACGAAATGGCATTTTCGTAATTATTCTATTTAGAAAATACGGGTCAAATCTTCGCCCGTTAATATCTCCTTATCTTTTTTATTATCATTTGAATATTTTCTTTCCTTATTTTTTGCAACTATATTTATTTAATTTTTATTATCGAATGGATTTACCTGATCAGTATTCTGGTATTGGTCCTGATCTATCGGATCATTTTTTATCAAAAAACCGTGTTGAAGGTATTTTTTATAAGCTATCTTCTTGATATTATTAAAATCAGATTCATCGTTTTTGTTATTCTGCATTTTCAGATTGTTATTCTGCATTTTCAAATTAATTTCGTTATATGGTTGATATTGTGATATTAAGATATAAGAATGGTATTTTGATATTAATATATGATATGTATTACGATATTAAAATATAAGTATGGTATTGTGATATTAATTTATTGTGATATTGTTTTTGTTATATGATATGTATTACGATATTAAAATATAAGTATGGTATTGTGATATTAATCTATTGTGATACTGTTTTTGTTATATGATATGTAATACGATATTAAAATATAAGTATGGTATTGTGATATTAATCTATTGTGATATTGTTTTTGTTATATGATATGTATTACGATATTAAAATATAAGTATGGTATTGTGATATTGTTTTTCTTATATGATATGTATTATGATATTAAAATATATGTATGGTATTGTGATATTAATCTATTGTGATATTGTTTTGTTATATGATATGTATTACGATATTAAAATATATGTATGGTATTGTGATATTAATTGTTTTTTTTTTTTTTTTTTTTTTTTTTTGTAGAGAATTGTGTTTTTTACACGTGGCCGTTATCTGTTTGACATAACAAATTTATATATTAATGTCGTTTTGTTATTCTGCATTTTTGAATTTTATTCTTATATTAGTATTTCTTTTATGGTAAATATTACGATATTAATTTTTAAATGCTATTGTTATATTTATTGTTTATTATGAGTTTTTGTATTCTTGACACGTGGTCGTTATTTGTTTGACATAACGAATATATATATTAATATTAATATCTCTTTTATGGTTGGTATTTATGATATTGAGATGTATGGTTTGTATTCTGATAGGTATTACGATATTAATATATAAATGGTATTGTGATATTTAACAGTTATTATGAGTCAATTATGCAATTGATTTGTGGCATTTATATTGTTATATAGTACTGTAGGTATTAACTGGATGTACTATGATATGGAATTGTTAGATCAATTTTGTTATTATTATAGTTATAAGTTATATGAACTGTTATACTTTTTTTACTTAATTGTGTAATATTATTTTATTATCAAGTCACTTTTTGACTCTATTTTTTTTTAGGTTATTCTACGATGCAGAATTCTGCAAGTAATGATGTTGTTGAAGCTGTAAATTTATCACCTGATGATAATTTAGAAGACAATGAGGAAGTAAATTCGCCAGATTTTTTTAGCTTAACTACAAAGTTAATTAAACCTGTTGTTGTTAAAGCAGTTGTACCAGCAGAAGGTAGTTTGTTTAATAGTGTTGAAGATGCTTACAGGGTGTACAAAAATTATGCTGACGAAGCTGGTTTTATTGTTAGTACAGGGCATGAAAGTAAAGCAGGAGGTGTTATTCTTAAAAAGGAATTTCTTTGCAGTAAAGAAGGGATTAAAAAAGTTAAAGTTGAAGAATTTGATAGTTTAAAACAAGATTGTAACACTAAGTCAGTTAAGAGAAAAAGATTTGATTTTAGGACAAATGCAAAGCTAGACTTTATATTGTTAAATCTGGTGAACAGTATAAAGTTAAAAACTTTGTTGAAGAGCACAATCATGGTTTTTTTACTTCTGAAGATAGACATTTGCAAAAGTCTCACAGGTCTATGAGTTTGGCGCATCAGTATTTTGCTATTAAGGCTTCAAATTTGAACATTGGTCCTTGTATGTCGTTCAATTTTATTGCTGAGCTTTTGGGTGGATGTGAGAAAGTTGGTGCAACAAAGATTGATTTCAAGAATATGTGTCGTGATATTTACAATTATATTGGTAAATATGATGCCCAAATGATAATTGATAAGTTTAGTGTTTTAAAGGAAAGAGCTGAAAATTTTTCATTTCAGTTTAAGACTAATACTGAGGGTCAATTAAGTTGTTTGTTTTGGTCTCATGATACAAGTAAAAGGAATTATGAAGCTTTTGGTGATGTTCTGTCTTTCGATGCTACGTTCAAAACTAATATGTAAGTTTTTTTTTTTAAATATATATATTTATATATGTATATTTTTTTGTAGGTACAATATGGTGTTTGTTCCTTTTACGGGTGTTGATAATCATCAAAAATGTGTAATATTCGCTGCTGGTTTGCTTTCGAAAGAAGATGTTGTTTCATATGAGTGGCTACTACAAGCTTTTGTTAAATATTATACTTAGGAGCCGTATCTTGTTTTAACAGATCAAGATCCTTCAATGTTAATTCCAATACCTAATATTTTTAAAACTGCTAAACATCGTCTTTGCATGTGGCATATAATGAATAAACTTCCTACAAAGGTGTGTATATATATATATATATATATATATATATATATATATATATATATATATATATATATATTATAGATATATACATATATATTGTAACAATTATTTTTAACATTAAACAATTATTTTTCATATAAATTATTTTCCTTTTATGTTTTTTTTGTAGATTGGTTCTGAAATATATGAAGAAGAAGGATTCAAAAAGGGTCTATGTCGTATTGTATGGAGGGAAAGCGACGAACCTAATGAATTTGTTGAAAAATGGAATTCTTTATTGGCTGAATATCATTTAGATGAGCATAAATGGTTAAATGATGTGACATTTCAAAATTTTCATGTCATTAATCTTAATAGTATTTAACTATTCTATTTTTTTTTTTTTTTGAATAATTAACTTCGTTGGAAGTTATCCGCGTTTCGTCAAAACACGTTCAATTAATTCAACCACGACAAAACTATGTACACTCTACACTTTTTATGCATTTTTGGTTCCTTACAATCCTATTTTAAAAGTCCTAATTTACATGTTCTAATTTTTACGTAAACCTTGCACCTTTTATGTTTTATGCGATTTAAATTTACGTTTTAAGGTTTTAACAACATGAACCAACCCTAGACTATGATAAGTTTACATATTTTATGCATTTTAACCTATTTTCATGTTTACAAGTGAGTCTTATACTTATCGTTTCAATTTTATAGTTTACATCACTTTTATCAAAAACTGGTGTCACCAAATGCGTTTTCAACTCACGGTTTCAGTTTTAACGATGTTTAAACCCTTCGATGATCTCACCACTCATCTAAAATACTTAAATATTTTATGTTAATAAGTTTTAACATTTTTATAAGTTTTGCATTTTTACGTTACCCGGTTTTACGTTTCACATTCTAAAAACTTTATGTTTTCAATTACCGTGACCAAACTACACACTACAACACACTAATAATCAAATTTATCACACAAAAACCCACTAACACATTATGTGGCTGGTTTTTGGTCTCACCAAGGCCACTTGACTTAGTAAGAAGACCTCTTGCATTGTGTGATGACACTTAAACTCCACTATCTCAAAACCATTTAACATAAACCCATTACCCCTCATTTCTACATGCAAAACCACTCATTTTCTCTCATCTCCTCACCATGAACGACCAAGAACAGATCTAAATCACCTATTTCATCAAAATTTTCACTAAATTATTGATCACTGATTAAAGATCTTGAAGCTCTAGTCTTATTCTTGGTTTATATTGATCATTCCTTGGGTAAAGTTGAAGACATCAAGGGTTATTTTGAAAGGGTTTTATTGGTGCTTACTCTAAGGTTTTCAAGGGTTTAATGGCTGTGATATTAAGGTTTTACAAAGGGTTTTTGGTAGATAAAAATTTGGTTGTCATGGGGTAAAGAAAGGTGCAAGTGTTGTTGGGTTAATATATGATTAGTGTTCTTGTTCTTGTTGTTCCTTCTTGTTCTTCATCCTTGTAAGAAAACCAATCACTCCCTTTTCATTTTCATTTCATTTCACTACTGTAAATATGATATTACTTGATGTATTTGTATAGTATATAAATTATTATGCTTGGTTAGGCTTGGTACATAGGCTAAATCACTATAAAATCACTAAAGGACTAGACATGCAACTGTGATTCTGAATCAGGGGCAAAGATGGAATAAACTGATCTAATCAGTAAACATTTCACATAAACTAAAAATGTGTAGTTGTAGCCCTATGGCTTTTGGTCATTTTGACGGGTATTTCATCGAATAACTCAATACGATGATTAAACTAGAAATATTTTGGTGAAACATGTACTATTCTGAGTAACAGTTTTGAAACGTATAAAAGTCATATTTTTTGTGAATAACCTATTGTCACTCAAAACATAAAAGTTTTAGATAACATCTTAACTTAAACGTATCCGAAAACGGGGGATTAATTGGACTTATAAAACTCTAGATATCGCATTTTTCGCGGGACTGTTGTAATCTTGAAAACTGTTGGACTGAATAGTATGGACAAATTGATAATTTCACTAATGTTATGTAATTTTTTACTTAGTGGGACCCACAAAACTTGTTAGTACAGATGAATACATTTCCAGAGATATAAGGAACTTAATTTTTTGACTTATGATTTAAGAGTAATGAATTTTCTAAGATGAACAAACTATAAATATTCTAATAGCTTTTATATTAAAAAGTATAAAAAGGTTAACACTTTATATAATTGGACCAAATTGAAATCTTGATAATTATTTAGAAATTATATACCAAGCATAATTGACATTATACTTTATATAATGTATAAACATTATTGCATCATCTTCGTTAGTAACTAAGAAAAGCGTATACCTATTTAGGTTCATGGTAGAACTTTCGCGGCTACTTTCTTCACTTGCTTGTTCCTTGCTATTTCCTTTGTTCACGGTGAGTTCATAGCCCCACCTTTTACTTCAATTGTTTTACAAACTCCGTGGGGGAGATGCATGCTACTTATTTTTATTAGGATCACAACTTATTTGAAAACTGTATTCTAAACTGAATGTATTATTGACACTAAGTACTACTATTGCCATGAAGTCCCCACATCATAAATCGTTAATCACTATGAGTAGTGAGCGCGAATATTGTGAATAGATCTATTGGGATTGAACTCCCCCGTCCGAAGAGGATGCACTATATTTGAGGTCTCTAGGTGCTTGGCAAGGCACCTACCGGGGCAAATTTACATACATATTTCTTAAGGCGTCGATGTCATGAGCTTAGTGTAATAATACGTTTTATGGGCGTATAACAACGTAGCCCATCATTTTCTTAAATTGAATTATATTGTGATCAACTTCTTATTATATAAACTCTATGAATTTACTCAACTTTATGTTGACTTTTTAGCATGTATTTTCTCAGGTATTATTTGCTAGCTGAGCATTGGGAGCAATCGGAGTCGCGTGGATATCAAATATTGAAGGACTTATTTCCTACACATTCGATAACTTTTTATCTTTAAAATACATATATGTGTCATGTTTTAATTATTGTAACTTATGTTTTAAAAAGAAATTGTTGGGGCCTTTGTACTCTGATTTATTAAATCGAATGTGATATTTTATTAAACGTCTCTTTTGAGGTCATTTTATGTAACTTGTGTGTATGAACTATGAAGTGACACCCAAATTGGTATTCCGCTGCATTGAAAATTTTGGGGGTGTCACAAATGATATGTTTAATATTAAAGAGAGTTGGATTCCTGCTTATTTTAGAGATATTCCAATGAGTGGTTTAATGAAAACTACGTCAAGATCTGAAAGTGAAAACTATTTTTTTGGTCATAATTCTAATTGGAGTTCTACTCTAGTTCATTTTCTTTTTCGGTATGAAAGTGCACTAGATCAACAAAGAAATATTCAACGTGTTCTTGATAATAATACAAGAACTGGTAAGCCATCATTTAAAACCAGACAAATAGTTGAAGTACAAGCTGCAGATTTTTACACTCTTGAGGCATTCTATGTTATTCAGATTGAGATCGTTGCTTCTGTTGATTCTTGTACTGGTTCTACGAGAAATTTGGGTTATGTTAAAGACACTGATAAAGAGTGGTTTGGAGAGTTTAAGGTATCAGATTTCAATTTTTTTAATTCAATAAATATGATCAAGAAACTCGTTCTGTTAAAAATATTTTATATTTTTTTTATTTACTTTTTTTTTCAGGTTGACTATGATGAAGAAACTCATTTTGTTAAATGCAGTTGCCTGCATTTTGAAAGACGTGGTTTGTTATTTCGTCATGCTTTTTATACTCTTAGAGCAAATGGTGTTAAGAAGATTCCAAAGTAATATTTGTTAAGGCGTTGGAGAAAAGAAGCTGTTGTTTTACCACCAATTGGTTCTTCTTATAAATCAAGTGGATCTTCTAGTTCTTCTATTTCGAATATTTATTCAAAAGTGAATGCTATAATCACTCAATGTGGATACGATGAAGATAAACTAAGTCAATTTCTTGATCAATTGAGTCTTTATGAATCTGGTTTAGAATCATCAAATGTGTCGCAGACTTCAGCAAGTAAACAGCAAAGTATATCATCTATGATTGGAGTTCCTAAACCTGATGTTCTTGAAGTTCTTCCTCCTAATATTGGGAAAAACAAAGGTGGAATTAGTGGTCATAGGTATAAACCTTCTAATAATGATGTCAGAATTAAATCTGCAAAAGAAGGTGGAAAAAATTTGAGAAATTGCAGAATCTGTAAAAAAAAAACAGATCATGATTTCAGGAATTGTCCCAACAATCCAAATAGGAAAAAACTGGCTCCTAAGAAAGGCATTAAGAAGGCGAATCGAAAAGGGAGGAAAACTAAGGGACAATCAAGTAAAGCTAACTCTCAGGATGATGATGATGATGATGATGATGATGATGATGATGATGATGATGTATTTAATTTTAATTCTGAGGAGGATACTGATTGATAAGTTTGAATAATTGAAAGTAATTTTTGTTATTTAATTTTATTGTTCTGAATTACATATATTTTTATTAAAGTTGTTATTTTTTACATAAGCATATCTACATAGTTATTATTATATAAATTGTTGTTCTGATTTAAGTGTTATTATACTATATAATTTGTTATAAGATATAGATTGTTATTCCGATATTAATATCTCTTTTATGGTAGGTATTATGATAGTTATTATGTAAGGTTTGTAACTTCGTATTCTGATAGGTATTACGATATTAATTTATAAATTGTATTGTGATATTTAATATTTATTATGAGACATTTGTGTTCTTGACGCGTGGCCGTTATTTGTTTGACATAACAAATATATATATTAATATCATCTTAAACCTTTTTAAATAAAGATGAGTAATTGTTTTATTCCATTTACTCAAGTACCTCCATCCGTTTTTGTTCATTACTTTCAAAATTTACATATATCATTTTCTAACAGAAACCATTTCCAGCAGTGTGTTGAACGTACGCTGGATATACCCTCTTTTTTAGTCAATTTGATTATTGAGAGGTCTTATGAAGATGTATTACAACTTGAAGAACAAGAAATAGTTCGTTTTCAAGAAGAAACTAAGAATATTGGCTCATCTAATTTGTCTACGAGATCCATAGTAAGTGAAAGAATAATGTTGCTTGACAAGATGGATGGGGTTTGTGCAATTTGTTTGGGAAAATACAAAGAAAATGAATTTATACGCGCTTTGATTTTCGTAAATCCTAATTCATATAACTTACATCAAGTAATACAACCAAAAATTAAATAAAAGAGATTTAACGATACCTATTTTTCATAATATATTTTTATGATTCTTACTGATCATTTAGCAGAATCGATTCATTGTGCAAGCCCATGATGAATGAACCCTCTACTCCAATAATCAAGTAATACAACCAAAAATTAAATAAAAGAGATTTAACGATACCTATTTTCATAATATATTTTTATGATTCTTACTGATCATTTAGCAGAATCGATTCATTGTACAAGCCCATGATGAATGAACCCTCTACTCCAATAATCCCAAGATTCTTGATTTGTTGTGAACATGGGTCGTAAACATGAAGTGTTGAACATTTTCCATAGTCTTCTCGAGGTTCAAATATAGCTTCACCACTTTTTGTAAACCCCAATATTCTATAAACGTTTGCGTCAATTGTGTACAGCTTTCTGAAAGAAAAATCATCTTCCATTATCCATAGACCACATTGTAGCGCTCCATCAATCATAATGCATCCACACACAACAAGAGACTCCCTTAGTTTACAAACGGTCAATTGGAAAGGTTCAAATATTTCATTTGTTAAGCTATCTGGTAAGTGTATCTCTTTGAACTCTTTTGTAATCAAATCAAATGAGATAAGCATGTTTTTGTTATAGTCACGATCATCAGCAACAATCAATTCATATGCAACCCAATAAAGAAATCTATCTAATACAAGATAAGTTGAGTCATTAAATTTGATGGTTTCTCGAGGACAATTACCATTTGGAATCACATTGTTCCAAACACCTGTACTTAATGAAAAAACTTCAACAACCCAAAACATAGCATTCTTAGCATATATTAATTTCAGTACGGTAGGATCTAAAGTATCCGGGCGAATTCCAAAAGCTAAAGTAGGACAGATATTACTTTCAGTATAAGGAGCAACAATACCAATTGATTTTCGAATTGAAGGATTCGAAAAAATAACCATTCACTGTTTATAGACTTTGTGGAAACCAAACAAACACACTAAACCATGAGTTGCACCAATAATTTTTGATATTGAAAATTTTTGTTCAATGTTTTTAGAAATAACATTAGATAGAGAAACGTTAAAAAGAGTTTCATTCTTACCATCATCTAGAGAAAAAAAATGTACTTTTCATTAAAAACAGAAGTATCTTCTCTGTAACCTATGATAGAACAACTAAGCGGCTGTGGATGGCGGTTGCTATGACCAATCACAAAGTCAGAGCTCTCAATAAAAGACTTCCATTGTTTGGAAACTGATTTGAATCCAATCAATATCTTAACCTCATAAACTTTTTTGATTATTTCCATTTGGAGTTCAATCGGGATGTTGTCTGACATTTTTGAAGTGTTGTTTTTTTTTATAAGGTTTTTATGATACTATGAAGAAGGTGGAATGAAATTGGGATTTTTTTGTTGATTGTTTTGACTTTTTGAGTTTTTATCAAAATATCAATCTCTTAAAATATTATTTTTTAATATAAATTAAATTTAATCAATAGTCTTTTTAAATTAAATTTATTTTTTAATTAATTAAGTATATGTTATTATTTGTATTGCCAAAAAGAATATTCTAATATATAGTAATATTTAGCTTCTCAAGGACGCTTCATTTTTGTCAGTGTGCTTTAAGTCAAACAAGCAAGTTTTGATTATGATTAACTTTTTTGAAATTAAATAATCTTTCAAAAATTTTAAAGTATGTTTAAAATTTTCAGTAATTGTTAAATTAATAAATAAAGTTATTTTAAGTAAATATTATAAATAAAATATCTTCAATATTATTCAAATGTTTTTTAGTTATTTTGAAATAAATTCATTTTATTAGAAAAAGCCCATATTTTTAATGTTAATAAACTTTTCTAAAGCACATTATTTTTAGAAAGCCCATATTTAAAAAGCGCAAAACTTTTTAAAATGTGAATATTCTTTTAAGACAACAGTATTAAATGATGCGCTTCAAATAGATGTTTGATTTCTACGACCACACCAAGGCCAACAAAAGACCATTTCCTCTGTTTCATGTTTGTTAAAACAACAACGACACTTTGAACACTACATGTTGTCGTTTCCTTCCTTTTTCAAGCTAGTAACTTTTGGTTTATTAAGAATTTTTTGTCATGCTATTTTTTTATAGATGATTAAATTTCAAAATATGTCTTCCAAGTTTTATTTATGTTTTGATTTATATTGTTTAACCATCTCCATAACTAGGGGTGTTGATTGGTTCGGTTATGAATTTGTTCGGTTAGTTTGGTTCAATTAGTTCGGTTAAACCGAACCAAACCATATTCAAATTCTGTTATTCAGGTTGATTTTTTAGTTTGGTTCGGTTCGGTTGATTTTTTAGTTTGGTTCGGTTCGATTTTTTGCTTGACCCGAATAACCTTAATTCACTATTTATTTTTAAAAAATTAATAATTACATAAATATTTAACAATAAAAATATTATTTAGCCTAAAAAAGACAACGTTTTTGTGTTTGACCTGTTGACTGCATGCACAATTTGCATATACAATCTCAGACCATCATTACCATCAATAACTTTTCACTTGGCTCTATAACCAGCTTGTCTCTCAGATTATCAATTGTCATATCACCGAACCGTTAAAAAATTAAAAGGTTAGAATATCCAATTTTTTTTTTCTAAAAATTATCCGAATCTACTTGCAATATGTAAATCTTGTTGATCTCATATTTATGGAATACTTTGCTAATTATAACATTACTTGTATGATATAGTATGTTTGCTAATGATAAGATTACTTAATAATTGTAACACCCCCAAAATAGCGCAGCGGAAGACTGTGTCATAGGGGTGCTACTTCATAATACAAAGTACAAGGTATAGAAAACGAACTCTAAATGAGACGTTTTGAAAAGTTTACCATTCGATTAATAAATGCCGAGTTACAAACTTGAGTTCCATAATACAATACATAAGAGTTTTAAGACATATCGAATGGTAAAGATAAAAGCATAAGTCTTCGAAACATGCCAAGCGACTCTATGCTCCATGCAACAGCTATCACCTTATAGACCTGAGATAAACATGCTAAAGTGTCAACACAATGGTTGGTGAGTTCATAGAGTTTGTCTTAAAATAGTTGAAAAAGCCTCAAAAGAATGTTCACACAGCAAAGGCATTGAGAATCCACTCAGTTGCAATTCCCGTCATAAGAGACTTGCAACCTGTGTGTTCACAACCCACTGCTAACATATATAGTATGAATAAGACATGTATAAGTTCATCAAGACAATTTAAGCAATTAGAAGTGAGTCTCTACTTCATCTCCGAAGACCTCACTTTGGGAGCCAATTCCCAAAGACAACTGGGAGTCAATTCCCAAAGACAACTGGGAGCCACTTCCCAAAGATAACTACTAGCCCATAAATAGAATAACGCAATTAAGTATAACGCAGTCATGTATGTATGCAATCAAGTATAACACAGTCAAGTATAAACGTTTTGAGTATTTGTACAAGTAAGCAAGTAGTTGAGCATGTATCCCCCCCAAGAGTTAAAACAAGTATGAAAAGAGTAGGGGCTATGACTCACCTTAAGCTTAAGTGATGTGAAATCAAGGTGGTAGTCGAATCGTGAAAGTCACTAAGAGCAGCCTATAATAGAACGTTGCAACTTAGGTTTGGAGTAACGTCTAAGAATACGAAGAATTGCCCATATATGTCTTGCATAATGTTCATGATGTAGTACTTAGTATATAGCGTAAGTCTTTGAATATAAATGGTTTATGAAACATGTATAAGTTGTATATCTCTTACTACCGTTCGGGCCGACATAATTCAGAAGTCGTGGAGTAAACGTTCGAGGAGCCAGGACACTTTAATTCGTAAATCCACAACTCATCTCGACGGCTTACTTAATGAACTCCTCACATGAGGCTCCCTACTATTGTAGTATTTGATAACAAATGTATAAGTTTTGATCCGAAAAGTTACATGTCCAATATTTGAATAAACTTAGGAAAGTCTCTTTTTACATGAAGATTGTTATTAGGGTAAGTTTATTATAACTTGTATCTCATGGTTCTTTAGGTGGAGTAGATCCAAATTGTTTGTTCAAGTTATCGTCAACTCCTTGTTTCATGTTTTCGCCTAAGTAAGTTTATATGGTCATTTAGTCATGGCTTCGCCGTGACCTTGGTCATTTTTCCATGGTCTTGAGACTCAACCTTGGCTTTAGCCATGGTTGTGGTCTCGGCTTTAGGTCATTAGACCTCTTGGTCTTAGTAAATCATAACTATAATATAGTGACTTTGGTCTAAAATGGGCTGTTTAAGATTTTGAAGAAAATTATCACTCGGAAAGCGTTTTCAGGGCTCAAGCTTCTTTATACCTGAACGAAAACGTCGTTCCGGACAACTTTCGTGTTTTAACTTTTTGATGAATCGGACCAGAAGGGGGACTTTCAAAATCAAAATTTGATCAGAATGCTATTTAGGCAGTTTTGCCGTTTTGGTTTCGCTAACTTCTTATGGCCATAACTTTTGACTCGGGTACTCGTTTTGGGTGATTCAAATTGCTATGTTTTCCTTGTTAAGTCCTCTTTAACATTAATTAAGTGTCAAATATCAAAGTTATACTATTTTGGTCGTGGTTCTCCATAAAAATCACTAGTTTGCTTGTTTACTTGCCATAAGTTAACATATGTATACCAATACTTGTTTTATCCATTTTTAAACATCATGAACACAATAACAAGACAATATATAGTAAGAATGAAATATAAATAGCATGAATATGATAAGAAAGTATGTTAGGGTTTGCTTACAACTTGAGGCTTTCTAAAAGAAAGGTATGTAACTAGTAAGGTACGGACTTTGATAGACTTAAGCTTCACCCTTTGCAATCTATGATAAACCGAGGTTATTTGAAGATTATAGCGACGCCTTCTTAAAGTCCAAAGCTATTTGAAGATTATAACGACGTCTTTTAGGAGACTTTAAAGTTATAACAACTTTTCTTATAAAATTTCCAAGATTGAAGATCAAACACTAGTTTTCTTTCAAAAACTAGTTAACTTTCTTACAAAATATAAGAAAAGTGCCTTAGGTTTTAGGACTTGAAGGTTATAAGAAGGTGTGGTGCAAGTTTTCTATGTGTTTTAGCTTGGTATTTATAGGGTAGGAAAAATAGTTAACCATATATTGGGTTAGAATTTAACCATGGTTAGTTTTAGACACTTGTAACCATCCTAAAGATCAAGGGTTAAGATTTAACCACCCATGGTGACTCCCCCCCCTAAATGGCGGTTCCAAAGGGATAATGGTGACTAGATGAGTAGTCATGGTCTTTGGATGATAATATCCTAAGTATGTAGCTAGTTTTAACTCTGTAAATTGCTAACCGTAAGTTTTTAAGTCACGAAATGTAAAACCGGGTATCCTAAAAATATGAAACTTATAAATATGCTAGAACTTATCAATATACTCCATAATAAAATATAAAATGAGTGGTAGGATCTATCGGGTGCTAAAACCCTACTAAAAACTGGAAACACGGGTCTAAAACGCGTAATTCGCGTAAAACGCTGAACTGAAAAAAGTAAAATTCCAAAACTTTTGGAATTGTCATAAAATGATAGAAAATCATATTTCTATTGTTTATAATGTTTTATGGATATATCAGGATGCTGGAAGGATGTTTAAACCTAAAAGTAAATCTCGGACACGGCTTTGTGATTTTTGCAGAAATGATCCGACGAGCGTCAAACTCTCGGATTATCGTTAAAATAGTTTAACTTACGAGAATATGAAATAAAAATTTCTGAGATGAATAGTGAAAGTGAATAGTAAAAAGTGAATAGTAAAAAAGTGAATAGTGTAATTTTCGAGAATAAAAGTTAACCTGAAATTGCGAATTGTTACAGTCTCTACCCCTTAAGGAAACTTCGTCCCGAAGTTTACTGTGTCTAGGTCTCTTATCTTAATAACGGCATAATAAAGCTAGATTTTGAACTAGAATAGAATAATATGGTAGGATAAGGTACGTACCCGTTACGCATTGCGGGCTTCCTTAGCACCCATATAGTACGCTCGACCCCGAGGTGGACTAACATTGTATTCACGGTTTGGGTTATTTTCTTCAAGCATTACGGCTAGAGTTGGGTTATCTAGCACTTGTCTCTGTGCCCTATTTAATTTAGGACAAGTATCTCGGAAGTGGTTTGGGCTGTTGCACTCAAAGCATGTCTTTTGGTTGTTTCTTATATTGCCCGCATTCACCGGTGCTACTTGCCTTGCCGTTGCTTTACACTGATTTGTAAAATGGCTCTTCTGATTGCAATTAGTACACATTCGACAGGGCTCAGACTTCTGATGATGATAAGCACATTTATTACACTTAGGATGTGGACCTTCATACTTTCCCTAATCATAAACTGTTGCCGCAAATCCTCTTGCTCTCTTATTATCAACCATTGTACCCTTTTGCTCGCCTGATTCACCTGCTCCCTTTCTTTTATCACTAATCTTCAAAGTTCCATTCCTAACCATCTCATCTGTTAGGGTCCCTGCTCTCAATATTGCACTCTGAATTGTGGGAGGTTCGGTTGTTTTCACCATCCCACGAATCTCGGGAACAAGGCCATAGATGTACCTCTCAATCCTCTTGGATTCAAGGGTAACCAGATAAGGAACTAGTTTAGCTAGTTCATGAAACCGATCTGTGTAGGTTGCATGACCAGCCCCTACCATAGAGTGATGCCAAAACTCGTCCTCTAGTTTTTGCATTTCATTAACCGGGCAGTACTCTTCCTTCAGTAGTCCCTTAAAGTCGTCCCATGTCATGCCTACAGCTGCTTCTCTAGTCCTTGCTTGAATCTGCATGTTCCACCATGTCAATGCCTTTTCTGATAGCAAGCATGCAGAATATTTCACTCTCTGGTAGATTGCACAGTTACTAATGTCAATCACTGACTCCATCTTTTCGACCCATCGTGTATATGCCAACGCACCTCCTTTACCATTAAACTCAATTGGTTTGCATGACGTAAATTCCTTATACGTACATCCAGTCCTATGGTTGTTATTGTTGTTGTTGTTGTTGTTATTCCTTCCTCCATCATTTGTAGCGTCATTTATGCTTCCGTGGTTTCCCGAATTGTTCATGTGATTGCCAACTTGTGTGACTATAGTGGGAAGTAGGTTTTGTAGTTGTTGGGCAATAATGGTGGAGACATCTGGATTTCCACCAGCGTTACTAGGGTTACTAGTGTCGTGAGCATCTCCTCTACCTCCACGTCCACCAGTTCTTCCACTATCATTACTAGGGTTACTAGTGTCGTGAGCAGCTCCTCTACCTCCACGACCACCAGTTCTTCCACCTCTTGGTGTTGCACCACCTCGGCTAGTGCTACGAGTTACTCTCTTTGGTGCCATGATATCTACAAGGAGGGACATTTTGTCGACGTCAGATATGAGGTGATATTCCTAGACTACTTTAGTCTTAAATCTTGTCAATTTTGAGTCAATCGTCGATTTATGTAAGCATGGTCACATATGTCTACGTGAGTCGTGACGCATTTATAATTATGTTGGCCACCATAATTATAATTGCTTCCTTTCACACGTATACATATTTACCAGGCACACATAACTCAACAATTGGTACTACATAATTGGGTAGACTTTCTATCATCTGCTCTTAAGTTGTGAAAGGGTAATGTAGTGTAGGTATCTAGAGAAGGTGATATGACGAAAAGGACTAGCTGCGCTTTGTAGAAAGGTTTGAGTGTCGTACTAGGACATATGAACCACTTCTAGGTATTAGAATCATATAAAGTAAGTATAAGGCAAATCATCAAATCTCTACAGGAAACTAATAACCTTTATTTAACTTAATCTTATGTCTTATCAAACAAGAACTGTCACAAGATTAAGTTAATTAAACAATTATTACTTAGCTCTAAATTTTTGATGACTTGACTATTGTCTGGGGTTTCTTCTAAACAAACAATTAGCAATAAGCATATGCGCATGAAGTGTATGTAAGGCAATATAAAGAGAAGAGTCTTAATGTTTATAGCAGTTATAGTCTAGGTAGTAAATGCAACCTAGTTCTCTATAACCAAGGCTCTGGTACCAATCTGTAACACCCCCAAAATATCGCAGCGGAAGACTGTGTCATAGGGGTGCTACTTCATAATACAAAGTACAAGGTATAGAAAACGAACTCTAAATGAGACGTTTTGAAAAGTTTACCATTCGATTAATAAATGCCGAGTTACAAACTTGAGTTCCATAATACAATACATAAGAGTTTTAAGACATATCGAATGGTAAAGATAAAAGCATAAGTCTTCGAAACATGCCAAGCGACTCTATGCTCCATGTAACAGCTATCACCTTATAGACCTGAGATAAACATGCTAAAGTGTCAACACAATGGTTGGTGAGTTCATAGAGTTTGTCTTAAAATAGTTGAAAAAGCCTCAAAAGAATGTTCACACAGCAAAGGCATTGAGAATCCACTCAGTTGCAATTCCCGTCATAAGAGACTTGCAACCTGTGTGTTCACAACCCACTGCTAACATATATAGTATGAATAAGACATGTATAAGTTCATCAAGACAATTTAAGCAATTAGAAGTGAGTCTCTACTTCATCTCCGAAGACCTCACTTTGGGAGCCAATTCCCAAAGACAACTGGGAGTCAATTCCCAAAGACAACTGGGAGCCACTTCCCAAAGATAACTACTAGCCCATAAATAGAATAACGCAATTAAGTATAACGCAGTCATGTATGTATGCAATCAAGTATAACACAGTCAAGTATAAACGTTTTGAGTATTTGTACAAGTAAGCAAGTAGTTGAGCATGTATCCCCCCCAAGAGTTAAAACAAGTATGAAAAGAGTAGGGGCTATGACTCACCTTAAGCTTAAGTGATGTGAAATCAAGGTGGTAGTCGAATCGTGAAAGTCACTAAGAGCAGCCTATAATAGAACGTTGCGACTTAGGTTTGGAGTAACGTCTAAGAATACGAAGAATTGCCCATATATGTCTTGCATAATGTTCATGATGTAGTACTTAGTATATAGCGTAAGTCTTTGAATATAAATGGTTTATGAAACATGTATAAGTTGTATATCTCTTACTACCGTTCGGGCAGACATAATTCAGAAGTCGTGGAGTAAACGTTCGAGGAGCCAGGACACTTTAATTCGTAAATCCACAACTCATCTCGACGGCTTACTTAATGAACTCCTCACATGAGGCTCCCTACTATTGTAGTATTTGATAACAAATGTATAAGTTTTGATCCGAAAAGTTACATGTCCAATATTTGAATAAACTTAGGAAAGTCTCTTTTTACATGAAGATTGTTATTAGGGTAAGTTTATTATAACTTGTATCTCATGGTTCTTTAGGTGGAGTAGATCCAAATTGTTTGTTCAAGTTATCGTCAACTCCTTGTTTCATGTTTTCGCCTAAGTAAGTTTATATGGTCATTTAGTCATGGCTTCGCCGTGACCTTGGTCATTTTTCCATGGTCTTGAGACTCAACCTTGGCTTTAGCCATGGTTGTGGTCTCGGCTTTAGGTCATTAGACCTCTTGGTCTTAGTAAATCATAACTATAATATAGTGACTTTGGTCTAAAATGGGCTGTTTAAGATTTTGAAGAAAATTATCACTCGGAAAGCGTTTTCAGGGCTCGAGCTTCTTTGTACCTGAACGAAAACGTCGTTCCGGACAACTTTCGTGTTTTAACTTTTTGATGAATCGGACCAGAAGGGGGACTTTCAAAATCAAAATTTGATCAGAATGCTATTTAGGCAGTTTTGCCGTTTTGGTTTCGCTAACTTCTTATGGCCATAACTTTTGACTCGGGTACTCGTTTTGGGTGATTCAAATTGCTATGTTTTCCTTGTTAAGTCCTCTTTAACATTAATTAAGTGTCAAATATCAAAGTTATACTATTTTGGTCGTGGTTCTCCATAAAAATCACTAGTTTGCTTGTTTACTTGCCATAAGTTAACATATGTATACCAATACTTGTTTTATCCATTTTTAAACATCATGAACACAATAACAAGACAATATATAGTAAGAATGAAATATAAATAGCATGAATATGATAAGAAAGTATGTTAGGGTTTGCTTACAACTTGAGGCTTTCTAAAAGAAAGGTATGTAACTAGTAAGGTACGGACTTTGATAGACTTAAGCTTCACCCTTTGCAATCTATGATAAACCGAGGTTATTTGAAGATTATAGCGACGCCTTCTTAAAGTCCAAAGCTATTTGAAGATTATAACGACGTATTTTAGGAGACTTTAAAGTTATAACAACTTTTCTTATAAAATTTCCAAGATTGAAGATCAAACACTAGTTTTCTTTCAAAAACTAGTTAACTTTCTTACAAAATATAAGAAAAGTGCCTTAGGTTTTAGGACTTGAAGGTTATAAGAAGGTGTGGTGCAAGTTTTCTATGTGTTTTAGCTTGGTATTTATAGGGTAGGAAAAATAGTTAACCATATATTGGGTTAGAATTTAACCATGGTTAGTTTTAGACACTTGTAACCATCCTAAAGATCAAGGGTTAAGATTTAACCACCCATGGTGACTCCCCCCCCCTAAATGGCGGTTCCAAAGGGATAATGGTGACTAGATAAGTAGTCATGGTCTTTGGATGATAATATCCTAAGTATGTAGCTAGTTTTGACTCCGTAAATTGCTAACCTTAAGTTTTTAAGTCACGAAACGTAAAACCGGGTATCCTAAAAATATGAAACTTATAAATATGCTAGAACTGATCAATATACTCCATAATAAAATATAAAATGAGTGGTAGGATCTATCGGGTGCTAAAACCCTGCTAAAAACTGGAAACACGGGTCTAAAACGCGTAATTCGCGTAAAACGCTGAACTGAAAAACGTAAAATTCCAAAACTTTTGGAATTGTCATAAAATGATAGAAAATCATATTTCTATTGTTTATAATGTTTTATGGATATATCGGGATGCTGGAAGGATGTTTAAACCTAAAAGTAAATCTCGGACACGGCTTTGTGATTTTTGCAGAAATGATCCGACGAGCGTCAAACTCTCGGATTATCGTTAAAATAGTTTAACTTACGAGAATATGAAATAAAAATTTCTGAGATGAATAGTGAAAAGTGAATAGTAAAAAGTGATTAGTGAAATTTTCGAGAATAAAAGTTAACCTGAAATTGCGAATTGTTACAATAATGGTAATCTATTGATTAAACATTGTATTCTATTTGTTAAAGATTAAATAAGTGAGTAATACATGTTTTGAAAACAGATATGATCTGTTAGATTAGATTCTTTTTGTATATATGAAGGCTTTTAATATAACTTATATTGCATTAGGTATTTTATCAAAATAATGTTTTTTGTTTTATTTTGTGAAAAAAAAAATTGTTTTGGATAGAATGTTGAAAGATGGGTTGTTAGTTTAGTTTCCAGTATGTAGAATGTTCTATTTACATATATAATTGTTTTGAATCAACAACAATCACATAAATACAGCACCATAAGCCAAAACAAACTTAGGTAAACTGGGACGAATGTGATTGTGAGTTTCATTGATTGAAAAGATCAATGTGTTGGCCAAAAAAAATAGATAATTGGATAACATGCTGATTTCTGTGACATTTAACGTTTATGATTATCAAGAATACATCATGTAGTTATTTTAGTTAGTTTTAGTCATAGATAACACCTTTGGCATTTGGTATATGCATATTTTACGGTTACATATGCGATGTTCATTGTAGAAGGTTGAAGTAAGAGATGAAATGTGGTTGTTTGTTTTTACAACATTAAAACGTACATTACATTAACATTTGAAATTATATAAAGTGGTACATTGTATACATCAGTAATTATATGTTTTCAAATTTGTAAACAGTATCAGTATATTTCATTCAATGGTTTTATATTACAGGTACATAAAAAAACAAACAAATGGATCAGCAATGCCTTTTCAGATTTGATTTAGAAAGTAACGCAGCTTCCCAGGTAGACAATCCATATTAGCTCACGTATATTTTTTTATTTTGGATGTTCATATTTCGTTTATTTTTTTAGTTAAATTTTTAACTTTTTAATATAATCAATATCGCAATATAATATGATAACAAATTATTATTCAATTGTGTGCAAACTTTACCAAATGTGTTCATGGAACACTTCTACAATGGAGAAAAATACATTTTCATCCATGGCAACAACAGGTACAGGTACATATGTTTATTAAGGGATGATGGAAGCAAGGTTGATTTGTATGGCGATGAATGGGCTAAATTTGTTGAGGACAACGTCCCTTCACTTGTTAGTACTTTGCACTTTGTGAAAGAGGCAGATAGCACATTTTATGTAACAGGATATGATGATCAGGGTATCGAAGTTCCAGGTTACGAAAGACGTGTTGTAGGAAACAGGGTGAGTAGGTGCTTGGTTAGGCGCACAACTGATGGACAGGTATTTTTTTGTTATATCATCGTTTAAAATATACATATAAGCTTAATGGCATTAAAAAAAACTAAATATATACTTGATATTGTTGATTCTACCGGGAGATTTCTTGCAGGACATATGGAAAAACACATTCAAAATTTATGCAAATGGAAAGAGTTACAAAGTGAAACATGAAAGGGTACAACTTGATCCGCAAAGTGTTGTAAGGTCAAACCGATTCTTCTGTAAAAGATGGGACAAACTTGTTGCTGATTTGGAAATTGCTAGGGGACAGATGATGGTTTTTACAAATTTGGAAAACAACAAACTGAATCTTGCCATATTCTTAGCTAATGGAACGAGCATTCATGAAGAAACTATTCTACCAACAATGTTGAGGTTACCTTCTCGTCCCATACCACCATATGCCATGGAAGGTATATCTATTATGTTCATATTTATATTGTCCATTATAATAGCAAGAAAACAAATAAATCCATCAATAAGAAGTTAAGTATTGTTATTAATCAATAATCGCAGATAAGAGAGCAAAACATTCATGCTTACGGAAAGGACATACCAGTCACAACAATGAAGATGATGTGTTCTATGCTGAACTAACTGCATCTGTTTGCGTCTTTTACCATTTGGTAAGTATATAAAAATAGTTATAAAAAAATTGTGGTATGTTTAAGATAAAATATTTTAAGTTTGTTATTTAACGACTCTAACCAACTGTATATATGGATGTTAGACAATACCAGTTGATTACAGCTTCTCACACTCTATGCACTCATACCAAAAGGCAATACTTGTTACTATGGATGAGAGGTTTCCAATGAAAGTAAAAACAATTCCTGACAGAAGCAGACCATCAAGGTTTAAGCATGTGAAAATTACTGGCAATTGGGGGGCATTTGCAGGTTTTCGCAGTTTCAAGGAAGGAAAGATGATGCGTTTAAAGCTTGTTAACACAATTGTTCAAGTGGTTGAAGGAGAAGAAGTTAAAGTCGTAGATTTCCATGTCTGTTAATCATGATATGGAAAAAGTTTATTTCATTTTGCAACTCTCTGAAACTGAACTTTTATGTGTGTTAATTATGAAATGTGGTTGTTTAGGAATCAAAGACTTTGGTAAATTATGAATCTAAGACTTTGGATAATTAGGTCGTAATTATGAAGTGTGTTAATCTAAGACTTTGTTAATTTAAGTGAACTTTGGTATGTTTATTTATGTTATGATGACAGTTAGGATAATAATAATAACAATAATACTAAGAAATATTATTTAAAATATGATTATATGATAATTTAACAAATGATTTATTTAAAATTAATTCTTAAACATTTCAATTAAATTGTTTAATTGTTCAACAACAAAATAAATACACAATAAGATAACCCAAATCATGAATCTAATAACTTAACTTCATTTTTTTAATGGACAATTTCTGGCATCATCATGACCAACTTTTCCACAAACACTACACTTCCTTTCACGATCATTTGCCATATCAACTTCTGATCTCTCTGCAATGTTTGATGCCATTACATTTTCACTAATTCGACAGTTTTTTTCCATTTGATAATCAAAGATAAGTTTAAAAAATTAAAGATTATAACTGCATAAACTTATTCATTTTAATTAGAATTTAATTACCCGTTATATATTTTTAAATAAAGATGACAATTGACAAGTAGCTAGGTTAAAATTTTATATTCTGCATATTCTGTTCTATAAAGCCCAAAATAGATTTTCTTAAAAAAAAAAAAAAAAAAAAAAAAAAAAAAAAAAAAAAAAAATACACAATAGAATATGAACTTATGCAAGCCCAATTCTTTTTATTAGCCCAACAATGCGAAATGTAAATTTCTTTGAATACTTTTCAATTTATAAAATTTTATTTTCAATATATACTTTTGAATATATTTTTGCAGATAAGTTTATGATTTTTTATTGTTGCTTTGTGTTGTTTTAAAATATTTGAACTTTTTATTTTTTTTTCTGTTAGTTGAATAACATTGTTTGTTTTTTTCTTATGTATGCTTGTGTTTTAAAAGTGGAAACACAACAGCTCGTAAACTGTAGATATGTGTAAATCACAACATCCTACAATTAGTGATGTTTTAAAACAATACCGTTACGAATAAAACACATACTGTAACACCCACAAAATACCGCAGCGGAAGACTGTGTCATTGGGATGCTACTTCAGGGCACAAAGTACAAGATATAGAAAACGACCTCTAAATGAGACGTTTTGAAAAGTTACCATTCGAATAGATAAAAGTCATAGTTTACAAAACAAAGATCCCAAATTAGAATAATACATAAGTTTTTAAAGTGTATCGAATGGTAAACGATAAAAGCGAAAGTCTCCAAAAGCATGCCCTAAGACTCTCAGCTCCACACACCTGCTATCGCCTTTCTAACCTGAGATAAACATGCTTAAAAGTGTCAACACAAAGGTTGGTGAGTTCATAGAGTTTGTCTTAATACAGTTGAAAAGCCTATAAAGAATGTTCACACAGCAAAGGCATCGTAAATCCACTCAGTTGCAAGTCCCGCCATAAGAGACTTGTAACCTGTGTGTTCACAACCCACTGCTACAATATAATATGATTAAGATATGTATAAGTTCATAACAACAGTTAAGCAAATAGTAGTGAGTCTACACTTCATCTCCGAAGACCTCACATAATTATGTTGCTCACAAGGAAGGTAGTGGCATTGGTTCCACTTCATCTCCGAAACCCAATGCATGTGTTATCCAAGGAGACTTTATGTTGCTCAGAAGGAAGGTAATAGCATTGATTCTACTTCATCTCTGAAACACAATGCATGTGTTATCCCAAAGAGACTTACAAGTTTAAGTATAACGCCATCAAGTATAATGCAATCAAGTATAATGTAATCAAGTATAATGTTTCCAAGTATAAATGTTATGTGAATTTGTACAAGTAAGCAAGTAGTAGCATGTATCTCCCCCAAAGAGTTAAAACAAGTATAAAAGAGTAGGGGCTATGACTCACCTTAAACTGATGATACTGTGATGAAGTGAAATAAACAACAATGAACGGTTAGCTGCCGCAACTTAATATGAATAATGAACGATCTGATTTAGATCATGAAATGATATTATGAATGTCCATGCACATGTTTCCTATACCACTCTTCTTTAAAAAAAAATACTTGTTGTTATCAAAATAATGCATTTTCCAAAACTTAGGAAAATATGGCAACTAGAAAATAAAACTAGTTGAAAAGTATATATATATATATATATATATATATCGTATATATAAGTGTTAGTGTTATATACTTCGTCTTGAAAACCTTGAAGTAACATCTAATGGTCGTAAAAATAAGCTCATAAGCATAAGTACTTCGTTAGTTATAAATTTCGGCAATTTAGTAGTATTTCTAGAAAATCTAGAATTTAGTACGTAGAAGTAGTATTATTATTATTTCTATTAAAAGCTGCCAATTATAGAGGGTTTTTGTCGATATTGAAACGTGAATATCTTTGTCGTTCTAAGCCCGTTTTGCTTGTTCTTTATATCCACGGTTACGTCTTAGTATGTAGTAATATATTTTGGAAAGCTTGGCTCCTCCGGGTTACGTCTAAAGCCTCTTTTTGTCCGACGAAAAACGTCCAACAGCATGTATTTTTCCGGAAAATAGTTTTCGTCAATAAACTTGCAAAAATCATAACTTCTTCGTTATAAACTCTTTTTAATCCGTTCTTTCGCCTACGGATTCGTTTTTGAAAGTATTTTCTAAAAATTTTGCCAAAGTTTACTTTGTATTTCTTGATTTTTCTGGGTTGGGCAATTTGGGACAGTATGCATATATACTTGTTACAAATTCATTTTCAAGGTTCAAAACTAGTTTCTAACATCACCAAAATCTCCTGTAACCACCACAAAACTATACTAATCCTACCATACACCTTCTTAGGGTGCCATGGGTTCCTAATCACTACTAAACAAGTTAATTTAACAAAGGAGTACCAAAAACAAATTCTAGGGTTTGTATGATCAAAAAGTCTTCAAAAATAAAGTGGTATAACTAGTTTGTGCATGAAATTAAGCATGAATACTATGAGATACATATGTTAATTAGAAGAAAACATGAAAATAAATTTGATAACTCACTTTGAAATAATAGGTGGTGAGATGATGAAAAACCTTGGATTACTTGTGTTTTTGTTAGATGATCCTTGATTAGAATGATGAAATGAACAACTTTGTAGCTTTGTACTTTGAAAAATAATGGTTTGATCTTTGTTTCTTAAGTGGGTCGTGGGTTTTGGGGAAGAAAGGGAGAAAAAGATGAGCTTGTTGCTTTATGATTCTTAAAATGTATGTTTGATTAGGTTTTTGTGGTTTATGTAATTATCTAGTATAAGTTATATTGTATAATATGTATACATAAGTCATAAGGTTGAAAAACAAGCACATGGTGTCTAGGGGAGGGCATGTGGCCGGTTTTTAATGTGAAAAGGAGAAGAGAAATCGGTTTTGACTTGCTTAGGATAAGTTAGTGTAGTATTAGTTGTAGTTTTGGTGTAAGTATTAGTTATAATCGGGTACCGGGTTTGCTAGAAATAAATATTAACGAAGTTGACCGGGACTTAATAAAGTCATAAAAAATGTTAAAATTATGTTGGGTATAATTACTGAGTGTTCGGGTGATTATTGTTTAGTTTTCACGAAAACCGTCGTAATATTCATAAGCTCACGTTATAAATAAAATAAATTTCCAAAATACTGGGTAATTGAATGTTATAACTTTTATGATGATAAAAGGGATATAAAAATATGTCGGAACCATTGTGGGAATATTTAGATATATTCGTCGTGTATAAACCGGGTGTTAACGTTTATTTATAAATAATTATAAGGAAAACGTTAAATGTATCAAATATATAAATTCCTAATAGTGGTATAACATGAAAATGTTGTTATGATGATATGCAGACTGTCTCTAGTCCGTATTCAGTGTCCTTAGCACTAATGAAATGAATTCGCACCTAAACCAATCCGGTTACGCGAATTTGAATACCCGTAAACTAAATTTACGATGAAATGAATAATGCAAGTGAATAGTGAAAATTTTTTCGAAAATGAATAGTGTTCAGTGAATAGTAAAATTTTCAAAAGTTTCTCAGAATGTCAAACTAACCTAAAAAATGATGAATAGTAAAATGATGAATAGTAACTGATGAATAGTAAAATTTGAAAACTTAGGGGAAATAACCAGAATTTACGAGTTATGACAGTCTCTCTCCCTAAAAGGAACTTCGTCCCGAAGTTCAGCTCATTTGTTCCACATATGTGCCTAGGGGTCTGATTCGACAATGTAAGCTTTCTCAGCTTGCTATAATTGCTTACACTAATCAAATTACTACTGATAGTATGACTAAGGTTAATGCTGCTAGGTCTCAGATTAGTCAATGTTGTGTATAGGTCCTATATTAAGACTTTAGTGCTACAAAAATACGATAGTTGTTCAAGAGAATGTACCCGTTGTGCTATCGCGGACATGTTGGGTGATAGGATTTCCTAGGAAGTAAGCTCTGCCAAGTGCGGGTGGAATTTCATTGGCCTCATCTCGTGGCCCTTCAATTGCTACTGCTAAGTTTGGACGATTGCCTCCTTGGTTAAGATTCCTTTTCAACTTAGGACAGGTGTTCCGAAAGTGATCCGGGCTGTTACACTCTTAGCATGTCTTTTGGTTGTTCGTCATATTGCCCACATTCACTGGTTCTCTACACTGGTTTGCATAATGACCAGACTGTCTGCAATTAGCACACATACGGCAGGGCACAGTCTTTTGGTGATGAAAATTACATTTCGTACATTTAGGATGCTGGCCTAAATACTCTCTCTGACCAGAACTAGTCGCCGCGAAGGTCCTTGCCCTTTTGTTGTCAGCTATCGCGCCCATCTGCTTGTTCGACTCGCTTGTTCCCTTCCTTTTATCACTGTTCCTCATGCTTCCATTTCTAACCATCTCATCTGTCAGAGTCCCTGCTCTCAATATTGCACTCTGAATTATAGAAGGCTCAGTTGTTTTCACAGTCCCACGAATTTCTGGGACAAGATCATATATGTACCTCTCGATCCTCTTGGACTCAGGGGTAACTAAGTGTGGAACTAGTCTGGCTAATTCATGGAATCGATCTGTATAGGCTGCTTGTCCAGCCCCTATCATAGAGTGATGATAAAGTTCATCCTCCAGCTTTTGCATCTCGTTGTCCGGGCAGTATTCCTCCTTCAGTAATGCCTTAAAATCGTCCCATGTCATACCTACAGCTGCCGCTCTACCCCTAGCTTGAATCTGCGTATTCCACCATGTCAATGCCTTTCCTGATAGCAAGCACACGGAATACTTCACCATTTGATGTGCTGCACTGTTACTAATGTCGATCAACGACTCCATCTTTTCAACCCATCGAGTATACACCAACGCACCTCCTACACCATCGAAATCAATTGGCTTGCATGACGTAAATTCCTTATACGTACATCCAGTCCTAATGTTGTTGTTGCCATTACCATTCTGGCCTATACCATTGGTGTTGTTAATTCCGCTTTCGTGGTTTGCCAAGTTATTCATATGATCGCCAACTTGAGTGACAATAGTGGGGAGAAAGTTTTGAAGTTGTCGAGCGATGATGGCTTCAAAATCAGTATTTCCACTATCGTTGTTATCATTGTTTTCAACGCCGTGACCACCTCCTCTACCTCCACGTCCACCAGTTCTTCCACCATCGTTACTAGGGTTACTAGTGTCATGAGCAGCTCCTCTACCTCCTCTACCTCTACGTCCACCAGTCCTTCCACCCCTTGGTGTTGCGCCTCCTCGACCAGAGCTATGAGTCACTCTCTTTGGTGCCATGATTTCCTGAGAGGAAGGACATTTAGTGAACGTCAGAGATGAGGGAAAACCGTTGATTAACCAAAGTCTATACTTAACATCCTCATATATAATACCGTGCTACTAGTTGTTTCCTAAGTTGTGCCAACACCGATCTACATATGCATAGTCATATGTCCACGTGTGTCGTGAAGCACTTATAATTATGTTGGCCACCACAATTATAAATGTTTCCTTTCACAGGTGTACATATCACCAGGCACACATATCTCAGTGGTAGACGTTGCTTAAATGGGCATCTAGGGAATGTCACGCTCAGTACAAAGGAACAAAGGATTCTCCCTTAAGTGTTAAAGTCACTGGGAAGTCTAGTTTCTAACGGTTTCTACAAAGTATCTTCAAGAGAACTCCCATCCTCGGGCAAATCATCAAATCTCTACAGCTAAGTAATAACCTTCATTTAACTTAGTCTCATGTCTCATCAAACAAGAACTGTCACAAGATTAAGTTAAATGATCAGTTATTACCGAGCTCCATATTTCTGATAACTTGCCTAGATTTTGGGACTTCCCCATCGGTACCACAAAATATCTAATAGCGTAGGTCTAAGAAAATTATCAGCAAGCGTACGTGTATGAAAAATGCAAGGCGCTAGGGAGGAGAGTCTACATGTATGTAGTTATAGTATAGACTCTAAAACAACCTAGTTCTCTATAACCAAGGCTCTGGTACCAATCTGTAACACCCCCAAAATACCGCAGCGGAAGACTGTGTCATTGGGATGCTACTTCAGGGCACAAAGTACAAGATATAGAAAACGACCTCTAAATGAGACGTTTTGAAAAGTTACCATTCGAATAGATAAAAGTCATAGTTTACAAAACAAAGATCCCAAATTAGAATAATACATAAGTTTTTAAAGTGTATCGAATGGTAAACGATAAAAGCGATAGTCTCCAAAAGCATGCCCTAAGACTCTCAGCTCCACACACCTGCTATCGCCTTTCTAACCTGAGATAAACATGCTTAAAAGTGTCAACACAAAGGTTGGTGAGTTCAGAGAGTTTGTCTTAATACAGTTGAAAAGCCTATAAAGAATGTTCACACAGCAAAGGCATCGTAAACCCACTCAGTTGCAAGTCCCGCCATAAGAGACTTGTAACCTGTATGTTCACAACCTACTGCTACAATATAATATGATTAAGATATGTATAAGTTCATAACAACAGTTAAGCAAATAGTAGTGAGTCTACACTTCATCTCCGAAGACCTCACATAAGTATGTTGCTCACAAGGAAGGTAGTGGCATTGGTTCCACTTCATCTCTGAAACCCAATGCATGTGTTATCCAAGGAGACTTTATGTTGCTCAGAAGGAAGGTAATAGCATTGATTCTACTTCATCTCCGAAACCCAATGCATGTGTTATCCCAAGGAGACTTACAAGTTTAAGTATAACGCCATCAAGTATAATGCAATCAAGTATAATGTAATCAAGTATAATGTTTCCAAGTATCAATGTTATGTGAATTTGTACAAGTAAGCAAGTAGTAGCATGTATCTCCCCCAAAGAGTTAAAACAAGTATAAAAGAGTAGGGGCTATGACTCACCTTAAACTGATGATACTGTGATGAAGTGAAATAAACAACAATGAACGGTTAGCTGCCGCAACCTAATATGAATGATGAACGATCTGATTTAGATCATGAAATGATATTATGAATGTCCATGCACATGTTTCCTATACCACTCTTCTTTAAAAAAAATATTTGTTGTTATCAAAATAATGCATTTTCCAAAACTTAGGAAAATATGGCAACTAGAAAATAAAACTAGTTGAAATGTATATATATATATATTGAAATGTATATATATATATCGTATATATAAGTGTTAGTGTTATATACTTCGTCTTGAAAACCTTGAAGTAACATCTAATGGTTGTAAAAATAAGCTCATAAGCATAAGTACTTCGTTAGTTATAAATTTCGGCAATTTAGTAGTATTTCTAGAAAATCTAGAATTTAGTACGTAGAAGTATTATTATTATTATTTCTATTAAAAGCTGCCAATTATAGAGGGTTTTTGTCGATATTGAAACGTGAATATCTTTGTCGTTATAAGCCCGTTTTACTTGTTCTTTATATCCACGGTTACGTCTTAGTATGTAGTAATATATTTTGGAAAGCTTGGCTCCTCCGGGTTACGTCTAAAGCCTCTTTTTGTCCGACGAAAAACGTCCAACAGCATGTATTTTTCCGGAAAATAGTTTTCGTCAATAAACTTGCAAAAATCATAACTTCTTCGTTATAAACTCTTTTTAATCCGTTCTTTCGCCTACGGATTCGTTTTTGAAAGTATTTTCTAAAAATTTTGCCGAAGTTTACTTTCTATTTCCTGCTTTTTCTGGGTTGGGCAATTTGGGACAGTATGCATATATACTTGTTACAAATCCATTTTCAAGGTTCAAAACTAGTTTCTAACATCACCAAAATCTCTTGTAACCACCACAAAGCTATACTAATCCTACCATATACCTTCTTAGGGTGCCATGGGTTCCTAATCACTACTAAACAAGTTAATTTAATAAAGGAGTACCTAAAACAAATTCTAGGGTTTGTATGATCAAAAAGTCTTCAAAAATAAAGTGGTATAACTAGTTTGTGCATGAAATTAAGCATGAATACTATGAGATACATATGTTAATTAGAAGAAAACATGAAAATAAATTTGATAACTCACTTTGAAATAATAGGTGGTGAGAGGATGAAAAACCTTGGATTACTTGTGTTTTTGTTAGATGATCCTTGATTAGAATGATGAAATGAACAACTTTGTAGCTTTGTACTTTGAAAAATAATGGTTTGATCTTTGTTTCTTAAGTAGGTCGTGGGTTTTGGGGAAGAAAGGGAGAAAAAGATGAGCTTGTTGCTTTATGATTCTTGAAATGTATGTTTGATTAGGTTTTTGTGGTTTATGTAATTATCTAGTATAAGTTATATTGTATAATATGTATACATAAGTCATAAGGTTGAAAAACAAGCACATGGTGTCTAGGGGAGGGCATGTGGCCGGTTTTTAATGTGAAAAGGAGAAGAGAAATCGGTTTTGACTTGCTTAGGATTAGTTAGTGTAGTATTAGTTGTAGTTTTGGTGTAAGTATTAGTTATAATCGGGTACCGGGTTTGCTAGAAATAAATATTAACGAAGTTGACCGGGACTTAATAAAGTCATAAAAAATGTTAAAATTATGTTGGGTACAATTACTGAGTGTTCGGGTGATTATTGTTTAGTTTTCACGAAAACCGTCGTAATATTCATAAGCTCACGTTATAAATAAAATAAATTTCCAAAATACTGGGTAATTGAATGTTATAACTTTTATGATGATAAAAGGGATATAAAAATATGTCAGAACCATTGTGGGAATATTTAGATATATTCGTCGTGTACAAACCGGGTGTTAACGTTTATTTATAAATAATTATAAGGAAAACGTTAAATGTATCAAATATATAAATTTGAAAATCCTAAGAGTGGTATAACATGAAAATGTTGTTATGATGATATGCAGACTGTCTCTAGTCCGTATGCAGTGTTCTTAGCACTAATGAAATGAATTCGCACCTAAACCAATCCGGTTACGCGAATTTGAATACCCGTAAACTAAATTTACGATGAAATGAATAATGCAAGTGAATAGTGAAAAATTTTCCGAAAATGAATAGTGTTTAGTGAATAGTAAAATTTTCAAAAGTTTCTTAGAATGTCAAACTAACCTCAAAAATGATGAATAGTAAAATGATGAATAGTGACTGATGAATAGTAATATTTGAAAACTTAGGGGAAATAACCAGAATTTACGAGTTGTGACACATACCTTATAACCATTTTCTAAGTCATATACTGAATCAATCAACTCTCTATTCAAATAAAACATGAAGCACATTGATAAATATGTACTTGTATAATTCAAATTCAGATACATAAGCACACTTCAACTGTTATTATATTTTTAAACTATTAACTAATATGAAATTAAGTAATATGTTATTAACTTCTCAGTCAAGTATAATTTTCGCTAAAGAAATCTTAGTAATAAACATTAAACAATATATACATATCATTCATGATACAGATTCATTGAATAAAACTCATACTTTTTTACATTATCAAAATGCACTAATGTTTATCTGCAAAATTACACAATTTCATATTAAAATGGAAATGAACTTTCTCAAGGCTTTTTCATTTCTTTTTCTTTACCTTTCCAAGAAGTCATAAATCTCATCTTAATGAACCTTTGGGTTTTTGCTTTTAAACGACGTTGTTTTTCTTCTGGACTAAAACTCAAAAATTCAATTGATTCAGAAATTATTTTTTTTCTATGTATATTATAATCGGAAAGAAGAATCTTAGCTGCATATTTTTTCCTCAGAGTCTTGATTTGGCCTTGTTGTTCTACACCTTCATTTTTGAATCCTGAGTTCCATTTTTCAACTCTTTGTCCATAGAATGTCTCCATATGTCTCATTGCAAAAATTGCACAATCATTTTCATTTCTTCTTGTTCTCCAAGGCATTTTCAATATAGTAGGCTTACAGAGTCTCATGATTTGAAATTTTGGATGATCTCTCTTTTTCAAATACTCACAGAAAAAGTTTGTCTGAAAAAAATTAAAACATCAATGTTAATGAATATTAAATTTTACTTCATTGAAATTAAATGATTTAACGTTCTGGGAAAAATTGTAAACACGAATTCTTAACAGAACTACAGGGTATCGAAGGTCTAGGTTACGAAATTAAATGACTGAATGTTTTTGGAAAAAATTGTAAACATGAATTCTTACCAGAACTAGCGGCAGAGTTCCATATATTCTCTTTATCAGATCAATTTCAGAAATTTTAGAAGCTTCATAAAAAACTTCCATATCTGTTATTCTGTTATCGATAATCTCAATCTTCAGATTCTTTAGATCGAAACAAACTATGTAGTAATGCGAATCCCGAAGAATATTGAAAAAAACCTGTGTTGATATTCAAAAAAATAAGCCATTGAAACTAATATTTATACATAATCAGTTATTCCATATTATTATAACTACTATAAGCACATTTTTAAATAAGTAACTTACCAAATCCACACTAACTAAATTAGCTACAGATTCATCTTCAAGGCATGCAGCTAAAAACAGAGCTTCTTGAAAATCTTTCATCTCTTGTTATATTTTCATCAGTCATAGATAGAGGCTGATATCATAAAATAAAATTAATACAAAATATTTATTTATAAATACTATTTTGTTATTAAAAAAACATAAAAAACATACCGTAACCTGCGTATTGCAATACAATTTTGATTGTTTAGAGTTAGATCTTCTGAATTCTTCATAATTAAGTAAGATACACCACATATCTATTATATCAGAATATATCCATTGTTCATAATAGAACGATTCAAACTTTGTACGTTCTACTCCAAAAGCACTATCTTGAAACTGGAAAATTATGTCCCTATAAATATTTATTAAAAGTATCAAATTACAATAAGAATAAAAAATAAATAAATAAATAAATAAATAATAATGTTTAAAACTTACATAGGATTTTTGCTCATACTGAATAGTGCATTGGCTGCATTAAATTCTTCTGTCGATGCTTGAATTTCATTTTTTTCTTTAATGGTTTGATTTTCTTCGGGAGGTGTTAAAAGAGAAACAATTTCTATTTTATTTGGTTTAGATTTTTCTTCTGGAGGAGTCAAATTGACTTTTTCTAACAACTTACATAGTGTTACTTCTTCAACAGGATGTGAAGGGAAATCAAAACCCAAATCAAAAGAGGGGATTTCATTAAAAGTTTGCCTTTCTTTTTCAATAATATTTGATTCACTTTTTTTAAAATCAAATTTCCTTTCTTTATGACGCAAATTAACTTTGTTTTTTAAGTTTCCCTCATTTTTCAAAAAAACTGATTCAGATCTAGAATTTTCGATTATTGAACATTCTGGATTAAGCTTTACTCATTTTGCGGTGTTTATTACACGATCCCATTCATCTTTTAAAGCTTCAACTTCTTTAGAATTCGGAAAGTTCAACAATCCTTTTTTGATAGAATGCTTCATTTCTTTGAACAATGATTCCAACATAAACAAATTATTCTTCGTTTTCCAAATGAAACCCTGTTTAGTTTTCATTAAAATATTAGCTTAATTTTCTTAATTCATTTTAGTTGCAAGATAAAATATTATAAATAATTAAAAAAAAAAAAAAAAAAAAAAAAAAAAAAAAAGAAAAAAGCTATACCTTTTCATCATCAACTTTCTTTAATATAACTTTTTTCTCTTCAGAGATTATTTCTTTAAACACCTGTAAGTTTTATAAAACGAGTCAAATATTCTAGATATATCAGTACAAATTCATAAGTTTACCTATATTGATAATCTAATCATTAATAATTTTCTTTTTTTAAAACAAATTCATACTATTATCAGATAAAATGATAAACAAACGTACCAGTTTGTTGCATTCTAATGTAACATTTTGACCTTTTTCACCAGAAGCTTTTTTTGTTTGTTTTAATTGAATTGCATCTAATTTTTCTGTGTTTTCCAGCTCCCCCTGAAAGCAACCAGACAAATAATGAAATATATGAAATAAGTTTATTTTTGTTTAAACCAACTGATTTGGCAAGAAAGAATAGCTTTAAATCAACAGGTTTAGCTGTAACATTCAATACGTCTTTAACAGACTTATTTTATATTATTAGCAATAATATTATTGTTTAAATTATTACGCATTATACAATCATCTAAAACAACTTATTTATTCTCATATTGATTAACAATTGCTATATCAGTACAAATTCATAAGTTAAACTGATATATAATCTAGTCATTAATAATTTTTTTTTCTTTTTAAAACAAATTCATACTATTAACAGATTAAATGTGAAAGAAACATACCAGTTTGTTGCACTCTGATGTCACATTTTGACCTTTTTCAGCAGAAGCTTGTTTTACTTTTTTAACTGGAATTGCATCTAATTTCTCTGCGTTTTCCAGCTTCCCCTGAAAGCAATTACACAACTTATAAAATATATGGAATAAGTGTTTGTTTGATTAAACAAACAGATTTAGGAATAAAGAATACCTTTCAATCAACAGGTTTTGGTCTAACATTTAATACCTCTTCAACAGACTCAGGTGTTTCACAATGACTTTTATCCACCAAGTAACTAAACTCTGATGTTTCTCTCATCTTCAGCAATTCTGTATTCCATGTTTTCAAAGCAGATTGAGAATGATCTATGTTTATGAAATTGCACTCTATCTTTTGAACATAAAAAAGCTGCAAAGGTAATTGGTTTTTTGTTATGAAATATTGAGATATATGTATGTATAAAAGAAGAATAAATAAAACAAAAAAAGAAGTGTAATTACCGTAAGAAATGTCAAAGGTCCACAATAATATGATTTCTTGTTGTTAGGATTCCAATCCTTTTTACACTTCTTTAGACAATCAATCAAATAACCACACCAATCCATCTTATTAATCTTATCATAATCAGATGAAATAGAATATAAGATTCTCTGATTTGATGTTCCATCTTTCATAGCTTCAAATAAGATAGTCGCTATCAAAACAACTAAGTTAATTCAGAACAACTTTCCTCTGTCCTTTGCATCTACTATTTTTTGCACTACAGATTTTGGTTTAACTTTGATTGTATCCTTCTCCAACAAAGTAAACTGCTTTCTCCGATTTTTAATACATGCATCCTCACTTTTCACTCTTTCTGGTGGATTTATTTGTAAACCACCACTTGGGAAACCGAAAATTTCTTCGACTGATTCCTTTGTAATTTTAATATCCCCTCTCCAATGTTTGATGGTCATTGTCGATTCATCAAAGCTTTGAACCACATGTTGTCCCAATCTACTTGGAATTATATTAATTTTTAAATCAAGTAAACTTCCAAATCCCATATTTTTTAATACGTTGCACGAGTTAGTATCTGTTTTTAAGAATTTAATAGCATTAAATAACTGAGTTGGTGAACCCCTGTTTTTAAACACATCATTACTCTTCACCAAATTTGGATTAGAACATTCACCTTCAACCGGTACTTTTTGATGCTTCATACTGTCCAACTTAAATTTCTTTAACTTGTCTTGATTAATCTTTGATGAATCATTTATAGAACATCTCTTTTGCGATAGTACTTGTGTGATTTCTCTTTGTTCTTCTTCTTCTGTTACATTAAATTCGCCACTTTCTATCCCCTTTTCTGCTTCATCTTCTATTTCTTCATTTCGTTCATTATATTCATTATTTATTTCTTCTTGTTCATCTAATTCTTCATGATCATAATCTTCACTATCTTGATCATTCTCAGAATCTTCTTCATCACTATCAGTTTTGTCATCAAAGTTATATTCTTCCTCTTCATCTTCATCTTCATCATCATCATCTTGAATTCCTTCTTCTTCAATATCATCAATAAGGTCATACTCGTTAGGCTCATCATCTTCTTCATCATCAGTGTGTTCAATATCAATAGATTTACTATTATCATCTTCATTAAATTCTTCTTCTGAAAAAAAAAAAAAAAAAAAAAAAAAAAAAAAAAAAAGAAAAAAAAAGAAAGTGTTTTATTTTTATCCAAATGTTCAGGTGATAATGAATCATGAAAAGATCAACAATAATTAAAAACAAAAATAGTTCCTAAACAAATAAACTCAAACTTGGCAGGCATGGAATGCATAAACAAGAAAACTAGTGAAGAAGCATCAGGCATAAAAAAAAATGTTTATTTTTAGAGTTTAAAGCAATTTGCTATGAAAGTTAATAGATTATTTTTGCTCAGACATTCTCTGTATAATTCAAATTGACGCAATTCGATGTCTAATTAGGGCCTATATGACATTTACCATACAAATTACACCTAGCTCATATTTGTTCTAAAGATCTGATATAAGCAAAACCATACTAAATTAACAGTGTGTTTATACTTTTAACACCTGTATGAAATCATTCACCAAATTAGTTACTAAACTATTAGCATAGATCCAATTCCTATCTCTATCGAAAAAACATATTACCAGGATACGGTTGGTGCATATTGATAGAACTATCAAAAAGAGCAAATGAAAATGACACCATATTCAAATTGTTCTTGTAACAATAAGCTAAACAAAAGGATGTACAAGTAAGCAAAACAAAAGAAAACAGGAGTCTAAAAAGGATGTAGATGCAATGGTACTCTGTTCGTGTAAGCGTAAACATCATTTTGTCCAATTGACTCTAAACACTTAACTGAATTATCCTAAACAATTAATATCTGTATTATCTAAACGCAAACATCATTTACCCAATTAACGCCAAACAATTAAGGGAAATGATGATTATTTAAAATTAATCAGAAGTTTTATTCAAATAATTTTCCTAAACAATTAATATATGTATTTTTCAAAAGTACCTTCTTCTAATCGTTGTATTCTTCTTCTTCTTCTTATTCCTCTTCTTCTTGGAGGCTCTTCATTTTCATTAAAAGACTTTAATAGTTTATTAATAAAATTTATCTTCTTCGTCTTTGATCTTCTTCTTGTTTTTGTTAAAGAAATCAGCACACCTATAAAAATAACATAATTAAAAAAAATTAAAAAAAAAATAATTAAAATATAAATTAATCAAAGATTAGAAAATTATACCTAATAACTCTGCAATTTGAAGAACAGAATTTGTTGTTGAATTATGATTTCTTTTTTCTTCGACATCAAGTTTTAATTTAACTTTCTTTTATTATCACTACGATATTTGATTAACTTTTCTCAGAATTGTTTATTCAATTTAATATATTTTTTTTAGGGTTTATGTGTGTTTAGGGATTTGAATTGAATCTAAGAGAAAGAAAATTAATAATTTTTTATTTTGATTGTGGATACCCGACCCATTAAACAAACACAAAAACCCAACAGATTTAATTTTTTTCTTTTTTTTAATATAGTGTGATATTAAAATATTAAACTATTTTTCATTTTTTTTTAAAATGTAATGTGATAGTAAAGTTAATATTATTTTTTATACTCTTTGTGTTTTGTGTTAAATGGTATGTACCGGTCAACACATTTTATTTTTTTATAGAACCGGTCAACTTCTAAAATAATATATAGCGGTTCTGGTATACTTACAAATAAACTTAAAATAACTAATATCGCCAATAATACATTTAAATCACAAAATAACTACTACCTCCAATAATACAAATAAACTGAAAAAAACGTATATCTTAACATATATCGACAGTTGAACACGTATTTTCTATTTTTATTATGTTTGGGCCTGTACATAAGCCCATAATGCCATTATCCATAAAAAGGCATGAGTAACTTTAAACTTCTAGACCTAACAAAACTGAAAATTTTTTTTCCTATATAAATCAACATACAGAAATTATCAACACACACATAAAAAAGGATAAAAAAAAACAACAACAAAAGGGGGTTTCTTTTGCAACAGCTAAATTGCAGAAAACAACACTTTCAAACTGAAGATGAGCATTCAAGCAATTCAAGAAACAGACCGACAATTGGAGAAAGCAAAGTCTCTAAACACGATTCTGGAACAAATAATAAAAACAGCAAAAGGAAGACAGGATCTCATTCAAGTTCTTCCGAAATTAGGAGGTTCAGATCTGTATAAGAAGACAGAAGACTTCCTCATCAAAGTTCGTACTAAAGAAATGGAAGTCCTTAACGAACTTAGGGATATTGAAAATGGCACGTTAGAAAATATGAATCTGAATGTTAAGTTTATTGAAAATATTAAGAATATGTAAAGAATTATGAATGTAATTTTATTTCGGTATGTAACTCAATATGAATTTTATTAATATAATATTAAGTTGTCTGAGTTATGTTATACATTAAATTATTATTATTGTTCAGGATCTCATTCAGCATCATATGATGATATGATGTATAAACATTTTATTTTGATGTTTATGTTGTAATCTGATATAAATTTGTTCACTTACTTTAAAGTACTCAGAAACAAGTAAATAACAATAAACTTTTTATGGTTTCAGATGCTGGTTTCAATTTGTAGATTACACATGCTGAACAGAAAATATCAAACGAACCAACACATGGTTTAATATGCTGGGTTCAGTTTGTGGATTACGCATACTGGTTTAAGTTTAGCCATTAGAGTTTATAGTATAATCTGAAATAAGATAGTTGTAATCCATAAATTTTCAGCGGAGAGAGACTTATGAAGTTTGATTATTCCTTATTTTCTTTCAGTAGAAAGATTTTGTAATTTTTTTCAGCATATGCATTATTTTGTTATAGTGGAGTATTTAAGAAGTATTTTATTGTTTAATAGTGTTTTCAGAGATTTGATGGATGTGATGTTCAGGGAAAGTGTGTACGCCGCCTGTTTGCTTACTTGACCCCTATTTTTTTTTTAATTTAAAATATTACGTTTTATATGTAATTGTTTTATCGTCATTTTTTTCTCTATTTTGTTTTTTTTTCTTTAATACTTATCACTTATATTTTTGTTTACGAAATATATTAAAATTTTAATTCCAATATTATGATTAATAACATTATAGTAGGTAATTAGCAAAATATATTAAAATATCAATTCCAATATTAAACATGGACGGATATACATGTATGTCTGGTGTGGTACGGTCTACATCTGATTTTTAGTCACGAAGTGCATAATGACATTCCAAAATGCTCTTTTTTAGTGGTACGTGCAATTCCCAATTTATTTTTCTACTTTCTTTCTTACGATGTAACTTTATTTAGCCCAACATTTGTTTTGTGTAAGACCTTCTTAAAAATAATAGGTCCTTCCTTGAATGTAAACAAAAAAAATTAATGATATTGCTAAAACATCCATACTTTTAGATGGGACTCGGATATTTATATATTGATAATTTTAGGTGTGAAAATGCTCGATTTTTGTGAATGGCGTTTTTGAATTAAATCTGATTAAAAAGATGTTTTTTTAAAAACTTTATAAGCTTACATGCATTGAGCGTGTGAAGCATGATTACAAATTAAATGACTTTATTTGGAAATATAAAAAAACTAAACATGCTTATACAAAAATTAAATTAACAGCTTGTCATATATTTACATGAAAACTTTAAATTCATTTAACCTATACACAATTTTAAACACATAACTACCACAACAATCCAACTTCCATTTTTCACACATTGTAAAACTCCCACACACTGAATAAAAATTACATAAACTTATAAACAAACTCTAACATAACTACTCCATTCTTAACAAAACCTCAATGGATCCAAAACAACATATCATTTATCAGATATTCCTAGATATTGATGTTGATGTGAAGACAATAGACCATATAACATCCTTCATGAGGACGATGCTTGCTGATGGAGATGAAAGAAAAGATAATATGGAGGAAATAAGCAAACTGCCCAAGTCAAAACTACATGACCAAGGTTTAATATACAATCTGATGTTGAATGAAAAAGACATTGAAATGATGAGAAAACTCGAAGATATAATTAGCAAAATAAGGGCAATTATTGATATGAAGATGGGATTTCTCAAACAAACTGTAGAAATGTGAACAACATTTCAACACTATTGTATTTTGTTGTGAAGCTTTATGCAAACTGAAGTATTAGGATTGAAGAAAGAAATTTATTGTATTTTGCTTTCTTTCTTTTTTTTTTTATCAGAATGTATTTTACTATCAACCAACAAATTATTAATGGAATTAATGGTTTATATTTTTCAGTATCAAGCAATTTGTGCACTTTTTATTTATCTTTTTTTTTATTAATTTATATATTCGTACAATATATTCAGCGTATATTGATCTTTCATGGTTTCAGTTTGTAGTTTATACGTACTGAATAGATAATATAAACACGAACCAAGCATAAATTTCTTTACATGTTTATACGTACAATATATTTACATGTTTATGTTATAATCTGAAATAAGATTAGAAAGATACAAATATGTCAGCCACATACATTCAGCATGACGAGAAAGTGTTTGAGTTTATAGGTTGCACGTGCATATTACATTAAAAAAACACATGACAAACACGTGAGATTATCTATTGGACTATATATGTTACATGCTGAATTAAATTGTGCCAATGTGTTATATGTTCAGCGTATATGCATAGTCATATTTAATGGCTTCAGATGCTGAAATAAGATTGTTCTAATATATACATCTTAAGCGTGTAAATTCAACATGCTTATCAAGACTGATAAGAAATTAATTTTTATGTTGGGAATATAAGTAAACAAAACACGCTTATCATTTAATTTTGTTTAACTACAGTCAAAACATTATATGGAAAATTGTTACATTTAAGTCATTTAAAATATACACTACTTCAAACAAATAATAAATACAACCATCCAGCTTCCATTTCACACACATTATATAACTCCCAAAAACTGAATCAAAATTATATCAAATTATAAATAAACTATAACATATTTCTCAACATTTCTTGGCAAACTGCAATGGATAAAAAAAACATCTCATTGATCAGAAAAGCCGAAGTGTTGATGCTGATGTGAACACAACAAAGAGAATAACGTCCCTCATGAGGGAGGCGCTTGCAGATATAGAAGAAAGAGATAGGATTATGGCGGAAATAGGTACCCAATCCAACTCAAAAATAGACGAACAATGTATAATGTATTATACGAAGATGAATCAAGTAGATGGTGAAAACCTGACAAACCTCCAAGCTTTACTTGACAAATTAGAAGCAATTGTGCATAAGAAGATGGGATATCTCAAAAAAATTATAGAAATGTAAATGAAATTAAATCAAAGTTGTATTTTGTTTGGAAGGTTTATGAAGAACAACGAATTACGATTTAAGAATAAAGTTTTTGTATTTTATTATGAAGCAATTTGTAACAGGATGATGCAATTTGTTAAACATTTTATTTTCTGGTTTTTTTTTGTATTTTTATATTTAAGAATAAAGAATTAACTTCTTATAGATCGATCATGTATATTTAAACCAAGAATATAAGTTAGCTATAAAAAAATAAGATATATCAAATGTATATGAACCAAAATATGATAAAAAAATAACAGAAATATGATCATGTACACATAAAAACAGGACACAACCGATACAATAGTAAGGAAACCATACACATGCCTATTTTTAAAAAAAATATTCATATAAGTTACTAAATATTATATAATTGCAATTGGTATATTTTTATTTAACTTTCTAAATAATATCTAATATATAGTGTTTGGGTAATTCCAATTGGTATATTTTTATTAAGATACTAATAATAATTGCATGAAATAAGAGGATAAGAAATACATGACAATATCTGGCCCATATAAAAAATAATAAAGATACTAATAATAATTGCATGAAATAAGAGCATAAGAAGAAATACATGATCACATATAACAAAAGCTAATATTAGATTATATCATTACATTCAAAACAACGCATTATGATCTAATCAACTAACTTGATTTAGAAGGAGTGGAATGATTCTGCAACATTTGTGAGGGCTCTCCTTGTTCCTCTTTTCAGCTTCTCGAACTACAAATTCACTAAACGTTTTAGCTATGTCAGTTGTACCTGGGCCTTTGTGCAATCTTACGAATATCGTTTGAACTAAATGCAACATAACATTGCTCAAATTGACAAGTTCTTCGATGCTGATGAAGTCTTTTCTATCTGAATTGTTGAAAATAATCATACCAAGTGTAGGCTCATTCAGCACAGTTCCAGGTGGATGATCTTCATATGCAACCTGATGTTTGAAATGTTTTGTTGACCTGAAATATTCTTCCATATCATCACCTACTCTCTTCCTCTTCCTAGCAATTCTATTCAGTTCAATAAAAGGATCTTGATCCTGCAAAGGAATTAGATCTTGAATATTCAGTATGGTTTTCATTTCTATCACTTTATCAACACGTTTCCTCATCGAAACAAAAAACTCTACCCAGCGAGCGGCTTTCCTTTTCCCACAGCAATCTAAAAACTCTTTCCATTCTTCCCAATGAAGATCTTTCACCTTGAACTCTTCAATGATTTCTTCATCTCCATCATATCTGTAGATTTTCAATGTAGCTGGACCTTTATTCCTTGAAAGAATGTCAGCATTGGTGATTTTGCCAGGGGCTCTCCTATTCAGAACAATATGACAGTACTTATCATATAATGCTTTCTTCTTCGTGAAAAGATCAATAACATGTGGATCAAGGCCCTTGATTATCTCAGCCTTCTTCCTTAACTTATCATGTTTCAAGTTTTCTTGATACATTCTATCAAGCTGACGCTTCTGTTCGTTAAGGGATTCATCAACGATGTGAACATTTTGACCTTTTAAATTTTTATACTTGATTTCCTTAACAGGGGAGGTCACAATCATTAGTGAGCCTTCATTAACAGTGGCATCAGGTTCTTGAAGCAAATTTTCTTTCAGTTGAGACTCATTCATTGACTTTTTACCAACATTGCCATCATTTGGTTGAACTTCAGTTTCTTCCAAATTATCTTCAATCACTGCATCTTAGCCAACAGTGCCATCATTTTCTTCATCTACATTTACTTTCTCATTAAATTCATTCATTTGCTTTTTACCCACAACGCCATCACCTTGTTGAACTTCAGTTTCTACCACATGATCTTCAATCAATGCACATATGCCAGCAATGCCTTCATTTTCTTGAACTACAAATACTTTCTCATTAGATTCATTCATTGACTTTTCCCCAATAGTGGCATCACCTTCTTGAACTTCACTTTCTACCACCTCATTTTCCATCATTGGAGACATCATATCTTGCTTAGACTGAGCTACCTTCAGCCTTGCATTATCTTGTTGCTTGAGGTTAACTTTACCAAAAAAATCAGAGACTTTAAGTTGTTTACCAGATTCTTTTTTCATATTCTCCATAACAACATCAGTAGAAGCGGCTGGCATAGATGTTGATCATTTGAGGCTAGCATTAAGAGCGTAGATAGCATTTTCCACTTTCTCAAGAGATAAAGGTATAGACTCCAAGGATTTGTACTTAGAAACCTCGTCAATAAAGTTTCCAACTTTTAATGGGAGCCCCAAAAGAGATGCTGGTACCTCCAAATGCTTGGACTCAATAGAATCAACCTTCTTTTTAACTTCAGATATGATGATGCTTAGGCCTTTAATGATAGCAGGAACATCTATCATATCCTTTGGCAGCTCAAACTTTATCTTACTAACTGCTTCAGTTAGTTCCACAACTTCGCAACTGATTTCGTTTTGTTGGCCTGATAAATTATTGACGTCGGTTGAAAACTTACTGTTGAAAACTTCACGTGTAACTAATTTGCCAAGTTCAGGTTTAAGAGACTCCAAAAGCTTTGAAGAAATATCGGAAACAGATGGATAAGATGGGCAAGATTTTAACAAAAGTATTTCTCGATCAGCAAACTCCTTTTTTTTCTTCAGCATTTCAATCTTAGATTCAAGATTGAGAACTTGATTGGATAGATCACTTATACGCTGAGACTTTGGTGAAGGGGGATGATCACAAGACATTTCAGGTTCTGTTACACAAACATGATCCTCATCATTATTAACTCCATGTGCCGGAGAATGCTTACTTTCATCATCAAGCTTACCTCCATGAGCTGGAGACTTGTAACTTTCATCATCAAGATTACCTCCATGTGCTGTAGCCTTGCAACTTTCATCATCATCGTTACCTCCATGTGCTGGAGACTTGTAAATTTCATCAACATGCTTACCTCCATCTGCTGGAGACTGGTAACTTTCATCAACTTCATAATCGTCTAAAATCATAACAGGTTCATCTTCATTATCAAATTTACCAATACTGTTATGATCAGCTGTATATGGAAGTAAAGACAATAATTCTTTGCAGTCCATCTCATCAAAATCAGACATGCTATCATCAGAAATTTCAAAAGAACTGTCACAAAGTGAAAAATAATCAAATCCGTGCACATCATCTTGATGTAGATTCAGTGAATCAATGGAAGCACATTTGTTAATATTTGCTTCGGATGCAAATATAGGAACAGCATTATCAACTGCTTCAGAGTCAGAGTTCTGATGTTCAAATGCTTTTGTAATATGCTGGGATGATGATGATGCACACATTTAACTAACAGGCTGTACCTTAAAATCCAATTTAGGTTCCTGATGAAAAGTTATCAAATAATTAGGACAACATATACTGATATTATTTTCAGTTGCAACTATTGCTACAGCTTTATCAATAGCTTAAGATTCGGATTGCATAATAACAGATTTTGAAATAGTATGCTGGGATGGTGAAACAGGACAAAAACTACTAACGACTTTGGCCTGAGAACAAAGTTCAGATTCTCAAGTACTTTACTGGGATGATGAAACTGCAAAAACACTACTAATGAGAATACCTAGAGAACAAAGTTCAGATTCTAAACTAATATGATGGGCTGATGATAACAGACAAACACTACTAATAAATTTGAGCTGAGAAAATTATTCAAATTCTGAATGAGAATTGGGGAGGCTAACCTGGGCCTTGTCCATAATATTTTGAATTGAATTTTGTTTATGCTGACTAGAAGGGTAACGTTTTTTAACTCTGCTCTTTCGACGTCCCTTCTTTACTACAGGCACTATTGAAACTTCATTTTGCACATCTTCAGATTCTGAGCTTGCAGGTGTACCGATATGGTCGGTGGAAATTTCTGAAGCACAAACAGACATCATATGTTAGGTTAAAGGAGCTCCTACAGTTTCTTGTTGGGAAATTGAAAAGTAGTCATCGCTAAACGTGGGTGTTTCTATGATTGAAGAATTACTTGTACGGTATGAAGGGCCCATTTGGAATTCCATGACCAAGGATATGAACCTGGTATAGTTCATAACATCACCCCTGATCTTCTTCTTCAGCTTTTTTACCAAATCTTCATATATGATTTTCCCAAAGTCAATTAACACCCCATTAGCCAGACCACACATAACAATCTTATGCATTGAATTAATTTGATCATACCCACCAGTGTTACCTCCAATACACTGAATTATTAGGGTCATTGAGAGTTTCCAATTTGGGGTAAGTCCTCTCTTTCTAAGGGTTCCGGTTAACTTATCAGAGTAGCCAATTTGGCCAAAGAAAAGTTTAGTAACCTTACCATCAGGATTTGCTTCATACTGTTGATGGCGTTTTAAGTAATTTGCTCCTATAGCCTTTCGAAAGGAAGACAAATCAAATTCAAGATTAGTACTACCATTTTCAACTGTGAATTTGATTGTGTTTAATGCGGTGACAGTGGCAGTGTACCAGAATTCCTTTAGGTAACTCTCATACTGGAAAGAAGGTTTCAGGGTGAATGTCTTTCGAAGGCAACACTTTTCAACAAAAGTGACTACATCTTTAAAGAATTCTTTGTTTTTCGTTGGGTTGAGGTTAGCAACAAAATTATTAGGTTTAATCTTGATGTCATTTACTGAATGAATCATTTCAACTGCCTTTGGAAGTTGTTGTGCATCTTTTGGATGAATGACACTTAGGGCAAGAGGTTGGGTTTCATGACTTGATGAATCCATTGAAGTTTTACTGGTGATTCTTTTGTTTATGTTAGAAAAATGTTTTGTTAAAATGTGAATGTTGTTTGAATTGAAAAAGATAATCTGAAAGTATAATGGATCAACCCGGTTTTATCAAATACACCTTTAGAAAAAACCAAACCCGTATGGTTTGCTACACACACGTTGACCGGGTCACATTTCATTTCAAAGTACTATTATTATTATTATTATTATTATTATTATTATTATTATTATTATTATTATTATTATTATTATTATTATTATTATTATTATTATTATTATTATTATTATTATTATTATTATTATTTTAATTTTCTAATTAAAAAAGTAACTTTAATATGTTAAATATAAAAAGTTTGCACAATGGGTTAGGTAAAATTAGCACAATGGGTTAGGTAAAATATGAAGTTCGTACCAACTGTTTATAAACCAAGGATCTAAACAACGTGAGGTTTGTTGTAATGGCATAAGAAAGCCTCACAAGTTAGAAAATATATAGAGAAATCATTGCATTTTCTAACCATCTTTTAAACCGTCACGAAAGATAAAACCTTTTTAAATGGTTTTAAATTCAAAAAAATTATCAATGCATGTAACCTTATAAATTTCTTAAAAAACATCTTTTTAATTGGATTTAATTTCAAAACGGCTTTCACAAATCGAGCATTTTCACACCTCATCAGACGCCATTCCTTAAGCTGAGACATTGGGGTAATGTATAGCGTGGAGGTAACACCTCATGTCATTGCAACACCTTAGCACAGCCATGGCAAGCCTTTTAGAAACGTGTGTTTAATTATGTCATATATCATTAAATAACATATCAATATATAAATATCCGAGTCCCATCTAAAAGTATGGATGTTTTAGCAATATCATTAATTATTTTAGTTTACATGCAAGGAAGGACCTATTTTTTTAAGAGGGTTTTACACAAAACAAATGTTGGGCTAACTAAAGTTACATCATAAGAAAGAAAGTAGAAAAACAAATTAGGGATTGCACATACCACTAAAAAAGAGCATTTTGGAATGTCATTTTGCACTTCATGACCAAAAATTAGGTGTAGATCGTACCACACCCGACATACATGTGGATCCGTCCATGTTTACATGCTAACATTATGCATATTTTACTAATTACCTGTTATAATGTTATTAATCATAATATTGGAATTAAGATTTTAATATATTTCCTAAACAAAAATATAAGTGATAAGTATTAAATAAAAAAAACAAAAAGAGAGAAAAAAAATGACGATAAGACAATTACATGTGAAACGTAATATATTAAATATAAAAAAAAAAAAAAAAAAAAAAAAAAAAAAAAAAAAAAAAAAAGTAGGGGTCAAGTAAACAAACAGGCGGCGTACACACTTCCCCTGAACATCACATCCATCAAATCCCTGAAACACCATTAAACCATAAAATCCTTCTTAGATACTCCACTATAACAAAATAATACATATGCTGAAGAAAAATTACAAAATCTCTCTGCTGAAAGAAAATAAGGAATAATCAAACTTCATAAAATCTCTCTCTGCAGAATCAGGTAATATTATCCAATCTGAAATAATAAATGTGTATATTTTACTGTTTCTGGGCATCTTTAGGAGCTTAATATTTATGATCAATCAGCTTTTTAAACGGTTAAGTGTTAGACTAATGAAATTGGAATGGTGTAAAATTGATTTGATGTTTACTTTCTGCATGCATGCTTTAGTTATAATATATATATGGTGATATAGTAATTTTCTTATAGATAAAGATACTTGTTCAAGCAGATTATAAGTTAGATTAATTTCCATATAGTATAAGAATGTTGCGAATAATAGTTTAAATCATGTTGAATGAAAAATATAAAGAGGTTTTTAGCTGAAAAAATGCATGTGATTATTTAATTTTCAAATGTTCCTTAGAACCACAAATGAGCATAAGTAAATATATATTATTTTGTGTTATTATATTTTCGATTTCGATATTAAAAAATAGAACATGCTGTTTATCTAAAAACTGTTTGTTAGTTTCAATTTTAAGATGATCATTGATGAATTTACTATACAGCGCACTCATTTGCATAGATTACATTAAAATAAAAAATAAAAAAAAATGAAAAAATAAATCACACTGCCTTTCAGATTGATTGGTAACTCCTTACTTGATAACACTGTTGGGATAATGTTTCTGGTGGTAGTTAGATAGACATTCTGAAGTATTTGCAAAGTTGTAATACTATATATTAACTCAATTTGAGTTAAACCATGTTAAACCTAAAATGTTTTATATGTTAACAAAGATGAATTTTTAAACATAAACTAATATAAAATCAATGTGTGTAAACTTTCAGCAACTATGACAACACAATTCATAATGGAATTGATTCCAAATGAAGACATTCAAGCTTTGGTAAGTTTGTATTGAATTTATAATGAAAAAGTATTGTTTGTGACTGTACTTTTTTACTAAATTTATATTTAATTCTGCATGCACTTTTCCGTAGGTTCTACCGAATTATTTCCATACTCATTACTACAACAATAAGAACCATCTATACCTAGTTAATAACATGAGGCTTAAAAGAAAGGTCGACATAAACTACCGAGAAGAGACACATGAATGGGAGTTGTCTGGTTTACGATGGAGATGTTTTATAGATGAAAGCAGATACATGAACATCAGAACTCTGTATTTCATAAAAGAAGGAGCTGATACATTTTATGTGACTGCATATGAAGAAGACGGAGAGGAGAGTGGGGGGTATGCATCTGTACATACAAGGCATCGGATGGTTAGATGCACAGGTCTAGATGGAGAAGATGAGAACGTTTCTCCAGTAATAATATTTAATACTCCGTATTTAACAAACACTATTGTTCATTCAAGCAACTTGCACATAATAACTTAGCTTAAATTATTTAACAGTAGTTTGATGGAGAATTCATTCAGGGTGATCTACCCCATCGTTTCTATTTGACATATGTTGGCTTTGAAGTTCGTGTAAGGTTAAGACGGGCAGTCATACCTGGGTTTCACCATACTTATATGGTTATCAGATTTACCATCATTGGGATGATGTGGTGGCAGTGGCAGGGTTATTTGTTGGCGAGCGTGTAGTCTTGACAAAAACAGGGGAGAATAGGTTAAGCTTGATGAGGTTTGGACATAATGGATTTCAAATGAACCATGAGAACCATTTTAAAACACGCCTAAGAATTCTTCAAGGACATGCTGAAGGTGAAACGGGTGAGTATTTGTTTTGATTTTATTTGTTTTTTAAAAAGGTTAAATGTATATTATAAAAAAGTTCAGCATAGATAAGGGATGAACAATTTCTTTTGTTGATTGAGATATAACAGATGAGAGGCTTCTCCATAGTTGCAGCTGGCAAAATCATGAAGGTCACATGGACGAAGATACTACTTTCTACACAAAATTGTTTCCTTACGTTGTTGACAATGGCAAACTGGTAACAACATTGACATTTATTTGCTGAATACAAATATAAACTTGATACAATAAAATTTATATGAGTAGATGCTTTTTAGTAACAAAGTTAAGAGATATTATATTTTGTTGCAGACAATACCTGCACAGTTTGTTACTGATAATGAACTATTCACATATGATCATGCAATTCTAAGGAGAATGGGTGAAGAGAGGCATGTCGTTCTGTACCGGGAAATTCACAAAGAGAATCCCACAAGGACAAACCACATGAACCTGCAAACCAACTGGAGGATACTGGCAGAAGATTGGCAGTTCAGGTTATACAAGATGATTCGATTCAAACTGGTTGGAACTACCATAGATCCTTTAGCCGAAGTGGAGCATGACAACGACGATATCCCCATCTTGGTTCCTATTTTCGATGTTTGTTAAATGAAACTCGTGTGATGGTTTCAGAACCTGGTACTTTTGAACATTTGACACTTTAACTTTCAACTTTTGATAACTGTTTTTGTGATCATGTGCATCAGCATGATACAAACTTTATTGTAATTAGGCATGCTATGATAAGCCATGGAACATATGTAAACGTTTAGTTAAAGTATTTTATGTAGCAAATTCTGACAATAACAAATATGATGATGTGCTATGTATCAGGCCTGGATTTGGGCCTGTGCAGGGTGGTCAACTGCACAGGTTCAGTTTCGTGCCTTAGTTCAGTTGAGTGCCTTGGTTCAGTCAAGTGCATTGCTGAATAAACGAATGCTGAACGAACACATGCAGAACGATTTAATTGAACCCAAATAGCAATTAACAAACACAATACCACAAATGATAACAATTCTAAAAATAAATTTGATCAAACACAAATATAAAATACATGATTGATAGAAAAACACATATGGAATATAACAATTACAAAATCATATGAGATTCATAATTCAACAACACCTATTAACTTCTATTATGCAACTCAAAAGAAATTTAATGATAAACGATTAAGAATCTCTTCAAATGCATAGGTTCTATTCAAACTACGATTAACATCTTGCAACAATCAAAGATTTGAAAATTATACCTAATAACTCTGCGATTAGAATAACAGAATTCGTTGTTGAATTATGATTTGAAGAACAGAATTCGTTTTATATCACTACGATATTTGATTAACTTTTCTCAGAATTGTTAATTCAATTTAATTTTCTTTTAGGGTTTATGTGTGTTTAGGGATTTGAATTGAATCTAAGAAAGAGAAAATTAATAATTTTTTGTTTGATTGTGGATACCCGACCCATTAAACAAACACAAAAACCCAACAGACTTAATATATATATATATATATATATATATATATATATATATATATATATATATATATATATATATATATATATATATATATATTTAATATACTGTGATATTAAAATGTTAGAGTATTTTTCATTTTATTTTTAAATGTAATGTGATAGTAAAGTTAATATTATTTTTTATACTCTTTGCGTTTTGTGTGAAATGGTATGTACCGGTCAACGCTTTTTTTTATATAGAACCGGTCAACGTCTTTTTGGCTTGCTTATAAAAGGGCATTTCTCCCCCCCCCCCCCCCCCCCTTTCATTCAAATGCAAACCCTAATATCTGTAATTCAAACTCTACCTTTCTAATTGTTCCACTCTATTTCAATCTCCATCTCTGTAATTCGTTGCTTCTATCATGGCTTCACGACCAAGAACCTCTGCTTATGCACTTGCACGCACCCCTAACTTCCAAAAGTTAAAGTTTGTTGCTGGTTCTAACGAAATTGAGGATTGCTTGCATATAGCATTTGCCCAGGATGATGCCGAGAATGATCAGTTGTTAATGGTGCTTGGTGAGCAGCGAGATCAATTAGCTGTAAAGGTTAAGTGGTTAGAGAACTTGGTGGAAGAAGGGGAGGGTTTCTTGCCGTTACACGAGCACGGTGACATTGGTTTGGACCGACTGAAAGAGACTTTGCAGAGAGAGAGGAAGGTGCTTGCTGGGTTGATCAAGGCTATTGATCTTGCGCGTGAAGAAAGAGAAGAAAAGAAGTTCAATCTTTACTATTTCGAGTGATTGGCTGGCCACTTGATGTAGTATATATTGGTTATCTTTTCTTTTTTTTATTAGAAGTATGTATGTTGGTTAGGAATGCCTTTGGAAATTTCAGTTTATGTATGGATTAGTTATCATGGAACTTTTTTTTTTTTGGAAATGATAACTGGAATGTAAAAACTTTGATGGTTGGTAATATTATTTGAAGTTTATGTTTATTAGTTTATTCTTTTTGTTATGGTAAATGATCGTAGCTTTTTTCTGATATGTATCAATGTTTATATTGTTCTAATTTTTGGTATAATAAACATATAATCGATAAGATAGCTAATAGTTGCACTAAAAAACAAAGGCGGTCGTTAATCAGTGCTAAACCTATGGCTGTGGATGCAATGTACATAATACAGCTCAATGTGATGACTTGATAATAGAGTTTTGCTTTGATAATAGAGTTTTGCCATAGGTAGTAGAGTTTGAAATGATGTTTTACACTTAGATTCCCGTATCCTCTGTTGTTTTTTCGTCTTTGTATTTCACTACTGTATGGCATGTGAAACATAGTGAAAAGTTAGTCTGTTTTAGTTTCATTAGGTTTATGAAGCGGCTTTGGTTACCGGCCACTGAGTTTTAAGAGTTTGGTCTGTGTGTTTTTTACTTCTTCTGAAAGTAACCATGGTAAGTATGTATTTGCTTTTGATTTGTGTATTATGGTAAAGTTTGAATCTAATTGTCTGTTTTGTTTCTGTGATTTTAGTGTTTTTGAATGGTGGGTGAGGCTGTGGCAAGCGACGAAGGTGAAATTCCTGTTGGTGTTACATATTAGGTTGTCCAAACAACTTTTTAATTTTGAAATGTGTGTTATGTTTTATTTCCGTCAGGTTAAATGATAATTAGATATTTATTTTATGATAACAACTTTTGAGATATTCATTTCTTAATAAGTTTTGTTAGAATAATCAATGGTGAAATGTTTTAAGTCATGTGACTGATTTTGTATCTAAAAAAATTAACATGTGATAAACTGTAGGTCACTTGAACAGAAATACAAATATATGAGTTGTAAAGTACACAGAAATACAAAATACATGAGTTTTTTTTATTTGTTTATTGAGATACCTAATCTTTTGTCCTGCTTTCTATTCACATGAAAAGAATGCATACACCATGAGTCATTATCCGATCTGTACATTTCTAATTTGAGGAAAATACATGTATCGATATTTGTTTTGATCTATTTTAGATTTCATTGATGCTTAGCGTTCAGTATTAAGACTTCTACAGTAGTATATGCTTGTAATAAAGTTTATTGAGTATAGAGTGGCAGCGATAAGTATTGAGTAACAATAGTCTTAGAGACGTGTTTTGCCAATGAGGTTGCTGCTCACTATTGCTATGTAAAAAGTATGTTTATCTGTAAATGTTTTAGATTAGAAAAGTTAGTATTTAGTGGTAGTAATAAAGATGTTTGCTTGACAATGAGAATCGTACTCACTCTCTATCATATAGTTGTTAAACAACCCGGTTTAAGAACTATGATGTTATATGTTACAACTTATTCTTCATTCTTAGCATTGGTCGATATAGAGGGGAGGTATTTGACATATAGTGTGCAGACGAATACAATGGGTTTTTTGCTAAAAGTAGTTTAACTGCAAAATGTTTTCTATGAGTCCTGATAATAGGTATCAATATTCATAATGAACAACTCTTATGTTACATACCACAACATTTGAGAGAAACAAACACAAAGATAATGTATTCTCATTTTACACCCAGTTAAAAGTTTACTGAACTTCTGGACAGGAATGAAACTTCAAAGATATTGGTGCATAGTGGATCAATCTACCCTATAAATATGTATTGCCAATAACATTGAACCACAAAAATTAAACCATTTCCTCTCCTCCTCATTCATAAACAACATACGTGTAGTTATCGGAAGAGCATTTAACTATTCTGGCAATCCGGCTTTTCTGATTGAATGGTATGTCAGAGTTGGAAAAATCCAGTTATCTATCAAGTATCTGACATGCCGTTCAACTACAAAAGCATGCTTGCATCTGAATATATTATCTCGAATAACCATGTCATCTCCTCCGGTGGTTCACTGGTACTTAAGTTCTGACGTCACAAATACTTCAATGGTAAGGTACATCTGAAAAACCGACAGTGCTAATCTATTTAGTTATTATTATAGTTGCATTCAGGAACTTGTTTTTTGATGTCAGGGTTGTGTTAAAAGGTGGGAGCCTCCAATACAGGTGTAGTATGTGGGAATGTAGCTCTTGATATGCCAGCTACAATGGACTGAACGTCATAAGAAATTTCGTTTTCGTTTAATTTTTTTTAAAGAATTATCATATACCTGTAGTCATTTCATCATGTCTTATCCGTTTGTTTTATGTTTCAGTTTATGTCCAACATGATGTTGTGTTCTGTGAGTTTTTAGGCTGCTTAATCTAAAATAGGTTTGTTGCCTCATATACAAGGGAAAACAAGAGAGGACATGGAAAATCAGAAAGTTGTTTTCTCTTAGACAAAAGGTGAGCTCTGTATACCATGCCTTTTGTCTCTTTTTTACATAGTCAACATCAATTATTTGTTGAAATGTTTAATGAACCAACTTCTTTTTAATTTTTATTGTTATTTATTTGATTGAACATTTGTCTGATTTCTATTTGTAGAGTGGAATGTAGGTTAAGCAAGTTGTTTTTAAGTATTGTTATTATGAAACGTATCTTAGTGAAAACTAGACAGAAGGCAATGGAAAACTTAAAACATTGGTCTGGTAAAAGCCCCTATTGTCAATAAAGATAGCATATGTTGTAGTTGACACAAGTTTTTAAACACAGGTTTCATACCACTGGGTGTTTTGTTTTAATAGTTTTTAAACACAGGTTTCATACCACTGGGTGTTTTGTTTTAAACACAGGTTTCATACCACTGAGTAGCAGCTCCCTCTTAGCAACACGAGATCGGATTTCCTGTGCCTTCTTTGTCAGCTCTAGCTCATCTATCCTCAATATGGTTACCTGCCTTTTTGAATTTTTCATTCAGTAAGGATAAGGTACAATTTTTACTCAGAAAATAATTGGTTTACATTTCCATAGGTATTACTTTTCCATGTATTAGACAAAGAATTTAACGTTTATCCACCATTGGCTTCGAATTTCAGCGTTGTTGGACATGCACAACATGATGCAGATTTTACCGTTGGTGTTACCAATAGCTTTTGCTGCGAAGAATTACTAAAGTATGGAGTAAAATTACTGGAAAAAGAATGACACCAGAAATGCCAAAGACAAATATAGTACATAGCTAAACTTTGTCAGTTATTTTTCAAGATTTTGTAATAGTTCAAACCGAGGAGTATCGCAAGTTTTCAATCTAATTGGTTCATGTTTGTATTAAAATATTCAATAAACTTATAATGTTTGTATGTTGGTGCACTGTATCTTGAATGATTCTCTATCAGACCAAGTATGTATAGAAACAAAAAATTATATGACCGAAGGGACATTTTGCAAATACATTTGATCGAAAGTATTTTAACTTAGTTCTACTACCATCAAAAGTACCAGCCAACAAACAAATACTAGATTGAATCGGAAACAATTCATCAAAAGAAGGTACACGCTACAAGCTAACAACAACGCTCAACAATGAATAGGATTGCAAAATCTGATTAGTTTAAAAACATTCCTCTAGCCTCTCTTTTTTTTTATTAAAAAAAAAAACTAGATAAAAATATGTTATATCAAACTTTAAAATTAAGTAAAAGTAAGTGTTTTTTTTTTCCATAAGATAGAAGCTCAATTATTATTAGACCAAAAAGTTATTAGCCTTTTTGACTATTTAAAAAATTAACTTTTTATATGTGATAAGAGCCCACTTGTTATTAAACCCAAAATTTAGCCCAATATCGTTGTGACTAATATATTGAGAAATATTGTGATTGTTTCATATACCAAACACGCAGTATCGCAAATCATAAACTTCAATTAAAAATCAAATTAGACACATTGAGTCATCCGGTGGATTCTCTTAATTCTTCAGATAACAAAGGAACCAAAATACGTAATGCGCGAATTATATAGTTTTTTTTCATCTTATTTGTTAACTTCTCATATTATTTTCTAACACTTTTTTAATTATTATTTTTTTCAGCTAGAATCTTTTTTTTAGGATCTACTAAAAGTAAAGCTCAAGGTTAGTTTTTAGTTAATAGATCTTTTAGCTTATTATTTTTTTTTTTATTATTTTAGAATATACAAGTAGATGTTATGTTTTTTCTGCTTACGCTTTTTATCTTATTGAATGCATGTTAAGTGTTTGATAAAATGTTTTGATCATATTTCAAGCAAATAACTAGCAATGAGTTCTTTATTTGATAAGAAATTGATATTATATTATTTTTCAAATTTTTTTAATTTGAATATTTTGAACTCCGATATTAATTATATTTTAATGTTTTTTAAGTGATAGTTAGTTAATCATTCTTATAATAACTTGATAAATGTTTAGATGATTTAATTATTTTATAATTTTATTATATTTGACTCTTATATAAACTATTTTAGTTGATTAAATTTTATTATTATTATTATTATTATTATTATTATTATTATTATTATTATTATTATTATTATTATTATTTATTTACTTTTGTAGATGATACAGTGATAAATCAAGTAAACGCAGACGTTTACAACTTTGAAAATTCAGAACAGCCTGAAGTTTCAAAAAGGATTATGTTATCTTATAAAAATAGAGCAACAACATGTATTTTTTTTAATTATAAGCTATTGTAAATCATTTATATCCATAAAACTGATGTATTGTGATAAAACTGTAAAAATATAAAGTCAACTTTTTACTTTTTAAATCAACTATTGTTACTATTTAATTTTATTCTTATATGCTATTATGGAAGGGGAAGGTAATTCAGATGGAAGGAACTATCTTCAAATGGTACAATCTGAAAAACCTAAGAAACGTAAAAGTTTTATAGATCGTCTAAATGAAGGTAGTCATTGATATATTTTTTTAAATCATTATATCATTACTTTTATATTTTTAATAAATTGTTACTTATTTTTTTATTAGGTGAAGAAGAATATTTATTAAAGCAGGATAGACGAAAAAAGTCAAAGGTTAACTATTCTGAGATAGATGATGCTATTGAAGGTATGGTAATGATTTTATGTGTATTATATATTGCATTTTTTGATATCATATATTAGATATCCGTAATCTAAAATTTAAACAACTGTAACCTACAATTACATTATAATTAAGTAATCTACAATTACTTAGTTTTTTTTACTTATTATTTTTTATTTTTAATTTCTTATACAGAAGAACGTGATGAAGAAGACGAGTTTATTTTGTCTAGTGATGATGAAGATTCTGAAAATACTCATTTGGATACAGAAAATGAAGTCAATGTTGTCAAAAAAAAGATATCATCGAAAAGAGTATGTTTTAATAAGTTATTTTTACATTGCATATATATTTATAATTAGATTTTATTTTTTAAAGCTTTTTTTTTATTATCTATTGAATAAAAATAACTTTTAATTAGCATTGTTCTGATTTAGTTTCTTATTTTACTTTTATATGTACACTAATAGACACACCCCACATCCTCAACATTATTTAGTTTCTTTTAAACCCCAATATCTATGTACATCGTATTATTTTTTCAAGCAGCTGTGTAATAACTAGCTTAAATTTGAGACTTTAACATTTAATAGGATTGTAGTGTGACTCAAATTTCTTCCGATTTAATGAGCTTATTCTCAAAGTAGGCAAAAAATTATTTTTGAAAACATAATAATTAACTGGTGTTTTATAACCATCACTTTTAGCTACTTATATCATTAGTGATTATTATAGATTTGGTTTTAGTTCGCACATTCCAAAAATACACATATTTTAAAGTTATTTATTTTGATAACTAAGAAACTTTGAACTCTGCATTATTAATCTCATGCTTTTGACTATCTTGTAGCTGCAAAGAACAACATACCTTATTTTCAAAATCAGATAATTATTAAATAACACTAAATTTTTCAGTATAATTAAGTACAACAGCTCCGGATAACAATGTCTCTGTTAGGAATGATGTTGTTCGTAAACAAAGGAAAACACTGACAAAGAAGGGTAAAGTTTACCTAGAAACTGAAGAATGTCTAGATTCAACAGATCTGAGGATAAGAAGTGCTCCTGTTGTAACACCCCCAAAATACCACAGCGGAAGACTGTGTCATAGGGGTGCTACTTCATAATACAAAGTACAAGTTATAGAAAACGAACTCTAAATGAGACGTTTTGAAAAGTTACCATTCGATTAATGAATTCAAAGTTACAAACATGAGATTCCAAAGTATGATACATAAATGTATACAAAATGTTTTGAATGGTAAATGATAAGAGCGTAAGTCTTCAGAATATGAAGCTTGACTCTAAGTTCCACGCACTAGCTATCGCCTTACTAACCTGAGATAAACATGCTAAAGTGTCAACACAATGGTTGGTGAGTTCATAGAGTTTGTCTTAAAACAGTTGAAAAGCCTTAAAAGAATATTCGCACAGCAAAGGCATCGTGAATCCACTCAGTTACAAGTCCCGCCATAAGAGACTTGCAACCTGTGTGTTCACAATCCACTGCTAACATATAGTATAATAAAGACATGTATAAGTTCATCAAAACAGTTAAGCAATTAGTCGTGAGTCTACACTTCATCTCCGAAGACCTCAAGTTTATGATGTATCCAACATTCGCAAATGTTGGGATGTATCAAAGCCTCAATGGTCATCCAACAACTTAATATGGAGCCATCGGAAGTTTCAATGGTCATCCAGCAACTTAATCTGGAGCCACTGGAAGTCTCACAATCAAGTATAACGCAGTTAAGTATAACACAATCATGTATGTATGAAATCAAGTATAATGCAATCAAGTATAAGACAATCAAGTATAAAAGCTTTGAATATTTGTACAAGTAAGAAAGTAGTTGAGCATGTATCTCCCCCAAAGAGTTAAAACAAGTATGAAAAAGTAGGGGCTATGACTCACCTTAAGCTTATGTAATGAGAAATGAAAGTGGTAGTCGAATCGCGAAAGTCTCTAAGAGCAGCCTATAATTGAACGTTGCGACTTAGGTTTGGAGTAACGTCTAAGAATACGAAGAATTGCCTATATATGTCTTGCATAATGTTCATGATGTGGTACTTAGTATATAGTGTAAGTCTTTGAATATAAATTGTTTATGAAACATGTATAGGTTGTACATCTCTTACTACCGTTCGGGCCGACATAATTCAGAAGTCGTGGAGTAAACGTTCGAGAAGCCAGGACACTTTAATTCGTAAATCCACAACTCATCTCGACGGCTTACTTAATGAACTCCTCACATGAGGCTCCCTACTATTGTAGTATTTGATAACATATATATATATACAAGCTTTTTGATCTTTAAAAGTTATATGGTCTTTAGCCGTGGCTTTGCCTTGACCTTGGTCATTGTTACCATGGTCTTGAGACTCAACCTTGGCTTTAGCCATGGTTGTGGTCTTGGCTTTAGGTCATTAGACCTCTTGGTCTCATCTAATTATAACCATTATATAGTTACTTTGGTCTAAAAATGGGCTGTTAAGAATTTGAAGAAAATTATCACTCAGAAAGCGTTTTCAGGGCTCGAGCTTCTTTATTCCTGAATGAAAACGTCATTCCGGAAAACTTTCATGTTTTAACTTTTTGATGAATCGGACCAGAAGGGTGACTTTCAAAATGGCAGAATGCAAACAGTAGGGTATTGGCAGTTTCGGCGTTTTGGTTTCGATAATTTCAAATGGTCATAACTTTTGACTCGTGTACTCGTTTTGGGTTATTCAAATTGCTATGTTTTCCTTTCAAAACCCTCTTTAACAGTATGTAAGTGTTTCATATCATAGTTATACTATTTTGGTCATGGTTCTCCATAAAAGTCACTAGTTTACTTGTTTAAATATCATAAGTTAACATATATATACATAACTTGTTTTACTAGTTTTTATACATCATGAACACAATACAAAGACCATATATAGCATGAAAGAAACATAATAAGTATGAAAATGATATGGAGCAAGAAAGTGTAATAGGGTTTGCTTACAACTTTTGGCTTTCTCTTAAGAAAGGAAGTCAAGTATGAAACTAGGACACTAAACCTATGCTTGTAAACCCTTCACCATAACTCTTGAAACCCTTGCTAGCCTTGATCTAACCCTTGTGAAAACCATTTAACTTCAGCCCCTAATCACCTTGTGTAGCTCCTAATTCAACCATGGAATCACCAAACAAACTTAAGAACTAGGTAGAGAATACTAAGACCTTGAACTTTATAGTGTAACTTGTATATTGAAGATCAAAGGATCATGGTGCTAGGATTAAAGGGTGTGGCGTTTAAAGGAGGGGATGAGAGGGTTTTTATAGTGAGTTTGAGGAGGTTAGGAAATAACTAGGAAACTTACTACACTTGGAGACCAAGTTTAGGATTAGGAAGCTTAACATGGAAGTTTAGACACTTGTAACCATCCTAGAGATCAATGGTTAAGATTTAACCACACATGGTGACTCCCCCCCCCCTAAGTCGGTTTCAAAGGGATAAGGGTGACTAGATGATGACTCTTGGTGCTATCTTGCTTAGTTTGTGCATTTTGACTCCGTAAATTGCTAACCGTAAATACTTACGTCACAAAACGTAAAACCGGGTATCCTAAAAATATGAAACTTATAAATATGCTAGAACTTATCAATATACTCCATAATAAAATATAAAATGAGTGGTAGGTTCTATTGGGTGCTAAAACCCTGCTAAAAACTGGAAACACGGGTCTAAAACGCGTAATTCGCGTAAAACGCTGAACTGGAAAACGTAAAATTACGAAACTTTTGGAATTGTCCTAAAATGAGATAAAATCATATTTCTATTGTTTATAATATTTTATGGACATATCGGGATGCTGGAATGACGTTTAAACCTAAAAGTAAATCTCGGACACGGCTTCGTGATTTTTGCAGAAATGATCCGACGAGTGTGAAATTCTCGGATTATCATTAAAATAGTTTAACTTACGAGAATATGAAATAAAAATTTTTGATGTGAATAGTAAAAGTGAATAGTAAAATTTTCGGGAATAAAAGTTAACCTGAAAATGCGAATTGTTACACTTGTTAGCTTGTATGAAGCGGTGAAGCATATAGTATCAGTTCCTTGTCTTAGAGAATATGTACGAAAATTGGGGTTTGAGAAGATTTTGAATCTAAATATTTCTCTTATACCGTCAAATCTTGCGTATAAAATCCTAGAGTGCTACAATGTTGAAGAACAATCACTGGTTTTTAAAGGACACGAGATTAAGATTACAAGGGATTTAGTGCATGATATTCTAGGTTTTCCAAAAGGAGGTTTACGAATTAATTTTGCAAAAAGGACATCTTACAAGAAAATGAAATTCGATCTTCAAAGTTTTTGGAAATAATACTATGATGCAGATGGAAAACTTATCATGAAAACTAAAGATAGGTCTTTTTCCAAAAATCTGAAGGACTTCATTGTTGCAACTAATGAAGTAAATGATCTTTTCAAGTTAAATTTCATTATTTTATTGGTCAGCACAATGATATCAGCATGCAAGGGAGGAGAATCAAATATGAAATTTTTACCATCTCTTGTTCAGCATTATGATAACATTAATAGAGTTGATTGGTGTGGTTTAGTGCTCGATTCTCTAGCTCTCAACAAACATGATGTAAAGAAAAATTCTCGAAACGACCAGTATTGTGGTCCTATAACTTTTTTGATGGTATGTTTCTATTTTTAAACATTTTGTAGTTCATAAAATTTTATACTTATTTTGATTACAATTAAATCTTTTTTCCACAGTTGCTGTATATTAGATGGCTCTGCCGAAGAAGCAAATCAAAAGAAGATGTCATGCTATATTGCTCAACAGAGTTGTTGAGAAAAGTGGACTCTGAACATTTACGTCTAACAAATTTTGCTGAGTTTTTTTCTGATGATCAGTTCTTCTTCAGAACCAAAAATAATGAGGAAGTAGATGAAGCGATACTTGAATCTCCTGAACCTTTACTAATACAGAACACAACAGTTTCAAAAGATGAGTGCCAATATTTGAATTCTGGAGTGAATCAAATATGTGAAAGTTCAAGAGTTAGTGAATCAAATGATTTTGATAATTCATTATTATCTGCAAAAAAATCATTTTTCTCCTGCTGATAACAATTTGGTTGATCATCATTCTCCTGCTGATAACAATTTGATTGATCATCTTCCAATTGATTATTCAATTAATGTTGATGACAACAATTTGGTTGATGATCGTATTGATGAGGTATTTAATTTTTTATGTTTAGTATAATATTTTAAATTTTAATAGTTGTTACAAAAACTAATTTATGTTTTTATTACCAGGTTGACGAAACTCATAATGAGTATTTTTCAAATAATGATCAAACCAACAATTGGATGTCTGTTTCTACAAAAGAGGTATTAAATGAATTATAAACATCTATTATATTTTTACAAGTTAATAATTGATTTTTGAAATAATACATTTTTTTATTTTTTATTTTTTATTTTCAGTATGATGAGCCTGAATTATCTGAAGAGAACGAGTTGGCTGATGTTCCTGTGGAAGAGGTTTTAATTTATTCAAGTTTATATATTAATATTTCTATCATTTTTTTATTTAATTTATATATATATATATATATATATATATAAATTACTGGTTTGTGTTTTTTAATCTAGGATGAAATTTCAAAAGAAAATCAAGTTAGTGCGGTTGAATATTCGTTGTTTACAAGTAATAATAAAGTTGATCAGCTTCAGGTTAACAACTTTGAATATTCAAAAGATAAACAACCTGAATCACCTAATGTTAAGGTAAACGTCTTTAGTAATTAAAATAATTAATAAACCAAGTTGTAGTAATTAACAAATGAATAACTATTTTTTATTATCTCATTAATTTTTGCAGGAAGTTATTTCTGATTTGAAAATATGCATACATAACTTCTCATCCTATGATGATATTCTTTCAAAAGACGAAGAAGTTGTTGCATTTAAAAAACAGCTTTTATCACTTTTGATTGGGAAGGACAAAAGTGATTGTGTAGTTTCAGATGATCCTGTTTTTGATACGTGTGGTGTAGATATGATGCGTGGGGTTTGCACCAGGCTTTACCTCTCAAGGGATCTCGAGAAGCTTACAACCCCCACCAGGCAGTGTACCTGATCGTTGTAGTATAGTATACTGACAAGTACCGGGGGATTGATCGTTCAGCTAGGAATAGTGTCGCTAGGATTAGAAAACCTAATTACTAGTTCTAGGGATGAGAGATGATTCTTTTTGTATTTTTTATATTTTTAGGAAAGCAAATAAAAATCTCGGGTTTGAAGGATTTGGGCGGAATTAGTTGCTAGTCAACTAACCCAATACTAAAGATGCAATCAAAATAAAATACTAGAAATGAAAATAAAACTAAATTAAACTAAGGTTGTGAGCAATAAGTGGAGAAATGTGTTTACTTAGATTTCACTACTCCCTAGATATCTTTTACACGTTAATTACTTGTTATAGTTGCGTGGATGACGGATTGTATTCCTTAATACCATTCATGGGGTGGCGTACTTAACTCCCCAATCCTATGAGTGTCTACTTCACTCCTATGTCGAGCCGGCTAAGAAGCCCCTAACATGGGATCATTAGAATTTACTCATGCATTAAATACAACCAATAAAACCTAGTACACATCGGTTCATGTTTCCTAAGACGTTCAAGCATGTTACCAATTGGAGATCTGCCAGTTTTCTTAAGCCTAACATTGAAATCATTCATCCAATACAACCATAAACAAGTAATCAACACATAATCAACATCTAGGTTTCATTAGATCTAAGCAAACACAAGATAAATCTAGCCTAGCATGGTGGAATCAAGACAAGCACAAGATATAGACAACCAACACATAGACATATTGATTGAATTAAAAGAACACTTATCTCAATTACACATGTAAGGGTTCAAGGGCTGAAAACCCTTGAAAAACCTGCAAAATTCGTATATGGTTCGGCCTTAGGGTTTCTCCAAAACTTGTTCCTCTTTATGAATGAAAATTAGAAAACTATATATAGAAAATTGAGTCTGACGGCGTCAAGAACAACCTTGTGACGCCGTCATCTCGCTGCCAAAAGAATCCTCGGACTGCCTTGATCTACATCTGACGCCGTCATGTATTAAGTTTTTCCAGGCCGTCACGTATTTAACTCTTGACGCTCTTCCTTGTGACGCCTTCATTTCTGTACTGGGCCGTCATGATTTTTACTCTTGACGCCGTCAAATTGTTACTCTTGACGCCGTCACACACTATTCCCAGCTTGGAAAATTAAGTCTTTGGCGTTTTCTTCACTTTTATGCTCCAAAAACGTCCGAATTGCTTCCTTTTCCAGATTTCACTCCCAAAGTACCTAAAATCACAAAAGGAACGATTTAGGGCAATATTTGATCAAATAAATTCAATTCCGGGCTTAAATGACCCCCTAAAAGTGGTTCATTTTTCGCCTAATCATATACCCTTACACTTGAGATTTGCTTGTCCTCAAGCAAATGCGCTTTTATTCTAGTCAAAATACAAGTTAGGGGTCATTTAACGCTAATATAAAAGTAATTACAACAAATAATCGTTCCACTAAAGACCAAAGACAAGCACGGAGGTCATATACTAGCACCTCACAAATAGTGTTTAGATACTCACATCTCTCGGGTGTAATAAAGTATAAATTACAATATTGAAACGTAAGATATCTCTCACTACCTATCATAGCAAAATAGATTACCATAGGCTTGGGAAAGGATCAAACCTCCACCACATGGTGTAAGCACCTAGGATAAACTATCAAAGAGGTCTTTTAAAGGGTTGTAACGTTAGGTGTAGGGATATGAAATACACGGTTTTGTTGGATATAGGCAGTCTTTACTGGTGGCGAGTTAACAATCTTGGTTAATTACATGTACAATATGGCGTTGCTAAGCCAAGACTAGACTCGACTTAAGCTAATAAATGGAAAATAACAAAAACATAAAATGAACATAGAATGAAAAGGGATGGTAGTCCATATGTTTTTTCTTTTTTCTTTTTCTATTTTTTTTTTCTTGATTTTTTCGATTTTTTTTTTCTTTGCATACACTCTTACCCTACCATCCAAAATAATACATCATAGGGAATGTAAATTCCCCTTACACTTGAATTTTTACATACTTTACAATAAACTAATCTAATGACTCGAATTAAGAAAATCAAAACACTTGGAGTACTTTTAAGATTAACGTACATATGGGGGTAATAATATTATGTTCTTCCCCATTACTCCATAAAATAAGTACTATACCCATGAGTCCCAATCGTTCCAAAACAATATGTACAAGGATATGACTCGACTTAGCAACCATGTAATCAATTAGATAGTTAACTTAGGGTTTAACAAATAACAATAATGCACTAAAGATGAGTGCATACACTGAAGGCTAAGGCGATTTGGGTGTACATTTAAGTGGGGTGTAACAAATTCTTCCTTTAAGTAATATGTTTAAAGTTAGAAACGAAAAGATACGCTCGGAGGGGTGTACTAGGGGTTTCGTGTACTAAAATTGAGTACAACGCTAAGGTGTGGGAAAAATTAGTTGACTTAACTAGCCAAGTAATATGACTTAAATGGTCAAGTAATTATGATACGGGTTTAACACAAGGGTGATCCTAATGCCTCTTGTCATGTAGTAAATCCTACCACACGAATGTAGTCTCACTAGCGGTCTCGGGATGCATCACTAACGCAAGTTCTAGAATCTAAATGCTACCGGTACACTCATAAGCACTAATAATAAATGCTTTTCCTATCCAATCTAAAGGCGAACCTCACATATTTGGGTGGAAAATTTTTCTGAAAGTACGGTTATGTGTTGGGAATTCTGTGAAGTAAGAATTCTGCTGTTGTTTCGGCTGAAGATTCCTGCTGAAGAGTTGGTTTCTGCTGAAGCAGTGTATCTGCTGAAGACTACTTTCAGCATTATTAGTTTCTGCGGATATAGTATTTTCCGTATTTTATGTAATGTAGTTTGGATATGCATGAGTTTATTTAGGAAGTGATAATGCATATCTTTTAGAAGTTTTAGAATATACGTTTCTTGAGAAACGGTTTAGGATTCCTTGTGTATAAAAGGAACACACAATTATGTATTGAATAACTTTTCATGAATACTCTTATTATAATTAAAAAGATCCATAGAGGATCAAGAGTTCTTAGTATCAAGCTTGTGTTTTGTTTCCGCTTTATAAATACAAGTTGCAGAGATTGTTTATTAGTGTGTTATTGATTACAGTGACATTACTAACGATTCTAGAGTGCTCAAGAAGATCTATCAAGGTCTTATAGTTCAACAAGTGGTATCAGAGCCTCAAGAGAGTCTCTGTCATACTAAGAAACACAAATCTTACACCTTTAAAATCCAAACAAATCAACAAACATGCCTGGATCTGATGATGATGTTGATACAACCCAGAACATTAACACCACTTCTCTTCAACAACTCAACCTCTCCAACAGTAATGCTAAGTTTCCATACTTGAAGAATGCTAAAGAATATTGTACCACCCCCAAAATACCGCAGCGGAAGACTGTGTCATAGGGATGCTACTTCAGGGCACAAGGTACAAGATATAGAAAACGACTCTAAACGAGACGTTTTTGAAAAGTTACCATTCGAATAGATAAAAGTCATAGTTTACAAAACAAAGATCCCAAAGTAGAATAATACATAAGTTTCTAAAGTGTATCGAATGGTAAACGATAAAAGTGAAAGTCTCCAAAAGCATGCCCTAAGACTCTCAGCTCCACATACCTGCTATCGCCTTTCTAACCTGAGATAAACATGCTTAAAGTGTCAACACAAAGGTTGGTGAGTTCATAGAGTTTGTCTTAATACAGTTGAAAAGCCTATAAAGAATGTTCACACAGCAATGGCATCGTAAATCCACTCAGTTGCAAGTCCCGCCATAAGAGACTTGTAACCTGTGTGTTCACAACCCACTGCTACAATATAATATGATTAAGATATGTATAAGTTCATAACAACAGTTAAGCAATTAGTAGTGAGTCTACACTTCATCTCCGAAGACCTCACATAAGTATGTTGCTCACAAGGAAGGTAGTGGCATTGGTTCCACTTCATCTCCGAAACCCAATACATGTGTTATCCAAGGAGACTTTATGTTGCTCAGAAGGAAGGTAGTAGCATTGGTTATACTTCATCTCCGAAACCCAATGCATGTGTTATCCCAAAGAGACTTACAAGTTTAAGTATAACGCCATCAAGTATAATGAAATCAAGTATAATGTAATCAAGTATAATGTTATCAAGTATAAATGTTATGTAAATCTGTACAAGTAAGCAAGTAGTAGCATGTATCTCCCTCAAAGAGTTGATAGAACAATTAAAAGAGTAGGGGCTATGACTCACCTCGAAGTGATAGTACAATGCAACGGAATGATAAGGACAACAAGGAACGAAATCAACCGCGACCTATGATGAATGAATATGATCTAATTTAGATCGTGAAATGATGTTATGAATGTCCATGCTCATGTTCCTATACCACTCTACTCTTTGGAAAAACACTTGTGTTACCAAAATATATAATCCAAGAATTTGGAAAAATATTGCTATTAGAAAATAAAATAAGCTAGTAGCAATATATATTTATATATATATATATATATATATATATATATATATATATATATATATATATATATATATATATATCGTATGTTTTCATGTTAGTGTTGAAATACTCGGGTTGTAATCCTTGAAATATCGCCTTGAAATGATGAAAATATACTTGTAATAACTAATACTTCATTAGTTATAAAACTTGGTACTTGATATTATTTCTAGCTTATAAAAGTACTACGTAGTTTCAGTGCCAATTTTATTAAAAGCTGTCAAAATAAAAATGGGTTTAGCCGATATTCAAACGTGAATATCTTTGTCGTTATATGTCCGTTTTACTTGTTCTTTATATCCACGGTTACGTCTTAGTATGTAGTAATATATTTTGGAAAGCTCGGCTCCTCCGGGTTACGTCTAAAGCCTCTTTTTGACCGACGAAAAACGTCCAACAGCAACTATTTTCCAGAAAAATACTTTTCGTCAACAATCTTGCAAAAATCATAACTTCTTCGTTATAAACTCTTTTTAATCCGTTCTTTCGCCTACGGATTCGTTTTTGAAAGTATTTTCTAAAAATTTTGCCAAAGTTTACTTTGTATTTATTGATTTTCCTGGATTTCACAAAATAGGACAGCATGTCTAAAACATGCTCCAAATCAAGTTTTCAAGGTTTATAACTAATTTCTAACATCACCAAACCTTTTGTAATCACCACATAGCTAATCTACTCCTACCATACACCTTCTTAGGGTGCCATGGGCTCCTAACCAAGTTATTATAGCAAGGGAACTCATAAATAAGAAGTTAGGGTTTTGTATGTTCCATTTTTGACAAAATAAATGGTGGTATAGCTATTTGTACATGATTTTTAGCATGGAACTCATGCAATACAAGTAAATATAAGATGATTCATGTAAAAATAAAGTTGATAACTTACTTGATAAAATGAGATGATTGAATGACTAGAAACCTTGGATTACTTGTGTATTTCTTGTATGATTCTTGATTAGGCAAGTATAATGAACAACTTTGGTGCTTTAACTTATCAAAAATAATGGTTTGATCTATGTTTTTGGGTTTGGTCGTGGGGTTGAAAGAGAGAAAGAGATGAGAAGATTTTTCTTCTTATCTAAAAAGTGTAGGAAATGATTCTTGGTTTAAGTTTATGTATTAGTTTTTGAGGTTTATTAGTATTGTAATAAGAAAATTAATGCATTAAGTTAAAGGGGTGTTCATGTGGCCGGTTATGGTGAGCCAAGGGGGGGGGGGGGGGGGGGGGGGTAGGGGTACTTGTGATTTAATTAGAAATCTTGTGTAGTTTAGGTGCTAGTTTGTGTCGTTTGTTAAAATCGGGTAACGGGTTTATTAGAAATAAATGTTCACGAAGTTAACCGGGACAAAATAAAGTCATAATAATGATAAAAATATGTTGAAAATATGTTGGGTACAATTACTGAGTGATCGGGTGATTATTGTTTAGTTTTCACGAAAACCGTCGTTATATTTATAAGCGTACGTTATAAATAAAATAAATTTCCAAAATACTGGGTAACTGAATGTTATAACTTTTATGATGTTAAAATGGATATAAAAATATGTTGGGACCATGGTGGGAATATTTAGATATATTCGTCGTGTATAGACCGGGTGTTAACGTTTACTATAAATACTTATACGTAAAAACGTTAAATGTATCAAATATATAAATTTGAAAATCCTGAGAGTGGTATAACATGAAAATGCTGTTATGATGATATGTAGACTATCCCCAGTCCGTATGCAGTGTTCTTAGCACTAATGAAATGAATTCGCACCTAAACCAATCCGGTTACGCGAATTTGAATACCCGTAAACTAAATTTACGATGAAATGAGTAATGCAAGTGAATGATGAAAACTTTTCCGGAAATGAATAGTGTTTAGTGAATAGTAAATTTCCCAAATGTTTCTCAGAATATCAAAATGACCTCGAAAATGATGAATAGTAAAATGATGAATAGTGTTTTATGAATAGTGTTTTATGAATAGTGTTTTATGAATAGTGTTTTTCCAAAGTTCGGGAAATGACCTGAAATGATGAGTTGTGACAGTCTTCCCCTCTAAAAGGAACTTCGTCCCGAAGTTCAGTTAATGTTAATCAGTTAAATGTGTGTTTAAGAAAATGTGTCAAAGCTTATGTATGTGGGTTTCCTATCCAACTAGGTATGTTCTCGTGGTCAGACTTGATGAGGCAAACCTTCCCAATCCCGAGCATAGTCCTCAAAAGACCTCCTTTAGGTTAATCATTTAGGTAACCGATTTTCACTTAATCCCACAACCCAATCAAACAAGAACAGTCATGAGATTAGGCTAAATCGGTTTGAGTGATGACTTTAACTTTTAGCTTGATTTTCGCAACCCAATCAAACAAAAACAGTCACTAGAACCAAGCTAAAAATCAAGGTCTGGATTCAACATCCTTGAAAAAGATCTTTTGAAAGATTGGCTCGACTTTGGAATTGCTTACACTAATCAAATTACTAATGTTAGTATGACTAAGGTTAATGATGCTAGGTCTCAGATTAGTCAATGTTGTGTATAGGTCCTATATTTAGACTTAAGTGCTACTAAAATACGATAGTTATTCAAGAGAATGTACCCGTTGTGCTATCGCGGACATGTTGGGTGATAGGATTTCCTAGGAAGTAAGCTCTGCCAAGTGCGGGTGGAATCTCATTGGCCTCATCTCGTGGCCCTTCAATTGCTGCTGCTAAGTTTGGACGATTGCCTCCTTGGTTAAAATTCCTTTTCAACTTAGGACAGGTGTTCCGAAAGTGATCCGGGCTGTTACACTCATAGCATGTCTTTTGGATGTTCATCATATTGCGTTCTCTACACTGGTTTGTAAAATGACTAGACTGTCTGCAAATTGCACACACACGGCAGGGCGAAATCTTTTGATGATGAAAGTTACATTTCGTACATTTAGGATGCTGGCCTAAATACTCTCCCTGACCAGAATTAGTCGCCGCAAAGGTCCTTGCCCTTTTGTTGTCAGCTATCGCGCCCATCTGCTTATTCGACTCGCTTGTTCCCTTCCTTTTATCACTGTTCCTCAAGCTTCCATTTCTAACCATCTCATCTGTCAGAGTCCCTGCCCTCAATATTGCACTCTGAATTGTAGAAGGCTCAGTTGTTTTTACAATCCCACGAATTTCTGGGACAAGGCCATATATGTACCTCTCGATCCTCTTGGACTCAGGGGTAACTAGGTGTGGAACTAGTCTGGCTAATTCATGGAATCGATCTGTATAGGCTGCATGTCCAGCCCCTATCATAGAGTGATGATAGAGTTCATCCTCCAGCTTCTGCATCTCATTATCCGGGCAGTATTCCTCCTTCAGTAATGCCTTAAAATCGTCCCATGTCATACTTACAGCTGCCGCTCTACCCCTAGCTTGAATCTGCGTATTCCACCATGTCAATGCCTTTCCTGACAGTAAGCACATGGAATACTTCACCATTTGATGTGCTGCACAGTTGCTAATGTCGATCACCGACTCCATCTTTTCAACCCATCGAGTATACACCAACGCGCCTCCTACACCATCGAAATCAATTGGCTTGCATGACGTAAATTCCTTATACGTACATCCGGTCCTAATGTTGTTGTTGCCATTACCATTCTGGCCTAAACCATTGGTGTTGTTAATTCCGCTTTCGTGGTTTGCCAAGTTATTCATATGATCGCCAACTTGAGTGACAATAGTGGGGAGAAAGTTTTCAAGTTGTCGAGCGATGATGGCTTCAAAATCAGTATTTCCACCGTCGTTGTTATCATTGTTTTCAACGCCGTGACCACCTCCTCTACCTCCACGCCCACCAGTTCTTCCACCATCGTTACTTGGGTTACTAGTGTCATTAGCAGCTCCTCTACCTCCTCTACCTCCACGTCCACCAGTCCTTCTACCCCTTGGTGTTGCGCCTCCTCGACCAGAGCTACGAGTCACTCTCTTTGGTGCCATGATTTTCCTGAGAGGAAGGACATTTAGTGAACGTCAGAGATGAGGGAAAACCGTTGATTATCCAAAGTCTATACTTAACATCCTCGTATATAATACCGTGCTACCAGTTGTTTCCTAAGTTGTGCCAACACCGATCTACATCTGCATAGTCATATGTCCACGTGTGTCGTGAAGCACTTATAATTATGTTGGCCACCACAATTATAAATGTTTCCTTTCACAAGTGTACATATCACCAGGCACACATATCTCAGTGGTAGACGTTGCTTAAATGGGCATCTAGGGAACGTCACGCTTAGTACAAAGGAACAAAGGATTCTCCCTTAAGTGTTAAAGTTACCGGGAAGTCTAGTTTCTAACGGTTTCTACAAAGTATCTAATAGCGTAGGTCTAAAAATAAATTACCAGCAAGCGTATGTGTATGTAAAGTGCAAGGCGATAGGGAGGAGAGTCTACATGTATGTAGTTATAGTCTAGACTCTAAAACAACCTAGTTCTCTATAACCAAGGCTTTGGTACCAATCTGTACCACCCCCAAAATACCGCAGCGGAAGACTGTGTCATAGGGATGCTACTTCAGGGCACAAGGTACAAGATATAGAAAACGACTCTAAACGAGACGTTTTTGAAAAGTTACCATTCGAATAGATAAAAGTCATAGTTTACAAAACAAAGATCCCAAAGTAGAATAATACATAAGTTTCTAAAGTGTATCGAATGGTAAACGATAAAAGTGAAAGTCTCCAAAAGCATGCCCTAAGACTCTCAGCTCCACATACCTGCTATCGCCTTTCTAACCTGAGATAAACATGCTTAAAGTGTCAACACAAAGGTTGGTGAGTTCATAGAGTTTGTCTTAATACAGTTGAAAAGCCTATAAAGAATGTTCACACAGCAATGGCATCGTAAATCCACTCAGTTGCAAGTCCCGCCATAAGAGACTTGTAACCTGTGTGTTCACAACCCACTGCTACAATATAATATGATTAAGATATGTATAAGTTCATAACAACAGTTAAGCAATTAGTAGTGAGTCTACACTTCATCTCCGAAGACCTCACATAAGTATGTTGCTCACAAGGAAGGTAGTGGCATTGGTTCCACTTCATCTCCGAAACCCAATACATGTGTTATCCAAGGAGACTTTATGTTGCTCAGAAGGAAGGTAGTAGCATTGGTTATACTTCATCTCCGAAACCCAATGCATGTGTTATCCCAAAGAGACTTACAAGTTTAAGTATAACGCCATCAAGTATAATGAAATCAAGTATAATGTAATCAAGTATAATGTTATCAAGTATAAATGTTATGTAAATCTGTACAAGTAAGCAAGTAGTAGCATGTATCTCCCCCAAAGAGTTGATAGAACAATTAAAAGAGTAGGGGCTATGACTCACCTCGAAGTGATAGTACAATGCAACGGAATGATAAGGACAACAAGGAACGAAATCAACCACGACCTATGATGAATGAATATGATCTAATTTAGATCGTGAAATGATGTTATGAATGTCCATGCTCATGTTCCTATACCACTCTACTCTTTGGAAAAACACTTGTGTTACCAAAATATATAATCCAAGAATTTGGAAAAATATTGCTATTAGAAAATAAAATAAGCTAGTAGCAATATATATATATATATATATATATATATATATATATATATATATATATATATATATATATATCGTATGTTTTCATGTTAGTGTTGAAATACTCGGGTTGTAATCCTTGAAATATCGCCTTGAAATGATGAAAATATACTTGTAATAACTAATACTTCATTAGTTATAAAACTTGGTACTTGATATTATTTCTAGCTTATAAAAGTACTACGTAGTTTTAGTGCCAATTTTATTAAAAGCTGTCAAAATAAAAATGGGTTTAGCCGATATTCAAACGTGAATATCTTTGTCGTTATATGTCCGTTTTACTTGTTCTTTATATCCACGGTTACGTCTTAGTATGTAGTAATATATTTTGGAAAGCTCGGCTCCTCCGGGTTACGTCTAAAGCCTCTTTTTGACCGACGAAAAACGTCCAACAGCAACTATTTTCCAGAAAAATACTTTTCGTCAACAATCTTGCAAAAATCATAACTTCTTCGTTATAAACTCTTTTTAATCTGTTCTTTCGCCTACGGATTCGTTTTTGAAAGTATTTTCTAAAATTTTTGCCAAAGTTTACTTTGTATTTATTGATTTTCCTGGATTTCACAAAATGGGACAGCATGTCTAAAACATGCTCCAAATCAAGTTTTCAAGGTTTATAACTAATTTCTAACATCACCAAACCTTTTGTAATCACCACATAGCTAATCTACTCCTACCATACACCTTCTTAGGGTGCCATGGGCTCCTAACCAAGTTATTATAGCAAGGGAACTCATAAATAAGAAGTTAGGGTTTTGTATGTTCCATTTTTGACAAAATAAATGGTGGTATAGCTATTTGTACATGATTTTTAGCATGGAACTCATGCAATACAAGTAAATATAAGATGATTCATGTAAAAATAAAGTTGATAACTTACTTGATAAAATGAGATGATTGAATGACTAGAAACCTTGGATTACTTGTGTATTTCTTGTATGATTCTTGATTAGGCAAGTATAATGAACAACTTTGGTGCTTTAACTTATCAAAAATAATGGTTTGATCTATGTTTTTGGGTTTGGTCGTGGGGTTGAAAGAGAGAAAGAGATGAGAAGATTTTTCTTCTTATCTAAAAAGTGTAGGAAATGATTCTTGGTTTAAGTTTATGTATTAGTTTTTGAGGTTTATTAGTATTGTAATAAGAAAATTAATGCATTAAGTTAAAGGGGTGTTCATGTGGCCGGTTATGGTGAGCCAAGGGGGGGGGGGGGGGGGGGGGGGTAGGGGTACTTGTGATTTAATTAGAAATCTTGTGTAGTTTAGGTGCTAGTTTGTGTCGTTTGTTAAAATCGGGTAACGGGTTTATTAGAAATAAATGTTCACGAAGTTAACCGGGACAAAATAAAGTCATAATAATGATAAAAATATGTTGAAAATATGTTGGGTACAATTACTGAGTGATCGGATGATTATTGTTTAGTTTTCACGAAAACCGTCGTTATATTTATAAGCGTACGTTATAAATAAAATAAATTTCCAAAATACTGGGTAACTGAATGTTATAACTTTTATGATGTTAAAATGGATATAAAAATATGTTGGGACCATGGTGGGAATATTTAGATTTATTCGTCGTGTATAGACCGGGTGTTAACGTTTACTATAAATACTTATACGTAAAAACGTTAAATGTATCAAATATATAAATTTGAAAATCCTGAGAGTGGTATAACATGAAAATGCTGTTATGATGATATGTAGACTATCCCCAGTCCGTATGCAGTGTTCTTAGCACTAATGAAATGAATTCGCACCTAAACCAATCCGGTTACGCGAATTTGAATACCCGTAAACTAAATTTACGATGAAATGAGTAATGCAAGTGAATGATGAAAACTTTTCCGGAAATGAATAGTGTTTAGTAAATAGTAAATTTCCCAAATGTTTCTCAGAATATCAAAATGACCTCGAAAATGATGAATAGTAAAACGATGAATAGTGTTTTATGAATAGTGTTTTATGAATAGTGTTTTCCCAAAGTTCGGGAAATGACCTGAAATGATGAGTTGTGACAAATATCATATGTGGTCCATGAAGATGCAGAACTGGATCACAAACATTTATTGGAATCTGTGGGAGGCTGTCAAAAAGGGGAATGGTCTGAAGAAGCATGTTACTGATGCCGATGGAGTTGTTACTATTGTAGGTCCCAAAACTGCTGAAGAGATTCTGGCTGTGCAAAGGGAGAGTAAAGTAAGAACAATTCTGCTCCAAGCTATACCAGATGACCACATGGGTGACTTCCACTTTATGGAGGATGCCAAGGACATTTGGATGGCTATAAAAGCAAGATTTGGTGGGAATGATGAATCAAGAAGGTTGCAGAAGTCTATGCTGAATCAAAAATTCCAAGAATTTCAGATATCTGAAGAAGAGGGAATTCATAAGGGTTATGACAGGTTTCATCGAATCTTAAGTCAACTTAATCAGTTGAAGGCAAGACCTGACAACGAGGACTGCAATGCTAAGTTTTTGAGATCTTTGCCACCATCTTGGTTACAAGTCAGTATTGCTCTCAAAACAAAGGGTGGATTGGACTTAATGTCTTTTGATGACCTCTACAACAAGCTCAAATCTCTTGAGCCTGATGTTAGAAGTCCCATACGTCCATCCACTCATTCTGCATTTGTTGGGGCATCTACAAAACCTGTGCATCAAGCCTCAAGTTCATATTCATCAGAAGCATCTTCTCAAACCCATACTCAATCTGGTCCTAAATCAAAATCCAGTAGTGTGTTGGAGGATATTATTCATTCATTTGTGGCTGAATATGAGCATCAGCAGTTTCTTGCTTATGAGGATTTTGAACAGGTGGATCCATTGGAGATGGAGGAGATGCACTTGAAATGGGAGCTTACAATGATCTCCATGAACATTAAGTGGTTTGAAGCCAAGTCTGGAAGGAAGTTTGGTTTTAATGGAAGAGAAGCAGCAAGGTTTGATAGAAGGAAGGTTAAATGCTACACTTGTGGTCAAGTGGGACATTTTTCAAAAGAATGCAAGGAGAGAAAGGCTGGAGATGAAGTTAGATATGGCTCTTATCCAGTGGAAGCAGGGAATACCAAGACTGTACCTCCAAAGGCTATGGTGACTCTGGATCACCAAATTGATTGGGCTGGCCATGAACCTGCTGGAGATGAAGCTTCTACTCCTTCACAAGTGAATCTGCTGGCATACTCACCTTCAGAAGACAAGAAGGAGCAAGTCTCCTTGATGGGAATCTCTCAGGTACACAACTGTGTGTTTGGATGTAGTGTAAGATACAATGAGCTTAAACAAGAATTTGATGAATTGAAACCAAAATACAATGAGTGTTATGTTGAATTAGAGTCTTATAAAATGGCTTTAAAAACTTTAGAGAAACAAAAAGTATGGTTTCAAAAGAATCAAGATAAATATGATGAAAAGATAAGAGTACTAGAAAGTGATTTAGAAATTGCTAAGATAGACTTAAGACGTACTGAAAAGGAAAAGTGTGACTTAGAAAAGGAAAAACAAGAATTACAAGCTAAATTAGATAAAGAGATAGCTGGTCGTATGAAATGGCAGGAAGGGGCATCTAATTTAAGTAAATTAATTGATGGTCGCCAATCTGTTAGGTCTAGAAAGGCATTAGGATATGAGAAATATATAGACCCTGAAGAGTTAACATATCCTGATATGTCTAGTGTTTTTGACCCTGAACCGGCCTTAGCTTATCAAACACCTGTTAAATATGTTAAGGAAGGGGGAATGAATGCTGTCCCTGGACCTATAAGAGGGGAACACATGCCTATAGACATATCCATACCTATTGACTTTGATGGATCACACCATCTTTATGGTAAAAAGTCAACTGACTTGCCAGACCCTATTATTAAATCTACTGACTTTGTCTCTTGTTGTGATAGTGACAAGTCTTCTGATGAAGGGTCCACATCATTTGTCAGCTGTGATTCAAGTGAGAAGTCTGACCTGCCCAAGACCACTCCCAAGACCACCCCCAAGACCATACCAAAGACATCACCCAAGACTCCCTACAAGCCTTCTAGAGTTGCTGCTGATAACAAGACAGTTTCTACTGAAGACTTGTTTTTAAATTCTTTGCAAAATAATACTTTTAGTTCTGTTAAAAACAATTTTGTTTATCATGGTGGTTTGAATACTTTTTCATGTTATACAACTTCTTTTGGTTTGAATAAATCTTCTAAAAAGAAGAAATGTTTTGTGTATGGAAGTAAATATCACTTGATTAAGGATTGTACATTTCATGAGCAAAGAATGGGTGAATGTGTTAGTCAAAGGAAACCTAGGCAAATGTAGAAGAATGTTAGTGAAATACCATCTTTTGTTCCACATCAGCAGAAACCCAATTCTGTTGAATCACATTCTTCATGGAGAAGAACCAATTATAGACCATATGTTCGACCCACTAGTTCTTTCTTTTCTACTGGTTATTGGCATAATTACTTTGACTCAATGTATTATGGTGGTGGGTATGGAAATACTGTTGTGAAGCCCTCAGCAGGTTGTTCTTGGACAAAGAAAGGACCCAATATGCAATACAGGCCCAAGAACAATGGTGGATCTAAAACATCTACATGGCCTATTACTAATGATCCACAAGGCAGGCTCAAGTCAGCAATGACTTGAGTCTCCAATGTGTACTAATATTGTATAATTTTGTTGTTGTTGTAGGAACATCCTTTGAAAAGTACTGAAGTTGGTATTGTTGATAGTGGTTGTTCTAGAAGTATGTTAGGGAACAAGGATAAGATGCATGACTTTGAGCCCATAGAAGGAGGAGGCACTATAACCTTTGGTGGTGGAGATGGCAAAATTACAGGGAAAGGAACAATTAAGACACCCTTGTTAGATTTTGAAAATGTTTATTATGTGAAGGAACTGGAGCATTTTAATCTATTCTCTGTATCATAAATTTGTGACACTAAGAATAAGGTTTTCTTCTCTGAAGATGAGTGTCTTGTACTTTCCAAGGACTTCAAACTCCCAGAAGACACAACTGTATTGCTGAGAGTTCCTAGAACCTTCAACTTATACACATTCAATCTGAATGATGTCAAGCCAGAAGGTGATCTAACATGTTTGGTAGCCAAAGCTTCCCTGGATGAATCTAATAAATGGCATAGGAGAATGGCACATGTAAATTACAAGACTATCAACAAGTTGTCCAAACTTGGTCTTGTTAAGGGCCTTCCTTCTAAACTCTTCACCAATGAACACAATTGTATTGCTTGCAACAAGGGAAAGCAACACAGAGCCTCTTACAAAGCAGTCAAAGCTGTGAGCACCATTTCAGAACCTCTTCAGTTGCTGCACATGGATCTCTTTGGTCCAACTCCTATTCGAAGTATTGATCACAAGTACTTCTGCCTGGTTATCACAGATGATTATAGCAGGTTTTGCTGGGTATTCTTTCTAAAAACTAAACATGAAACAACTCCAATTTTGAAAGAATTCATTATATTAGTTGAAAATCAGCTGAATAAAAAGGTTAAAGGAATTAGGTGTGACAATGGTACAGAATTCAAAAATGTTGTTTTCATAGAATTCTGTAAGTCTAAGGGGATTAGAAGGGACTATAGTACTCCAAGAACCCCACAACAAAATGGGGTTGTTGAAAGGAAAAATAGAACCCTCATTGAGGCAGCAAGATCAATGCTTGCAGACTCCAAACTACCCACAATGTTTTGGACTGAAGCAGTAAGTACTGCTTGTCATGTCTTGAACAGGGTATCCATCACTAGACTTCATGTCAAGACACCTTATGAACTTCTCACTGGGAAAGTTCCAGACATACATTACCTTAAGCCTTTTGGATGCAAAGTGACTATTTTGAATATTGCTGATATACTGGGTAAGTTTGATGGGAAAGCTGATGAGGGGTATATAGTTGGTTATTCAACTCATAGCAAGGCCTATAGGGTTTATAATCTGAATGCTAAAAAGATTGAAGAGACCCTTAATCTAAGATTTCTTGAAGATCAGCCTAATATTCAGGGACAAGGCCATTCTTGGTATTTTGACCTAGATTATTTGACTGAGTATTTGGGTTATACTAGGCATGTTTCTAATCCTAATGCAGGTACCAAAGATCCAAACTCTAACCCTACAGGTTCCATGGATGATGACTCTGAATGTGAGTCTGAGCCAGAAGAGAATACCATTATTGTACCATCTTTTCCACCTAACCATTTTGTAGGTAATCACTCTGCTGCTGAACAAGATGATGAGTCACACTATGTAGAGGATCTTGCAAGACTGCAAAAGCAAGAACATGCTGCTACTAAGGAAGCTCAGAAACTCAATGACAAGGTTACACAAGAGACTGAAGCTATCCTACATCAATCAGCACAAGCAGTCAATGGAAACAAGGATACTGCTGATGATTCTACTGAAGGCATACCTCTTCCCACTGATGAGATCCCAGATGCTGATACTGCTGATGCTCACTCTCCCATCTCTACTGAAGTCTCAGCAGACTTTGATAAGCCATTTACAAGATTTCCAAGTCCTTCTGATCTTGGGAATTATCAGCCAAAGCCTGGCCTGTTTCACTCAGCTTCTTATGATACTGAGTTTGGGCCTACAGTCAACAACCTTGATGCCAAAATTGATGTTCCACCTACAGCTACAAAAAGGATTCATAATGCTCATCCCCTATCAAAGATTATTGGAGATCCTAAAGACCCTGTTCGAACTAGAAGCACTGTCAAGAATACCAAATATGGTGAAGTTGCTTTCATCTCTTATGTCTATAATCAAAAGAGGAACAATCACACAGACTTCAAACACTGTCTGTTTGCATGCTTTCTTTCTCAGATAGAACCAACTAGTGTTCCTCAAGCACTGGCTGATTCAAGTTGGCTTGAGGCAATGCAAGAGGAGATGCTGCAATTTAAGAATCAGCAGGTTTGGATTTTGGTTCCTCTTCCTGATGGTAAATATGCCATTGGGACAAAATGGATTCTGAAGAATAAAAGAGATGCACGGGGTATTGTGGTGAAGAACAAAGCAAGACTAGTGGCTCAAGGATTTAGACAAGAGGTAGGCATTGACTATGATGAGGTCTTTGCACCAGTGGCCAGAGTTGAAGCTATAAGGATATTTTTGGCCTATGCCTCTTACATGGGCTTTATGGTTTATCAGATGGATGTTAAAGGTGCTTTCTTATATGGTGAGATTGAAGAGGAGGTTTATGTGACTCAACCCAAGGGATTTTAAGACCCTGATCATCCTGAGTATGTGTACAAGGTTGCTAAAGCTCTCTATGGACTTCATCAAGCTCCCCGAGCTTGGTATGCTAGACTCTCCACATTTCTGCTGAAGAATGGTTACAGAAGAGGTGCCATTGACAAGACTCTATTCCTCAAGAAAGATTCCAGGGATATTATTCTTGTGCAAGTGTATGTGGATGATATTATCTTTGGTTCCACCAAAGAAGCATGGTGTAGAGAGTTTGAAGATCTGATGAAGGGTGAATTTCAGATGAGTGCCATGGGAGAACTCACTTTCTTTTTGGGTTTACAGGTTCAGCAGAAACCTGATGGTATTTTCATACATCAGGAGAAATATGTAAAAGATATGTTGTCCAAGTTTGCTATGGAGAATGTCAGGACTGCCACTACTCCCTATGAGGCTCCCAAACCAAAGAACAATCTTGCTCCTGATCTCCCTGTGAATGTTCATTTATACAGGTCCATGATTGGCTCTTTGATGTATTTGACTGCCTCAAGACCTGATATTACATTTGCTGTGAGTGCATGTTCAAGACACCAAGTCACTCCACTTACTTCTCACATGAATGCTGTCAAGAAGATTTTTAAGTATCTTAAAGGCCAACCAAACTTAGGTCTTTGGTATCCCAAAGAGTCTCCATTTCAGCTAGCAGCTTATAATGACAGTGACTATGCTGGTGCCAATTTGGATAGAAGATCCACAACTGGAGGTTGCCAATTCCTTGGAAGAAGACTGATTTCTTGGCAATGCAAGAAACAGACCATTGTTGCTACCTCTACTACTGAAGCAGAGTATGTTGCTGCTGCCAATTGTTATGGACAGGTTCTATGGATTCAGAATCAATTACTGGATTATGGGTATAACTTCATGAATACTACCATTTTCATTGACAATCAAAGTACCATTTGTATTGTTAAAAATCCAGTTTTTCATAATAGTACCAAACATATTGAAATCAGACACCACTTTATAAGGGATGCTTATGAGAAACATTTGGTTAAAGTGGTAAAAATTCACACAGATGAAAATGTGGCAGATTTGTTAACCAAAGCATTTGATGGACCAAGGTTTCAATATTTGGTGGTCCATATTGGAATGCTTAACCCTTAACTGCAAAGTTTAAGGGGAGGCATAAGCCTCAGGGGAGGATGATGACTGTAAACTTTGTATATTTTGTATAATTTGTATAATTTTTAACACTAACCCACTAATATGTTTGCAAGTTGTTTGGTGTATTTGCTTGTTTGATGTCTGTTTTGCAGATGTTCTGAGAATGTAAGTTTCATGTTAAAGTCACCAAGAGCAGAAGTTAAAGGAATGTGGTCAAAGTGCTGAACATGGTTTCTACTGATAAATTGATAATGCTGAAGGTCTTACACAGTGGATTAATTAAGAAGATCTTTTCATTCATTCAAAGAAACAAGTTACAACTTACATTCAATGTTACAACTGAGTTACAATGACCATTCCTAAACATTTGGCTAATTAAGTACTACTAGCTTCTATCACTTATTACAAAATACTTGAGGCTATGACAAGTACAATGATGAAGCTGAAGATGAAAATGTAAAAAGAAGAGAAGGAAGACTGTGAAGATGCTCATGAATCAAAGTCAAGAAAATACTCAAGAACTTTGTTCCATGGCAACATTCCTCAATCATCTACTTCAGCTTCTCCTTTCCCTTACGTATGATCTCAGCCTTCTTGCTCTGTCCAATATGTTCTTGATGTGGAAGACCAGGTCCTGGAGCAGGAAGATCCAACACCAAATTGTGTGATGTTGGAAGAGATGGATCCCTCTTACTTGATCTTGGTTAGGATCTCTCTGGTGTGGAAGGAGGAAGAAAGGTTGGATCTTCATTTTCTTCCTCTGAAGAGTCTTCATCAGAGGTATAGATGAAGGGAGAGACAAGCTCTCTCTCAGCAGGATTGGGTACATTGCTTGGTTCACCCTTCCTATGAGCATTCCATTGTCTTTCTTGTGCATCCCATCGTTTCTTCAGTTCTCTTTCATAGTCAGAACCATCAAGATCCCATGGATAAGGTGGTAGATCTTCTTCTGAAGATACAGAAGAAGAATGATGATCTGAGCTTTCTGGGTTTGAAGCCATGATTTTGGTGGAGAATTGGGGTTAATTGAAAAATTAGGGTTTGAAAGATGATTTGGGGTAAATTGATGACTGTGATGTGTTATTTGGGGTGATTAAATAAGCCAAGTTTAGGCGTTACGATAATTAATGCGAGTTGGGTGGCACAGTAAAACCAAGATATTGACCGAAGATATTTTTACTTTTGGTTGATTCTGCTGATGGTTGACCATTCTTCAGTAGATTTGACTTTCATTTCTGTTGAAGGGTAAATTCAAAATTCGAAGTTTTTGAACTGCTTGTCAGACTTGGTCAATAATTTGTTCCGATAATTTTGACCACGATTGGGGAACTTCCAAATTTAACTCACTTTGCATATCTTTTATGAAACAAAATTATTCGCTAATCACTCCATATAAACCCATTATTCTCTGGAGTAATTCATAACCATCCCACACAAGTTCATTCAAATGGCTCAACTTGAATTGAAGGGCGACCATAACAAATATGCTATTCTGAGAAAGGAAAAGGGACATGAAGAATTTGATTTAATGGTGGAATTTCTACAAAGGTCCAAGATTCACTATGCTTTGACACATAGTCCCGATTTGGTGTGTGAATCCTTGGTGAAGCAATTTTGGGCATCTGCTACTAAGAGGTCGGATACAGAGATTGTGGCTGAAATTGATGGTGTAGAATATGTGGTGACAGAAGGGTTGATTAGGACAAAGCTTCAGCTGAATGATGAGAATGGTGTATATCATTCCAACACTGCAGAGATTCTTACCGGGCTAAGAGAAGCTGGATATCAAAGTACTGATACATCCAAGTGGCACAAGAATCAATTTTGTCCTAAGTGGAGGTATTTGGTGCATCTGCTGCTTCAATGTATCAGCAACAAGTGTGGCGGATGGAACCAATTCTCTCTGCAATTGGGTTGTGGTATTGTTTGTCTTTCTAAGGGTCAAACTTATAATTTTTCTAGGTTTATTTTTGATAATATGCTAGAAAATATAGATAAGCAATAGCATAAGTTTTAATGTACCCTAGATTCTTACAAATAATTTGAGACATAACCACTGAAGATAGAACCCATGTACCTATTAAAAGTCTAGGTTCTAAGTTGTTTGCCTCAATGAAAACTAATTATACTGGGGAACATCATCCTATGTTGGAAGCAATGTTGCTACAAGGCAATGCCAATGTAGTTGAGGGTGATGATGCTGGTAATGTGCCTGCTTCTAATGTTGCTAATGATGGTAATCCATCATCTTCTGGTGTTGCTGCTGATGGTAATCCTTCAGTGGTAATGGAGGAAGAGCCAGCTACAACTGTTGAACCATTACCTGATTCTACTGACTTACCACCACCTATTCCTGTACATATGTCACCTAGTCCTACCATTTCACCAGCTCAGGATGCTCCAGCTGAGCAAATTCATGAGTTTGAAGATAACTTTCAGACTCTTGAACCTGAGCTTACTAGACTACCTTCACCCAGTCCTTTGGGAGAGCAAATTAATGAAGGTTCTCCTAATGTTATACATGAGTCTGTTTCTCCTGCTGGGTTCAATAAAGCTCCATATACCACTGAGCAATCGGCTGGTAGAGCAGAGGACCCTATTACTCTCACTTTTGTATATGATTCCCTTAACAGGTATATGAAAATGACTGAAGATCTCCAGAAAGAGCTTGCTGAGACCAAGACTACTCTTGGTAATGAAATTAAAAGTTTGAAAAGCAAGGTTCAAGATTTAGAGGCACAGCTGAGCCAGCAGAAGCAAAGTAAGGATGGATTGGATACTACTGAAGTAGGAAAGGAGGCAAATTTGGATTCTCTTGAGATTCTAGCTGAAGTTGCTAGACAGTCTCATGTTGTTCCTCCTAAAGTTGCTGAAGTACCTCAATCTAAACCAAAGATACTAGTCCACAGAAGAAGAAGTACAAGACAGTATTTGGCAAGGAAAGCTACTAAAACTTCAAAAGTGACTGGTGGTGATGATGATGTGCTGATGACTGAAGCTGTGGATATACTTCAGGAGAAACAATCAATAAGTGGGGTTGCTGCTGATCAATCTGCTGATAAAGGAAATACATCAGGAGAAGCATACTTTGTAGCAGGGAAAGAATATTTGAATTGTCCTGTTCATCATTCATCTGAGAATCAACAAGTTTCTTCTGATAAAGAGGTTCAAGATGTACATGTTGAACCTATGGCAGATGTGAATGTTTCTCATGATGATATTGCTACAGATAATGTTCCTCATGATGATTTGGATGAGCTTGTAACAGCTGAAGACAGAGCTGTACAAGAAAAACTATTTCAAGAATGGGAAGATTATAAGAAGAGTGCTAATCTAGCTGAGGAAGAACAAGTCAAGTTTGATGCAGAATTAGATACAGTCACTCAAAGATATGTTTCTACCTTACCCATTGAAAGACAAAGGGAATTGGATCCAGCTGTTCTAGAATTTGATGAGTCAGATTGGCAGCAGATTGGAAAACAAATGCTTGATAATCCTGATGTAGCTGCTGATATTATTGGTAAAAGGGTAGAGGAGCAAGACTATGCTTCTGAGATTGTGAAAGTGTTAAAGATGAGGAAGAAGGTAGCAGATGAATTAAAAGCCAAAGTTAAAAGAGAAAAACCTATGACTCAAGCACAGCAGAAGGATTATATGAGAACATATGTGAGAAGTCAAAGCAGTTCATTATTTAATACTGCTTGGTCCAAATCAAGAGTGTGGGGACTTCCATTTGACAAACTAGTTGAGATTTATAACAAAATCAAGGCTAGGAATGACAAAGCTGGAATGGGTGCTTCCAAGAATATTACTCTCCTCAATGCTGATGCTGTTTCATCTGTGAATATTCCTATTGCTGCTGAACAAGTATCTTTACCTGATACTTCTGCTGATTTATCACATGTTGCTGCTTATGTGGATAAAGGTAAAGCAAAAGTGATGACATCAGATGCTCCAACTAGCAAGAGAACTAGGAGACAATTGGAGCAGGAAAGATTAGGTGAAGAGACTGCTAGAAAGTTGACTGAGGAACAAGAAGCTGAACAAAAGGCTGAGCTTGCTAGATTTCATGAACTGAAGGTAAGAGAAGTTGAGATTCAAGCTGCTAGAAACAAACAAATAAGGAAGGCTATGGATGAACAATATGCCTCTGCTGCACTTGAATCTTCTCAAGATTCTACTGATGAACAATTGGATACTCCATCAGTAGATACTAATACTGCAGAAGTTGAATCTGCTGAAACAGAAGTTCATGATGCTATTTATGTTCCTGGAAGAAGAGGCAAGAGGATGGCCAAAGTCAGATCTTCACATTCCAAACAAAGTCTTATCAATGTGAATGCTCCTGATGCTTCATTTATAAGGGAAGCATCCTCTGATGATTGGCCTGTGGGAACTAGAGATGTTTTGGTTAATTGGGAGTTAAGTAAAAATGGTCAAGTTAATACAATTTACAGATTGGATAAAACTTCCATATCCTTTACATTTCTTCAACAGATTCTACATCTTGTGGATCATCAGGATTTGGTAACTCTATATGAGTTAGTTCTTAAGTATTATGCAACTCATACTCCTGAAGGATCTGGATTGTATTTGTTGGGTGATCTTCAAGTGTTGTTTGATTCTTCTACTCCCACTGGTGCAAGCTATGACATATGGAAGAATAATCAGAGATGGAAAGTTCAAAGTTGGAAGTTCTATTCTATGCCTTATGTTCATGTATTGGAAACTATAACTGGTCTGAGGCTAATTATGGATCTTACCAAAAGATATCCTCTGAAAGTGTCCTTGATGGAGAAAATGCTACAACAAAAGTTGGAGATTCCTCCTGATCCAGCAGGGAATACAAGGTTGTTTGCTGAATCTTTGGTGAAGGTTTTCAAACAAAGGATTAAGACTTCCAGAGCAGCATCTGATTAGGGATATCATGTTGTATATTTGTTTTTATTTATTAAAAAAAAAAAAAAAAAAAAAAAAAAAAAAAAAAAAAAAAAAAACTAACATTTTGTTGTATAGTATTTGTATGCAGGTTTGGTTATCAACTTACCTGATGTTGACTATTCCATCAGAAAGTTGGCTAGTCCAAAGGGTATAGCTTTGGTAAAGACACATCAAATCTGTTGATAGCTGTAACGGTTTGCTCAAAATCATAGGGTTTTTAACTCACCCATGCTTTGTTGCTGAGTAGTTGAAATGGTTGTCAATTGACCATGGATTTTTCCTTTATGGATTCTGAATAATTGGCTAGCCCACATGTATATGGCTTGTGGTAAAGGCAGTGGAAAACCATATTTGGTAATCAGTTAACCAAGATGATTTTCATCAAAATAATTGGCTAGTCCTGAGCAAACGGCTACAGGTAAAGACATCTCAAATCCGTTTATAGCTGATGATTTGCTAAAAATCATGTGGTTATCAGTGTACCTTAGAACACTTGGCTACTCCAGTAGTGATGGCTATTGGTAAAGAGACATCAAATCCATTATTTTCAATGATTCACCTCTCACAGGAGTTAACACACCTGGAAGTGATGAGAATAGTATGAAACTAATTTGTTTTGATGTACATTTGGTCATTTGTTGCTGCAAAGAATGGAGCTTTCAAGTATTTGCTGATCATAGAGATTCTGCTGAAGATGATTCTTTGCTGGTGCTATCTTATTACAATCCTCTTGGTATGTTATTTTGAAGATCTATCAAGAATCTTGAACTTAACCAGGTCAAATTCAAGATTAGGGGAGGATTGTTGGGAATTCTGTGAAGTAAGAATTCTGCTGAAGATTCCTGCTGAAGAGTTGGTTTCTGCTGAAGCAGTGTATCTGCTGAAGACTACTTTCAATATTATTAGTTTCTGCGGATATAGTATTTCTGTATTTTATGTAATGTAGTTTGGATATGCATGAGTTTATTTAGGAAGTGATAATGCATATCTTTTAGAAGTTTTAGAATATACGTTTCTTGAGAAACGGTTTAGGATTCCTTGTGTATAAAAGGAACACACAATTATGTATTGAATAACTTTTCGTGAATACTCTTATTATAATTAAAAAGATCCATAGAGGATCAAGAGTTCTTAGTATCAAGCTTGTGTTTTGTTTCCGCTTTATAAATACAAGTTGTAGAGATTGTCTATTAGTGTGTTATTGATTACAGTGACATTACTAACGATTCTAGAGTGCTCAAGAAGATCTATCAAGGTCTTATAGTTCAACATTATGTGCTAGTCATACAATCTCCTATCCATGAGACACTTGCTATGGCTAAAGTTTCACTCCTAAATGTTGTAAAATATTTTAAATTTGGCGCTAAAATTGCACTAACAAGTATTTCTCATAGTTTTATAACACATCTACTATCAAACAAACAAACTCAAGCGAAAGTGTATCTGTAAGGTATCATCATTTTACCCTCCCCTTACACTTAAGATGAACATTGTCCCCAATGTTCAAGTAAAGAATGTAAAAGTGAAATAAGTAAAAAGAATGAAATCAAATACTCCCCTGATTCGCTCGGTATGGATAATAAGGTGGTCAGGTTAGATCTTCCTCCAAGAAAATGAACAATCAAAGCTTCCCTTCCAGAAAAATAAATCATCTTCTTGTCATACATAACCTGTAAATCTTGAGAAAACAAACAAGACAACCTCGCATAAAATCGGCGGCAATCTACATAAGTTACTAAATCCTAGAAAACAAAATAAGATATAATGCTTGTGGAATGAAGTTTGCAGATTTCCTGGAGATTATAAAACTTAATAATTCAACAAAAACTTTAAAACTCCGTCAGAAAAATAAAACTGGTAAAATTTCCAGATTTTTACACGTGACGCCATCAAGAGTAAACTCGTGACGCCGTCAGAAGTGACCTGTAGAAATTCTTATGTTAAGTTTCCGGAAAATTTCTGGAAAAACTTGGTCCTACTTCCTGGAAAATCCTGCAAAACTTCATTATGACTCAATACAAGCATTTGACTCTAACAAATACGAATATACATGTTCATTTAATATTGTGGAGAATCATGATCGGTTTGTTTCTTAAAAACATATTTGGGGTTTCCCCTTACACTTATCTTTTGCAAAAATACCTTTAGGTGGAGTTAAGACTAGGCCAAACAACAAAGTAAAGTATTTCCACTTTTTTAGTTTAGAAACATGATCTACCAACAATAAAAATAAAGCATGCATACGGAAGCAAATAACAAACAAACAAAATAAAATCACACAAAGCATGGGTTGCCTCCCAAGAAGCGTTTTTCTTTATTTACGAGTCTTGTAGCTAGACTCAAGGTCATGGGTTACCGTGTATCGCTTATGCTCACATAACCAAGCATGAGCCATCTAATAGTTGCTTCATCTTTCTTATAATCATCTCCTAACTCTAAACATCTGCGATAGTATCTTTTATTTTTTTCATGAGTATATTTAAGCCCTTTTCTCTTATCATTTTCACTTAGCATTTCTATGGGCGGATACCTACTACACTTCTCCATGGAAAAATCCTTGAACCTAGGGTGTGTGCGGGGCATTTGATAGACAAAATCTTCATCCCTATCTGAGAATGTAATTAACCCTTCTATGAGTTTTTCATCGAGGTTGGTCAACCGTTTGAAAGGTCTTTCAAACACAACTTGGGTCAACTTATCATCAATAAATTCTCCTAGATTCTCCATAACCATGAACTCAACAAGATAAACCACGCTTCCTACAAACACATGCAATGGTATTGCCCTAGCAATAATGTTTTCTCCTTTGTATTCTAACTCATCTACCATGATTTTATTATATTCATTACGCGAGATTATGTTCATTGGGAGAGATGAGTTAAGATAGGCGTTAAAGCTCTTAAATCCGATCTTACAAGGAAATTGCATGTTGAATGAACTATCACACTCAATCCTAGTTCTAGGGTCGACATACCTAAGAGGGTTTATTTCCTCTTCCATCCTATTCTCATTAATCACATCACCATAATCAAGATCCTCATCGGAGTCTGAATAGTAAAAAGGACTAGCCCTACGGTCATCATCATGATCAGACTCCTCTAACTCAGAATTATTGTCAAAGTGGTGGTTGGGTGAGAGGTTAGTTTGGTTCTCATTCTCCACTAAAGGAAGTGGGTCGGGCATTTGGAAAATCCTACGACGAAAAACACGAATAACAGGAATCAAACGATCAATGTTATTGTTATCCATCGAAATAGTTTACGAACAAAGGAAACAAAGAAATAAGATAGACTAAAGAAAACCTAAAAATGAAAATAAAATCTTACTAGAAAGGAATCTAGCAAGTAGACCTAATAAAAAGAGATTCTAACCTAGACAATAACTATTCCCCAGGCTGCGGTGCCAAAAACTTGATGCGTGGGGTTTGCACCAGGCTTTACCACTCAAGGGATCTCGAGAAGCTTACAACCCCCACCAGGCAATGTACCTGATCGTTGTAGTATAGTATAGTGACAAGTACCGGGGGATTGATCGTTCAGCTAGGAATAGTGTCGCTAGGATTATAAAACCTAATTACTAGTTCTAGGGATGAGAGATGATTCTTTTTGTATTTTTTATATTTTTATGAAAGCAAATAAAAATCTCGGGTTTGAAGGATTTGGGCGAAATTAGTTGCTAGTCAACTAACCCAATACTAAAGATGCAATCAAAATAAAATACTAGAAATGAAAATAAAACTAAATTAAACTAAGGTTGTGAGCAATAAGTGGAGAAATGTGTTTACTTAGATTTCACTACTCCCTAGATATCTTTTACACGTTAATTACTTGTTATAGTTGCGTGGATGACGGATTGTATTCCTTAATACCATTCATGGGGTGGCGTACTTAACTCCCCAATCCTATGAGTGCCTACTTCACTCCTATGTCGAGCCGGCTAAGAAGCTCCTAACATGGGATCATTAGAATTTACTCATGCATTAAATACAACCAATAAATCCTAGTACACATCGGTTCATGTTTCCTAAGACGTTCAAGCATGTTACCAATTGGAGATCTGCCAGTTTTCTTAAGCCTAACATTGAAATCATTCATCCAACACAACCATAAACAAGTAATCAACACATAATCAACATCTAGGTTTCATTAGATCTAAGCAAACACAAGATAAATCTAGCCTAGCATGGTGGAATCAAGACAAGCACAAGATATAGACAACCAACACATAGACATATTGATTGAATTAAAAGAACACTTATCTCAATTACACATGTAAGGGTTCAAGGGCTGAAAACCCTTGAAAAACCTGTAAAATTTGTATATGGTTCGGCCTTAGGGTTTCTCCAAAACTTGTTCCTCTTTATGAATGAAAATTTGAAAACTATATATAGAAAATTGAGTCTGACGGCGTCAAGAACAACCTTGTGACGTCGTCATCTCGCCGCCAAAAGAATCCTCGGACTGCCTTGATCTACATCTGACGCCGTCATGTATTAAGTTTTTCCATGTCGTCACGTATTTAACTCTTGACGCTCTTCCTTGTGACGCCTTCATTTCTGTACTGGGCCATCATGATTTTTACTCTTGACGCCGTCAAATTGTTACTCTTGACGCCGTCACACACTGTTCCCAGCTTGGAAAATTAAGTCTTTGGCGTTTTCTTCACTTTTATGCTCCAAAAATGTCCGAATTGCTTCCTTTTCCAGATTTCACTCCCAAAGTACCTAAAATCACAAAAGGAACGATTTAGGGCAATATTTGGTCAAATAAATTCAATTCCGGGCTTAAATGACCCCCTAGAAGTGGTTCATTTTTCGCCTCATCAAGATACTTCTGAGATAGTTGTTAATGAACAAGCTCACAAGCCAGAAAATTATGTTTGCCTAGACAATGACGTGATGAAAGTTGTATCTAATGTATTGGAGGATATTGTTCAAGATTCTTTTATGTGTATTCAAAATGATGTAGCTTCTCCAAATACAGGGTGCTTTCGAGAAATTGATGCGTCAGCAAAAGGATTTAATGAGCATGAAAACACTGACACTGACATACCGTATGTACAACCAAGTGATGATTCAGCGAATTCATTTCATTTGGAAGGATCTGATACGAAGATGGATCTTGATACAAAGATTGGTGATGATGTTACAGAACTTGTTATCCCGTTTCAACGTGATTCTTCTCTTTCAAATGTTGGATCTTGCAACATGCAATTATCTGAGGATGACAATTCGAACTTAAATAATGCTGAATTGACTGCAGAAGGTAATGTTGCAATGCATGATGAATTGACTACAGGTTCTGAAAAGGGTGACTGTATTGAAATTCAAGAAAGTGTTTTGTCTGAAAAAGAAGTTACTGAGAATGCAAACAACAACACAGAAAATGAAGTTGTAGACGAAGCATGTGCCAGTGAAACCAAAATGGAAGTTTCTAAACCTCAAGACTTTACTGCCTTCAGCGAGTTCTGAACTAGTGTTTCCGAAGAGAAAGTTATTGACGCTAAAGATAGTTTAGTTGCTACTGAATCATTTTTGAAAACTCAAGATGTTAATGTTATAAGCATGTCTGATACTGGCACAGTAGATGGTTGTGTAAGTACCAAATTGAAGATGGTCGTGGAACAAAATGATAGTTTTGTGGCAGCTGAATCATTTTCAAAAACTCAAGATATTATAGAACAAGTATGCAATGAACTCACAAAGGAAGTTTTAGATGAAGCAGCTGCTTCAATTCAAAAACTCAAGTTGTTACTGCATTATGCGAGTCTGATGCTAGCCCAGATGGTGTTATTTTAAGTAAGCAAGCGGAAAAGGTTGATAAAGTCAGTGAAGCAAATGAGAACAAAGGTAAAGCAACTGAATGCAATGGTCATTCAGCAAATTTATTTCATTTACAAGGATCTGAACATCATAACAAAGAGAATCCCTTTGATGTTATTGCAGAACTTGTTAGCGCGTTTCAAGATGATTCTGCTCCTTCAAATGTTGAATTTTGCCATATGCACTTATCTGAAGATGTCAATTCAAAGACAGATGATGCTGAATTGTCTGCAAAAGGTAATGTTGCAATGCATGACGAATAGACTACAGGTTCTGAAAAGGATGGCTGTATCAAAATTCAAGAAACTGGTTTGTTTGAAAAAGAACTTTTTGAGATTGCAAACAACAATGCAGAGATTCCGTATGTCCAACAAAATGATGATTTTAAACAATCATTACCTTTGGAAGTGTCTTGTGTTCAAATGAATGAGGTTCGTGCAACGTCAGACATACTTCCGGAAACTAATGTCAATTTGCAATTAAGTAGTACTGGAAAAACTTTGATGACAATTCCAAGTAAACATCATGATAACAAAGGTGTCACTGAAGAGCATTATAGGGTCACAGATGATGCAGCGACAATTCATCAAGAAGATTTTGTTGTTCCTATTACATCCCAAGATGTAGCATCATCTCATGTAGGTTTCTTTAATTTTAGAAAACTAAAGTTTTATCAATTTTTAAATTATCTTTATGCCACATTTAGCATCTGACTTTATTTACTGTTTAAGGTTTCTCAAACTCAAGAGAGTTCAGTTGCAAATGAATCGTTTTCAAAAACTCAAGATGTTAATGTATTAATCATCTCTGATAATGGCTCAGTAGATGGTTCTGTAAGTACTCAAGTGGAGATGGTTGTTGAAAGAAATGATAGTTATGTGGCAACCGAATCATTTTCAAAAACTCAAGATTTTAAGGAACAAGTAGGCGATGAACTCACAGATGGTGGTACTGTAAGTACACAAGCAGAAAAAGTTGTAAAACTCAATGAAGCAAACGAGTACAAAGGTAAAGCAACTGAATACACTGGTGATTTAGCAAATTCATTTCATTTTGAAGGATCTGATACAAAGATGGATGATAATATGAATAATGAGGATCATAACAAAGAGAATTGCTTGGAACAAAATGATAGTTATGTGGCATCCGAATCATTTTTGAAAACTCAAGATCTTAATGAACAAGTAGGTGATGAACTTACAAACGAAGTTGTAGATGAAGCAAACGAGAACAAAGATATAGCAACTGAATGCAGTGGTTCAGAAAATGCTGATTTTGATACTACAGACAATTTGATTCCCAGAAACAATATTTCTGCTGAAAATAAGGTTTTAAATGCTTTATTTGTTTTTTTTCATTTTTGTAACTTTCTACTGTATTTATGATTGGTATAATATGTGGAAAACTAGAAGGAGGGTTGAATAGTTTTACGTCTTTTTAATTCGTTATAAAAGATAGTTTTAGAGTTTATTTAGCTTTTGAAAACTTAGATTCGATAATATGTGATCTCAAGTCTTGTACAATATAAATAAATAATACTACAAAATATATAACAATGATAAGTAATGAAATAAGTAAGAGATGGAAAGATCGAACCGCGAGACAATAGATTTATAGTGGTTCGGCTACAAGGACACCTGCCTTGCCCTACTCCACTCCCCGAGCACCCAACTCGAGAGTTTTCTTCACTATATCAACAAGCTCCCTTATGGCGGAGAAAACCGTACACACCAATTTACACACCACTTTTCACACCACAACTTCGTCACACCTAAGTCACAACTTCTACACAACTTTTTCAAATCAATCTACTTCACAACTAACTACTCCACACCTATCTTCTTCACACCAATCTAGTTCCTAACTTTTCTTCTTCACACCAAGCTACTAACTAATCACACAATCTATATCTAGCACAACTATCTACAATCAAATATTCACAACTTCACAAAGAATAATGTAAATGATCTTTGATGATGGACCAACAACTTGGATGTGGAGATCACAACAAGTTGTAATACTTCTTGTCTTGAGGGATAGAAGTATTCTTCTCTTGCACTTGAGAGGATGAAGGTTGGATCACTTTGAAACAAAGAATTATACACTTATGATCAAAGGATAAGAGAATAGAGAATTGGATCTAGATCTGAAAGTTTTGAAGTGCAAAAGGTAAGAAAATTCTGAGGAGAGAACCAGTATTTATAGAGGAGAAAAATACTGTTCTGGAGTGTGGCCGGTCCCCTTAATTAGTGGCCGGTCCCCTTAATGATTAAGGGGGCCGCCAAAGGAATTAAGGTGGCCACCCCTTCAGAACATTGGTTTTTCTTGTCTTTTAGTGGGGAATATTTTTCTGGATAGAATTTGCCATTTTTGGTTGGAAATTTGAAATCATATATTTATAATGAATTAAACATATTCTTTTAATTCCAAAAGTAATTTTGTAAAAGATATAAGATGTTTAATACATTTTATAAAAATTCTAGTGATTAGAAAAATTTCCTTTGATCATGAAATGTAATAAACCCTTTGTTTATTCATACCTTAAGTGATATGGAAGCAAAGACAAATATTAAGCACTAAAACTTGTTTACGTCATAAGTTTTAGATTAATGAGTTTATGCTTTGTAATTATCAAAACATAGAGACATTGTTAATATGCTAACAATGTTTTAAGACATTATTTATGTCAACAATCTCCCCCTTTTTGATGATTACAAAACCTTAAACTCATTAGGTCTAAAAAATAATTTTTAGACAAGAATTTAGAGTTTAACATTCTCTTCTCCCCCTTTTTTGTAAAATCAAAAAGGTTATTGCTCCCCCTTGATGTATACTCCCCCTCATTTAAGAGCATCAAGGGAATGAGCTAAGGAAATCTTGGCTACATAAAATATTAGAAGAGAGCAAGGCAAATATACATGCAAAGCAATAGTTATAAAAATAGATTCATTCAAGCATCATAGAAAGCATTACAACATTTAATATGCTTAAGGCATATTAATCATAATAAAACAAATGAATAGACATAGTCCTATATTGCCTAGAAAGAGCACTTGGACTTGCTTGCAACTCATGGTTGATTGTTTTATTTGCTTGAAGGATAACATAAGCATAAAGCTTAATTGTTAGATGGAGAGGGATATGGAGTGAGGTATGGAGCGGAAGAGGTGGCCCTTACGATATTGTATCGTGTTAGGGGTGGAATGGGATGAGGTCGAGTGAGGAGATATTCAATCCAAGAAATATCTTCACTCAAGTAAAGGATGTGTTTTTGGAGAAAGATGCAACAAGGGCAATAGTGAGTGTGGTTTGTAACTTGATCCAAGTTGAGAGAGTGAGGAAGGCAATTGTTGCAGGGTGATGATGGAGGTTGCGCTTTGTTGCGTTGTGCAAGATGCATGGCATTGAGATCACGAAGATCATTGATTTGTGATATTTCATCACGGAACTTTTGCTTTTCCGTGGTAATGTGGAGAAAGTCATTGTGTTGATATGGATGAATTGGGTTTGTGTAGTTGGAGTTGTAGTGGGATGGTTGATCAAACTAGTATGGATCATTACAAGTGATTGGAGGAAGAGGTGAGTGAGTTGGCATGAAGGAAGATGTTTGGCCAATGTTGTATGGTTTGTAAGTAGGATCAAATGAATGTCCTTGTGAATTTGGTGGAAAGTTTGGGAAGTAAGTGGTTGGTGGTGTTGAATGACTTTCAACTTCATTTGTTATGATGGATTTGTTCCGAGGGCTTTTTCTTCGCCAAACGGGTTTTTTCGTCATTCTTGCAAGCCTTGAGGCTTTTGGTTTGGGTTTGTTTGGAGAAGCCATGAAGGGATAAGTAAAGAGTCTTGAGGATTGGGGGTATATATAGTGTAAGATTTGTGTGTTTATGGATGGATAAAGTTTGTTTGGGAGATTAGGACAAATTGTGTTGGTGAAAATTGGGAAAAGTAGGTTGAAATGGGCTAAAAAGCAGAAAAGATTCTGTAAACCCGACCATCAGATGGCCGGTCCCCTTAATTAGGGGGCGGTCCCCTTAATGATTAAGGGGGGCGCCTTACAAAATTAAGGGGGCCGCCCATCTGGTGATTTCCAGGTTGCCAGAATTGGGTTTTTGGCAGAAAATTTGCAGAAAGGTTATGTGTTTGGATTAGAATTCAAACAAGTTCAATTCTCTTAGGCAATATAGAATCTAATCTAATCAAGATATAGCATGCATGAAAAAACACATAGGCAAAGGAGCAAATAATCAACACATAATAAGCAATAGGAGGTAAGTAAAGGCAAGCACACTTAAGCTTCCTAAGGCACCTATCTTAGATTAAAGGCAAAGGCAATTAGTGAGTGAAAAGCTAGTGATGGATCAAGATGACACCATTATTAGGGAATTTGTCCTAGTGAGTGTCTATATGCAACAAATGTGGAGTTGTGATTGTTTCGACTCCTAGATGCAAAAAGAAATAACGATCCTAAGAAACAATCCAAATGATCTCCTTGATTCATTTTTTGCTCGATCATGAATGTGGAAGACATATATTAGATTATATACCTTGACAATTTATGTGAGAGTTTATGCATGATTTTGAAAGACAATGTTTTTACAATTAGTCAACAATGCAAGGAAAATGATCTTCATGTGATTCCTAGATTGTGAGAATAATTTTTAGAGAAAATTGATTGAGTTTTACAAAAAGGTTTATGCAAAGAAAATAAATTTTCTCAATCATTAGTTTTGTGCAAAATAGATTCCTAGACTCAGAAAAGGTAAAATGAAAAAAAATAAATTTCATGCAAGTATAAATTTGAATTAATTCAATATAATTTAGTCAACTTGTTCCATCATTCCTAATCCTAAACGCAAGTGGTTGAATAATTCATGCTTAAGGGGTTTTGTGAATATATCCGCAATGTTGTCTTCCGATGCAACCTTTTCTATAGATATATTTCCTTTTTGTACATTATCCCTAAGAAAATGGTGACGTATTTCTATGTGTTTAGTCCTAGAGTGTTGCACCGGATTTTTACTTAAATCTATCGCACCTTTATTATCGCACATAATGGGGATATTTTCTAACCTAATGCCATAGTCTACGAGAGCTTGTTTCATCCATAGTGCTTGTTGACATGCCTTTCCGGCGCTTACATATTCGGCTTCGGTGGTAGAAATAGCAAGAGCGGTTTGCTTCTTCGAAAACCAAGACGTTAGACAACATCCCATAAACGTGCAAATACCGCTAGTGCTCTTTCTGTCTACGTAGTCTCCCACATGATCCGAATCCGCATAGACGATGGTTTCTATGCCGGATTCCTTATGATACCATAATCCTAAGTGTATAGTGCCTTTAACGTATCGGAAGATACGCTTAACCGCTTCTAGGTGAGAGGTTTTGGGATCCTCTTGAAAACGGGCACAAAGGCAGACACTAAACATGATGTCGGGTCTACTTGCCGTCAAGTATAGTAAACTACCTATCATTCCTCTATACTTGGTGTTATCTACGGACTCACCTTCATCGTCCTTTGTGAGCTTTACCTCCGTAGACATGGGAGTTTTCATGGGTTTTGAGTCTTCTAGGCCAAATTTCTTAAGCATTTCCTTAATGTACTTAGATTGGTTAAAAAATATTCCATCTTCTAATTGTTTTATTTGTAATCCTAGGAAGAAGTTAAGTTCACCCATCATGCTCATCTCAAACTCATCATGCATGATTTTGGCAAATTCATCACACATGTCTTGACAAGTCGATCCAAATATAATGTCATCAACATATATTTGGACAATGATGAGATTTGGGTCTTTCCTTTTAGTGAAAAGAGTGTTATCTACCATTCCCATGGAATAATCATGTTTAATAAGAAAAGCTTTTAATCGATCATACCAAGCTTTGGGAGCTTATTTGAGTCCATACAAGGCTTTCTTTAACTTATAAACATAATCACGTTTTGCGAAGTCAATGAATCCTAGAGGTTGTGCCACATATACCTCCTCATTGATAAAACCGTTAAGGAATGCACTTTTCACATCCATTTGGAATAACTTAAAATCTAGGGCGCAAGCATAGGCAAGTAATATCCTAATCGATTCTAGTCTAGCTACGGGGGCATAAGTTTCATCATAATCAATTCCTTCTTGTTGATTATTACCTTGGGCAACTAACCTAGCTTTATTCCTAGTAACTATTCCATTCTCGTCTAACTTATTCCTATATACCCATTTGGTTCCTATGATGGTCATATCCTTTGGATTTGGGACCAATTCCCAAACATCATTTGCCTTAAATTGATTTAATTCTTCTTGCATAGCTATAACCCAACTTTCATCCTTTAAAGCCTCGCTAATATTCTTAGGTTCTATTGCTGAGAGGAAACAAAAGAAGTTGTTTTTATCTTGGGCTTGTGACCTAAGGGTTCTTTGGTTAAGATGTCCTATTATGTTATCTAATGGATGTGATCTAGATTCTTTAATATTAACAGTTTCGTTATTTTCTAAGTTAATGTCTTCATTATCATTTCCTATGGGTTTTGTTTTACTAACCTCAATAACTTCATCTTCGACTAAATCATCATCTTCTAAAGGTAGTGTTTTAGGAGGTGGTGGTGTTTCATCAAATGTTACATTTAGTGATTCCTCTACTTTCATGGAGTGTTTGTTAAGTATTATATATGCTTTGCTATTTTGTGAGTATCCTAAAAATATTCCTTCATATGATTTTGGATCAAACTTAGTGAGGTAGTCTTTAGTGTTTAAAATATAGCATTTACTTCCAAATACCCTAAAGTAGCTTAAGTTTGGTTTTCTACCTCTTAATAACTCATAGGGAGTTTTTCCTAGAATTCTTCTAATTGATACCCTATTTAAAATATAAGTTGATGTGCTACGGCGTGACACCAAATTTTTTGTGGAATGGATTGTTCATTTAACATAGTTCTACTCATTTCTTGTAGTGACCTATTTTTTCTTTCTACTACCCCATTTGATTGAGGGGTACGGGGAGTGGAGAAATTGTGAGATATTCCATTTAACTCACAATATTTTCCGAATTGTACTTCGTTATCAAATTCCCTACCATGGTCCGTCCTAATGGCAACTATTGAGCATCCTAATTTATTTTGAATTATTTTACTAAATATTTCGAATTTTTCAAAGGCTTGGGTTTTGTCACATAAAAACCTAGTCCAAGTGTATCGTGAGTAGTCATCTACTATTACTAAGGTATATTTGTTTCCTCCATAGCTCCGCACAGCGGATGGACCAAAAAGATCCATATGTAATAATTCTAGGCACCTAGTAGTGGATACTATATTCTTAGCTTTGTGACCAGCATGAGCTTGTTTTCCAATTTTACATGCATCACAAAAATGCTTGTCATATTTTAGATTAGGCAAATTTCTAACTAATTCCTTATAGGCCAAAGATTGTATTTGTTGCATGTTAGCATGTCCTAATCTCCTATGCCACAATGTAGAGTTTTCATCTAGGGTCGTTAGGCATATCCTATCCTCAGGTTTGTTTCCTAGTTTCATAACATATATGCCGCCTTTCCTAATTCCTCTACCTATAATTTTTCCATTCTTAACTATTTCGCTATCCTCTTTGGTAAATGTGACTCTACAATTATTATCACATATTTGTCCTACACTAAGCAAGTTATATGTTAATTTATCTACATGCTCTACATTTTCAATAGTAAGTAAGTCTTGAGAAATCGTACCTTTGCCAATGATTTTTCCACGTAAGTCACTACCGAAAATAACATTACCTCCATTGTATGCCTTGTATATAGAGAATAGCTTGCGGTTCCCCGTCATGTGCCTCGAACATCCGCTATCTATGATCCATTCGTCAGGTTCCAAGTCAATTCCTAAACGTATTTCGTCGGTTTCTTTTGCCACAAAACACTTTTCTTCACTTGGCTTTTCAACCTCTTCTTTGTCACTATCACTCCATGTTCCACTAACAAAAGCACCTTGATTTTCATAACCCGGTGGCTTTAGACATTCGCCAATGAGATGATTTGGACTTCCACATCTAAAGCACTTTCTTTTCCCGTAGTTGTCACTTCTATTCCTTTGGAATGCTTTTCTTGCGTCTCGTGATGATCTAGTGAATCTTCCTCGTCTCTTGAAGAATTTCTTGAATTCTCTTACGGCCATTGCATATTCTTCGTCTTCACTTTCGTCACTTGAATCATCATCATCACTAGGTTCCTTTTTGGCTTTTAGAGCAATGGATTTGGTTTGTTCTTTCTTGACTTTGACCATTTCCGAATCTCTTCTTATGATTTCTTCATGAACCTTCAAGTTGCCAATTAGTTCATCAAGTGATAACGTCATCAAGTTCTTTGATTCTTCAATTGCCGTGACCTTAGCTCGCCATTTTGGATGCAATGCCCTAAAGAATTTCCTAACACAATTTTTACTAGAAAATGTCTCATCAAGTGCTTTTAAACTTGTGATGATAGTGTTAAACTTAGCAAAAGCATTATCAATTGATTCCTCTTTCGGAATCGTAAATTGTTCATATTGTTGTACAAGAAGATCTATTTTATTATCTTTGACTTGGCTATTACCTTAGTGAGTAATTAGTAAAGAATCCCAAATTTCTTTGGCGGTTTTACACATAAAAATTCTTTCATATTCTTTGCGTGGTAACGCATTATAAATTACCATTTTAGCCTCATTATTTTTTGCTAATTTCTTTTTCAAATCATCATTTTGTTCTTCAAAAGATACAATTTCATTCATTTTAGTTTCAACATTATATTGAATAGGAGGAAAATCACCAAAGATAATAATATGCCAAAGATCAAGATCTTTTGATTTCACATATGTTTCGAATCTATTTTTCCAATATAAAAATCCATCACTTTCAAATAGTGGTGGTCTTTGCATAGATTGCCCTTCTAAATATTTTTCAGATTCCATAGATCGTTACAAGTTTTAAAATACAATATATTTTAAAAATCTTGCTAGACGTGGCTTTGATACCAATTGTGGAAAACTAGAAGGGGGGTTGAATAGTTTTACGTCTTTTTAATTCGTTATAAAAGATAGTTTTAGAGTTTATTTAGCTTTTGAAAACTTAGATTCGATAATATGTGATCTCAAGTCTTGTACAATATAAATAAATAATACTACACAATATATAACAATGATAAGTAATGAAATAAGTAAGAGATGGAAAGATCGAACCGCGAGACAAGAGATTTATAGTGGTTCGGCTACAAGGACACCTTCCTTGCCCTACTCCACTCCCCGAGCACCTAACTCGAGAGTTTTCTTCACTATATCAACAAGCTCCCTTATGGCGGAGAAAACCGTACACACCAATTTACACACCACTTTTCACACCACAACTTCGTCACACCTAAGTCACAACTTCTACACAACTTTTTCAAATCAATCTACTTCACAACTAACTACTCCACACCTATCTTCTTCACACCAATCTAGTTCCTAACTTTTCTTCTTCACACCAAGCTACTAACTAATCACACAATCTATATCTAGCACAACTATCTACAATCAAATATTCACAACTTCACAAAGAATAATGTAAATGATCTTTGATGATGGACCAACAACTTGGATGTGGAGATCACAACAAGTTGTAATACTTCTTGTCTTGAGGGATAGAAGTATTCTTCTCTTGCATTTGAGAGGATGAAGGTTGGATCACTTTGAAACAAAGAATTATACACTTATGATCAAAGGATAAGAGAATAGAGAATTGGATCTAGATCTGAAAGTTTTGAAGTGCAAAAGGTGAGAAAATTCTGAGGAGAGAACCAGTATTTATAGGGGAGAAAAATACTGTTCTGGAGCGTGGCCGGTCCCCTTAATTAGTGGCCGGTCCCCTTAATGATTAAGGGGGCCGCCTAAGGAATTAAGGTGGCCGCCCCTTCAGAACGTTGGTTTTTCTTGTCTTTTAGTAGGGAATATTTTTCAGGATAGAATTTGCCATTTTTTGTTGGAAATTTGAAATCATATATTTATAATGAATTAAACATATTCTTTTAATTCCAAAAGTAATTTTGTAAAAGATATAAGATGTTTAATACATTTTATAAAAATTCTAGTGATTAGAAAAATTTCCTTTGAACATGAAATGTAATAAACCCTTTGTTTATTCATACCTTAAGTGATATGGAAGCAAAGACAAATATTAAGCACTAAAACTTGTTTACGTCATAAGTTTTAGATTAATGAGTTTATGCTTTGTAATTATCAGAACATAGAGACATTGTTAATATGCTAACAATGTTTTAAGACATTATTTATGTCAACATAATATTTTTTTGCTCATTTATCGGTGATTTATGCATTTGCAGTTTGAGCAAATAGATTCTACATTGAATGACGCATAAATTCTTCAAATCGTTGAATCTAAACCCTCTCAAGATATACCTGTTGAAGAAAATGTAGTCAAAATTGTTCTGCAGGTTTGTAATATAAAAATGTGGAATGTATGGTTCTATGTTTGTTTCTTTGTATGTTTTATGTGCATTTTTTGTTTGTTTTTATAATTTTGCAGCGTAAATCAAACAAGACTCAGAACACTGGAAACGCCTCACTGCAAACTGTAGCTACTTCTTTTGAAAAGCTTGAAGAGATGTCTCATGAGAAAGTTAAACATGTGGATAAGGAAAAAATAGGTGATGAACCCACAAAGGAAGTTGATGATGTACAAGGAGGAAATGAAACTGCAAAGGAAGTTGTGGATGAACCAGATGTCAATGAATTGACAATGGAATGTGCGATTGAACAAGGTCAAAATGAATCTGCAGTCTGTCAAGATGGTTCGCGTGTTGCAATTCAAGAAAATGAAGACTGTGACATTATCTCTGATACTGCAGATAAAGAATGTAACAAAGTTGATGAGGAAAAAGTAGGTGATGAACCCACAAAGGATGTTGATGATGTACAAGGAGGAAATGAAACTGCAAAGGAAGTTGTGGATGAACCAGATGTCAATGAGTTGACAATGGAATGTGCGATTAAACAAGGTCGAAATGAATCTGCAGTCTGTCAAGATCGTTTGCGTGTTGCAATTCAAGAAAATGAAGACTGTGACATTATCTCTGATACTGCAGATAAAGAATGTAACAAAGTTGATGAGGAAAAAGTAGGTGATGAACCCACAAAGGAAGTTGATGATGTACAAGGAGGAAATGAAACTGCAAAGGAAGTTGTGGATGAACCAGATGTTAATGAATTGACAATGGAATGTGCGATTGAACAAGGTCGAAATGAATCTGCAGTCTGTCAAGATGGTTCGCGTGTTACTATTCAAGAAAATGAAGACTGTGACATTATCTCTGATACTGCAGATAAAAAATGTAACAAAGTTGATGTGATAATACAATCTCAGTCTATCGAAAGGTCTGATATGCAAATTGATGAAGATCATCACAGAGAAAGTAATGTCAACATTCTGGAAGAATTGTCTACAGTTTCTGCAACCAGTGGCTTTGAAAAGATTCAAGTAAATGAAGACGGCAGTGATATCTCAAATATGCAAGATGAAGTATCTGAGAAGAAACTTGAGGATGAAACTTATGTAAAATTTCTTCCTGCTTCTGTTAGCGTTACTCATTTGGCTGCTGTAGATTCTGCTGAAACAATGTATAATACCGGCTCATCTGGTTGTGAAGAAGTTAAGGATAGGAATCTATCAAAGGATAATTGTTCATTTAAAGATGTTAATTTTGACAATCAGTTACCTATCAGTAATGATTGTGAATATCAGTATCTGTTTGAGCATAAAGATTTTTCTCCTGTTAATGAAGTAGAGAAAATCTATTCAAATGAAGATGAAAATATTTCTGAGGTATATTTTTTGTATTCCTACTTATACATTATGCGAAATTAAATAAATTAAATAAAACTTTTTCATTTTCTTATGTTTATGTTTTTTTCAGGGTTTGAATCAGATAAATGAGAATGTTTTAACTGAAGATGAATCTGAAACTGCAGAATGTGTTAAAGAAGATAATGTTACAGAGATCCAGGTTTGAATCATATATTTATTTTTATAATTATGGAATAAGATTCATGTTAAATTCTTTATAATTTATGTTTAAATTCTTTCCAGCATTCAAACAAAGATGATTTCGTAAAGAATCAAAAAGAAAAGATGCTAAAAAGGAAAGCGAAAACATCCATTCATTTTGAATCTCCATATATGAACAAGCGAGTGGATACGAAAGCAGAATACGAATCACAAGCTGAGTGTTTATTTCCAAAAATCATTCTTCAAAAAGCTGCTAAAGAAAATGTTATGTAAGATATCATAACTTTTTGCTATTAACCTGAATTATTTATCATTTTCAATTTTTGTTTTGTTAATCATACTTTTACATTTTTTACTTGTTAGGGAGAAGATATTCCAATTTGGAGAAGACAAACCTATTCTCAATGTTCATATCCAATCACTTGCCTCTGAAAAATATATTGAGCTTGAAATTATAGATAACTTTGTGAATATTCAAAATTTTGAAGAAAGATTAACACAGGAGGATAGCTCAGCGATTAGATATTTCTTCAAAACTATAGTTATTGTAAGTTAAACTTCAATTTTTTTTAATAGTTTAATATATCTATATAAGTGTTATTTTTTATTTTTATTCTATTTTTAATTATTATTTATGTATTTATATATATATACATATATATTTTTTTAACAGCCAATAGACATGGATGAATATGAAAAAGATCGTGCCCAAAAAGAAACAGAGTTTTTTAATTCTGTAAAAGATCAGTTTGCTGCTTTTGGACAAGAAATTAGTTTGAAATATATAGAATTGGTAAATTTACTACTCTATCCAAATTTTATTACTTCACTATTCATAATTTCACTAACTTGATATTTATCAAATAGGTGTTCTTTCCAATACTTGCGTACGAACATTTTTACGTTATAGTTTTCAACATAAGGGCTGGTTTTGCTGTCATTTTGGACAACCTTGAATCAGGTGCTCCATATGAAGGAAAATACAAAAAAGTTTTTGATTTTGTGGTAAGTTTTTTTTGTTTTTTATGTATATCTTTTGATATTTTTTTAATAATATATATCTTTTTAACAATCATGTTATAGCCTATTAATGTAATTTTTTGTGAACAGCAATGTCTATTTTGTGACTTCTTGCTCAAGCGTAATTATCCAATTCCAAAAAATTGGTTTCTTCAAAGTGAAGCAAAAGTGCTTAATTTTAAATGGAGAACAAAGAAAGACAAGATTAACTGTGGTTTATATGTCATGCTTCATATGGAGCTTTATGAGTTTGAAGACGAAAACTGGGATATTGGAATTTTTGGTGAAGAAGATCCACGTCATCGAATTCAGATGGATGTTTTGAGGAATAGATACATAACTAAGATCCTTCTTCATGAAATCAACAAACAGCAACGAAAGATGTTTGAGTCTGCGGAAGATTGGATTTCAGAATACCGAGATGAGTTTGAAGAAGAAGGTACAGAAGCCAAAAAAAGCAGAATTTATGAAGAAGATTCTTTGAAATATAATCTTCCTGTTTCTAAAATAAAAGAAAGACAAAAGGATGAATTGCACAATAACATGCTTTTATCAGAAATAAAGAAAACGGGTCATTATTTGAAGGAATGCAAGTATCGAAGGAAGTATGCTTATAAAAAAATCTGCAGTGTTGATTGTGAAGAAGTTGATCAGATACAAACATCATTCTTAGTAACACTAGATGACGGAACGAAGCATAAACTTTTACCTCATGAACTTCAAAACTTAGGATTTGAAGAATGGAATGCGTTTATGCTTTGTATTCATAAATGCAGAAGTTTAAATGCCGAAATGAAGAGGAAAGCCATTAATGCAGTTCAAAAACTGTTAACAAAAGCCAAAATTATGAACGAGATCTCAGTGGATGAAGCATACCAGAGTTATATCGGTTTAATGCCATTTAAAGACCTAGAAAACCAAAAGTTTTTTTTAAGATTTGCAAAGAGGTATTACATGGAGATGAGCAAGTGCCGGATGGAGTCATTTTTGAAGATCTTAAGTATTGCAAAGAACCAACTGAAGGTCTTTGTTTCTTGACAAAAGATGGAAAACCAAGTTTTCAGTCTTCTTCTCATGTGACTAATCTGCGGCTACTCGATATGGTTGTGTTTTATAAGCTTTGTGTTACCGAACAAAACGCACCATTCAAAGAAAGAGTTTTGAGAGCGTTACATTTTCAAAAAAAAACTCTGTCTAAACATCCAGAGTTTTACAAGGTCATGAGAGATGCAATGAATTATAAAATCAATAATTCGGAGGTAATTATGTTTTTTCTGATTGGTAATTTTTTTTTCTATTATTATTATTTTTTTTAATATATTTTCCAGACGTGGTTTTAAATTTTCAGAAACACCAAAGTTCAGAAAAAAACGGGAATAATGTCAAGTTACTTTATCTGACAGATGGGAACGACATGATAGATGATGAGCTTGCAGATCTAAACAATTTTGCCGAATCTCCTCAAGACCAGAATAAAACGGTATTTAATTATTCTGTCACATAGTATGAAATTTTAATTACAATGTTTAAACTTTTTCTAAATAAGAATTTTATACCTATATTTTCAGCTAATGCTTGCAGCAGCAGCATTAAATGAATTAAGTAATCCTCAAGTAAGTGTTTAATATAAACCTTAGTAAGCATTCTAAATTAATATGTGAGTTTATCTTATTTGTTATTCTTATAGGATTTAATTCAGTGTCCGGAGCCAATAAATTTTGTTCCTAGGAGTATGTTAAGTGAAGAAGATGTTTTTGAAGAAGACGATGCTTATGAATTAGAAGATATTCAATATATTGAAGAAGAGACTGAAGAAGATCTAAACAAGGTATTAACATACACTAATAATATTATCAAAATAATGAAAGTTTAATTTTTGATTCTACAATTTAATTCAGATTTTTTTTCATACAATAAATGTTATTTTGAATTACAGATGAGGAATGGAGCTGAAACTCTTCAAAATTTAAGCAAAGATGTTAGTAAATTAATTGTACTTTTTGAAATGATTCAAAAATATTTTTTTATTTTTTTTAATTTCTTTTTTCCAGGTAAATGCTTGTAAAGAAAACAATGAAGACTTATGGCATAGAGTAAATAGAGAAAGGAATCCTACTGATGTTTTGAAGTTGCCATTCAATGTTCGAAAAGTTGATATTCTAACCAAATTTAATAAGATCGAAAAGTCTGTGTTAGAGTTAATAAAAAAAGAACAACAGCAATCTTGCGTAAGTTTTCTTCTTTATAATTTTATTAAAATTTTCGTAATATATTTGCATTGAGATTCCAATGATCATTATTTTTTTTATTTATCATTATTATTATTATTATCTTTTTTTTTTGCAGGGATCATTTTTTTGGCTCAGATTTGTTTTGTGCTACTAATCGTAGCTTTTTTAAAGATCTCGTTAATAAAACAAAACTTGTAACATCAAACATCATAGACATTTGGGCCATTGTTTTAAATTTTCAAGAAAAATATAGAAGACCTGGATTTGGTTTAAGATTATTTTTAACAAACCAAGCAATGGTATGTTATTTTATTTTTTCTTTTATTTTTTAACTATTATTAAATTTTTGTATATTAAATTTAATACTAATGTTTATTTTATAATTTTATTTAGTCGTCTCGAAGAGAAAAAATTACACTTTCCACTAAGAAGAAACAAGAAGAATTTTTGAATGCAATTAATTTTGCTTGCAAAAAATATCTGAACTCTAATGATTTATCTGCAGTTAATCTAGTACATTTTTTTTTTTTAATCATTTAAATTTTATGGTTGTTAATATTACTACGTAAAATTAAGATAATATGTTTAAATCTTAATTATTATTTACTTTTTACAGGTTTTCTTCCCAGTTTGTAGGCAAAACCATTTCTATGTTTATTGCTTCAATCTCTTGAATCCGTCGTTTGTAATTATCAACAATTTGAAGGAAAGTGCTGGTATATATGGCAATACAACTGAAAATCTGGTAATATTATTATTATTTTTTACATTTTCTTTTGTTTTGTTTTTTTTAACTATATTTTTTAATTTTTTTTTTTTTGTTTTTTTTTTTGGTAATATTATTATTATTATATATATATATATATATATATATATATATATATATATATATATATATATATATATATATATATTTCCTTTTTTTCAGTTTAAATTGTTTTGTCACTATTTAAAAGTTTCAAATCATCCAAAGGCTCAACAAATATCAAAGTGTGCTCCTCAAAGACTTCAAATGGAATGGCAAACATCTAAAAATAAAACAGATTGTGGCATTTTTACTATGAGGCATCTTGAGTTCTATTCTGGAATTGAAGACAAACAATGGAGATCAACTTTCAGAGAAAATGGAAGCAAGAATGAATTGGCAACTCTGAGAAAGTTATATGCTGTTAAAATTTTGTTAAGTGATGCTAACAAATATAAAAAAGACATTATAGCTGAATCATTAAAATTGTAATTTTTTTTATTCTGCAATATATAAACTTATTCAATATATAATTTTTTTTATTTTATGAATACGTTCAATATAAGCTTTTATTTATTAAATTTCACAGTAAGAATATATAGTTTATGCTCTATATCTTATATTGTTAATTTTTTATTTATTAAATATCGCAATAATTTTTTTAATATCGCAGTAACTTTGCAGTATCTTATTCTATACGTTTTACTTATTTATATTAATAATATTAAATAAACTAGTATTTCTTAATAGACAAGAACCTTATCCTTATGTGGGTATAAATTTTTTAGTATCGGAATAAGTTTATTAATTTTTTAGTATCGGAATAAGTTTATTATTTTTTAGTTTTGTCATAATTTTATTAATTTAGGGTTTAGGGTTTTTCTTTGGCGCACCTTTGCCTCACAGGTCGATCTCCCATATGGTAGGCGTTGGGCCCTAAGGAACTTTCAACGAAAGTATTAATTTTTTAGTATCAGAATAAGTTTATTAATTTTTTAGTTTTATAATAATTTTATTAATTTTTATTTATTAAATATCACAGTAAGAATATAGTTTATGCTCTATATCTTATATTGTTAATTTTTTATTTTATTAAATGTCGCAGTAATTTTTTTTAATATCGCAGTAACTTTTCAGTATCTTATTCTGTACGTTTTACTTATTTATATTAATAATATTAAATAAACTAGTATTTCTTAATAGACACCTGTCAATCTGACAAGAACCTTATCCTTATGTGGGTATAAATTTTTTAATATCGGAATAAGTTTATTAATATTTTAGTATCGGATTAAGTTTATTAATTTTTAGAGTCGGAATAAGTTTATTAATATTTTAGTATCGGAATAAGTTTATTAATTTGTCAGAATGTTTGTCAAAGAATATTATTTTAGTATCACAATAAGTTTATTAATTTTTAGTATCGTAACATGCGTATTTATAATTTGTCAAATTTCTTACTATCAGAATAAGTTTTTTAATTTTTATTATACATCAGAAGTTTCAAAAAACAATTATTAATGTCAGAAAAAAATCTGAGTTTACAACAATAATAAAATTAACATTTCGAATTAACAATAAGATAGTAACATTAACATTAAAATATATAAAATAACATATTAGTTTAAAATATATAGATGATAACAACTTAACTTCATTTCAATACAAGTCCATTACATATTTTATAATTCAAAATTTGGACATACATAAACTGAGAAAATTAAAATAAGACAAAACTATTAAAACCCTAAAGGGACAAGTCCTGATCCTTCATCTCCTGCTTAATATAGGCGACCTCTCGCTTCTTATCAAACATATCATTACGCGCCTTAACCAGCAGTTTTTCCAAATCGTCAAGCCTTGAACGCTCCTTTTTCAAAGTATCATTGATTATTTTTATAATCAAGGTAGCATCTTCATCGGAGATCTCCAATTCACCAAGAAACTCTTCTTGCTTTTCAATCTGCCTTCTCAATTGTTCACAATCTTCCTCAAGCTTTTTAATGAAACCCTGTAACTCCAACATCTATTGCTTAAAAAAAACTTAAAAGCCTTTAGCAGCTCGTCAGAACAAGCGGAGTCTTCCAACCTCTCTAGATTAGGGGTTCTAAAATAATTTTCCATTTTCTTTGTTGTTTGGATGAGAGAAAAATAGAAAAGAAGTGAAAGAAAATAAGAATTATGATGAAAGTGGATTTACACAGACATATATATAGACAAAAAAAATAAATAAATAAATAAATAAATAAATAAATAAATAAATAATTTGTTAACCAAACGCGTATAGTTAATTTTTTGTTACACTTCCCATACAATTAATTACTTTTCAACCGTTACATTAAATAGCAATAAAGAATTTGACAGAAAAAAATCTAATGTTTTTTTCACTTGTGAAAAACAAAAAAAAAATCAAAAGTTAATTTATTTTCACTTCTAACACCTGTCAATCTGACAAGAAGCATATCCTCATGTGGGTATAAATTTTTTAGTATCGAAATAAGGTTATTAATTTTTTAGTATCGGAATAAGTTTATTGTATGTGAGTAAGTTTATTAATTTTTTACTATCGGAATAAGTTTATTAATTTTTATTTATTAAATATCACAGTAAGAATATAGTTTATGCTCTATATCTTATATTGTTAATTTTTTATTTATTAAATATCGCAGTAATTTTTTTTAATATCGCACTAACTTTGCACTATCTTATTCTATACGTTTTACTTATTGATGAGGCGAAAAATGATCCGTTTTTAGGGGGTCATTTAAGCCCGAATTCGAATTTATTTGATCAAATATTGCCCTAAATCGTTCCTTTTGTGATTTTAGGTACTTTGGGAGTGAAATCTGGAAAAGGAAGCAATTCGGACGTTTTTGGAGCATAAAAGTGAAGAAAACGCCAAAGTCTTAATTTTCCATGCTGGGAACAGTGCATGACGGCGTCAAGAGTAGTTCCATAACGGCGTCAAGAGTAAAATTCCATGACGACCCAGAAGAGTTTTGACGGCGTCATGAAGGTAGGGCGTCAAGAGTTAAAGTCATGACGGCCTGGAAATGTGTTGTTCTTGACGGCGTCAAATGTAGATCTAGGCAGTCCGAGGATTGTTTTGGCGGCGAGGTGACGGCGTCACCTATTTGGTCTTGACGCCGTCAGACCCCTTTCCCTATATATAGTTTTCTAATTTTTCACATTTAAAAAGAGAAGTTTTGGGAGAAACCCTAAGTACGATTTTGGTGTAACTTTACAGGTTTTTCAAGGGTTCCAACCCCTTGATACCTTGCATGATTAATCAAGATAAGTGTTCTTCTAATTCAATCAATATGTCTATGTGTTGGTTGTCTATATCATGTTCTTATCTTAATTCCATCATGCTAGGCTAGATCTATCTTGTGTTTGCTTAGATCTAATGAAACCTAGATATTGATTATGTGTTGATTACTTGTTTATTCTTGTCTTGGATGAATGATTTATATGTTAGGCTTAAGAAAACTGGCAGATCTCCAATTGGTAACATGCTTGAACGTCTTAAGAAACATGAACCAACGCGCACTAGGTCTTTATTGGTTGTATTTAATGCATGAGCCACTGTTTACAATCCATATAGTTGTGCTGGGCATGGTGTAGGAGGAGATAAGAGCTCATAGAATTGGGGAGTTATGTGTGCCACCCCATGAATGGTATTAAGGAATACGATCCGTCATCCATGCAATTATAACAAGTAATTAACGTGTAAAAGATATCTAGGGAGTAGTGAAATCTAAGTAAACACATTTTCTCCAATTACTGCTCACAACTTTAGTATAAATTAGTTTATTTTCATTTTCAGTATTTTATTTTGATTGCATCTTAGTATTGGGTTAGTTGATTAGCAACTAATTCCGCCCAAATCCTTCAAACCCGAGATTTTAATTTGCTTTCTATAAAATATAAAAACACAAAAAATAATCACCCCTCACCTTTAGAACTAGTATTTAGGCTTTCTAATCCTAGCGACACTATTCCTAAGCTGAACGATCAATCCCCCAGTACTTGTCACTATACTATACTACAACGATCAGGTACACTGCCTGGTGGGGGTTGTAAGCTTCTCGAGATCCCTCGAGAGGTAAAGCCTGTTGCGATTCCCACGCATCAAGTTTTTTGCGCCGCAGCCCAGGGAATAGTTATTGTCTAGGTTAGAATTTCTTTTTATTAGGTCTACTTGCTAGATTCCTTTCTAGTAAGATTTTATTTTTATTTTTTAGGTTTTCTTTAGTCTATCTCATTTCTTCGTGCGTTTGTTCGTAACTCTTTACCATCCGACATCATGGAAGGTGGTAACATCTTTGAACCCGTCATCCCACCACAACAAAACCCACCACTAGAACCCTTAGGCCCCGAACCTTAGGAGAGTATTCCCGACCTAGCCACCAAGGCTACCGAAACACCATTTAGCTCACCGGAGCCAATGTGACCCCCTTGCGATCCGTCACCATCCGGTTGGTGCAAAGCGGATGTGCATTCCATGGACTTCGTTCCGAAGATCCAAACCAACATCTTAAGGACTTTCTCAAAATCGTAGATTCCATAGACCTAGGTGTTGAAACTAGAGAGACTACCCGTTTACGCCTATTCCAATTCTCTCTACGGGATCAAGCTAGTCAATGGCTTGAGTGTTTACCCGCGGGATCCATCACCACATGGGATGATCTCACCACTCATTTCCTTGCTCAATTTTTCCACCGGGGAGAACTACTAAGCTTAGAAATGACATCTTGATGTTCCAACAACGTCAAAATGAATCTCTTTATGAAGCATGGACTCGTTTCAAGGACTTACTCCAAAAAGTCCCTCATCATGGCATAGATCTTTGGCTCCAAGTCCAAATTTTTTATGACCATATCGACATCTCCACGAGGCGAGCCATTGACCAATCGGCCGGTGGTATGCTACGTGATCTTAGTGCGGAACAATCATGGGAACTCATAGAAGATCTTGCTCTCTATGACAACGAAAGCTGGAATGATCCCCGTGATTTGAACAAAACGGTCAAGGCAATATCTTTGCCTTCGAACAATTCTAGCACTCCCGACCGTAGGATCATGGAACTTGAGGACCAAGTCAAGTTTCTCATGAAATCTTACGAAGCTCCGAAGCCTTCAAGCCAAGTGAACAAAATCACTTCTTCATGCGAATTATGTAGTGGTCCCCATGACACTCGTGATTGTGTGGAACTCCCCGGAACAGCTTTTGCGGACTATGCATCCACACGTACCGACGAAGCGGGAGATAAGTGGTACACTTTCAAGCCCGAGCCAAACACTTACGGTGATTCATACAACCCCTCTTGGAAAAATCACCCAAACCTTAGGTGGAAACAAAATCAACCCAATTCTTCCAATCCGCCTAATCGTTACCAACCAAACGGTCCACCATCCAACCGTACTTTCAACAACAATCCTTTTAACAACTATGGTAGTACCAACAATCTTGAAGGATTGATGTCAAAGTTCATGGCATCTCAAGAAGCTCGCATATCTAAGTTTGAAGCCGATTTCAAACAAAAGCAAAGCGAGATGACCACTAGAATTGATGCATTGTTGAAAGTTCTCAATGACCGAGAAATGGGAGCACTCCCGAGCGACACGGTCAAGAATCCGAAACTAACCGTTAATTCCATATCCTCAGTTTCGTCACCCATTTCGTGTCCACAATACTACTCGGTTAAATCAACGAGCACGTGTTTCAAACAAAACCAAGTTCCCCAAAAGGACCAATCAAATAAAACACCCACTATAGAGCCGGTCAAAAGCATAGTTGAAACACCTCTTACGCAAGACCTTGACGATGAATTCAAAGAACTTCACCTTGAACGCCCCGTCATTGATGTCTTAGCGCGTGCTCCTTACTATAGTGCCCTCCTAGAAAAATATGAGAAGTGTAAGCTAGGTAAAAATGGGACCGCCTTCGTTCAAAACAAGTTGCCTAAAAAGCTTGATGATCCGGGTATATTTGTTTTGCCTTGTAAGATAGGAAGATCCAAAGCTTTCGACACACTAGCCGATTTAGGGTCAAGCCTCAACTTGATTCCCTTATCCTTATTCACCGCTCTTAAGCTAGGAAAGTTAGAAGAAACGGAGGTATTGATAGGGCTAGCGGATGGGAGTATTGCCCACCCGGTTGGAATGATTAAGGATGTAGTTGTTCACGTAGGAAAATTAACTATATTAGCGGATTTTCACGTCCTAGACATGGTTAGTGACACTACATGCCCATTATTGATTGGAAAAGGATTTTTAGCAACCGCTAATGCCATGATAGATTGTAAGGAGTCTAAGATAGCGGTAGGTGAAGGCGATACTTGGTCGGTGTATGATGTAAAGAAGCATAGTTATGATTGTGTTGATGAACCGACACCGCATTGGGTAGAGATGAATAGGAGACCGTCTAGATATGGACCTTGGATAGAAAGGAACTTTATAGGACCTCAATGTCCATTCTATCTAGAAAAAGATTTTGTTGAAAAGACACATTCGGTAGAACAACTCATAGCTAGAGATGAAGAGCTAGACCCCTTAGTCTTTAGGAAGATGATTGAGTTATTAAGCGTAATGCCCATCAACATAGAAAGGAATAAATGGAAAAGAGAGGGAGACAAGTGTAAATGGAGGTGGGACAAGCCACCTAAAGAAGGTGACGGGTCATGGCATATTAGAATGACTTTGTATGATCCGGATGGAGAAAAGTTTGAAAGGTCATACCATACTAAGGAAACCGATAGGAAGTTGAAACCTAAGTTTGATCCCAAAGATGTCCTCAACGAGGAACTCACCCGAATCACGTAGTAACCCATGACCTTGAGTCTAGCTACAAGACTCGTAAATAAAGAAAAGCGCTTCTTGGGAGGCAACCCATGTTTTGTGTGATTTTATTTGTTTGTTTGTTATTTGCTTCCGTATGCATGCTTTATTTTTATTGTTGGTAGATCATGTTTCTAAACTAAAATGTGGAAATACTTTACTTTGTTGTTTTGGCCTAGTCTTAACTCCACCTAAAGGTATTTTTGCAAAAGATAAGTGTAAGGGGAAACCCCAAATATGTTTTTAAGAAACAAACCGATCATGATTCTCCACAATATTAAATGAACATGTATATTCGTATTTGTTAAAGTCAAATGCTTGTATTGAGACATAATGAAGTTTTGCAGGATTTTCCAGGAAGTAGGACCAAGTTTTTCCAGAAATTTTCTGGAAACTTAACATAAGAATTTCTGCAGGTCAATTCTGACGTCGTCAGGAGTTTACTCTTGACGGCGTCAGGAGTTAAAATCTGGAAATTTTACCGGTTTTGTTTTTCTAACGGAGTCTTATGGTTTTTGTGAATTATTAAGTTTTATAATCTCCAGGAGATCTGCAAACTTCATTCTACAAGCATTATATCTTATCTTGTTTTCTAGGATTTAGTAACTTATATAGGATGCCGCCGATTTTACGCGAGGTTGTCTTGTCTATTTTGTCAGGTTTTACAGGTTATGTATGACAAGAAGATGATTTATATTCTGGAAGGGAAGCTTTGATTGTTCATTTCCTTGGAGGAAGATTTAACCTGGCCATCCTATTATCCATACCGAGCGAATCAGGGGAGTATTTGATTTCATTCTCTTTACTTTTTCACTTTTACATTCTTTACTCGAACATTGGGGACAATGTTCATCTTAAGTGTAAGGGGAGGGTAAAAAGATGATACCTGACATATGCACTTTCGCTTGAGTTTGTTTTGTTCAATGGTAGATGTGTAATAAAACTATGAGAAATATTTATTAGTGCAATTTTAGCGCCAAATTTAAAATTTTTTACAACATTTAGGAGTGAAACTTTAGCCATAGCAAGCGTCTCATGGATAGGAGATTGTATGACTAGCACATAACCGTATATTCAGAAAAATTTTCCACCTAAATATGTGAGGTTCACCTTTAGATTTGATAGGAAAAGCATTTACTATTAGTGCTTATGAGTGTACCGGTAGCATTTAGATTCTAGAACTTGCGTTAGTGATGCATCCCGAGACCGCTAGTGAGACTACATTCGTGTAGTAGGATTTACTACATGATAAGAGGCATTAGGATCACCCTTGTGTTAAACCCGTATCATAATTACTTGACCATTTAAGTCATATTGTTTGGCTAGTTAAGTCAACTAATTTTTCCCACACCCTTAGCGTTGTACTCATTTTTAGTACACGAAACCCCTAGTACACCCCTCCGAGCCTATCTTTTCGTTTCTAACTTTAAGCATCTTACTTAAAGGACGAATTTGTTACACCCCACTTAAATGTATAACCAAATCGCCTTAGCCTTCCGTGTATGCGCTCATTTTTAGTGCATTATTGTTATTTGTTAAACCCTAAGTTAACTTTCTAATTGATTACATGGTTGCTAAGTCTAGTCATATCCTTGTACATATTGTTTTGGGATGATTGGGACTCATGGGTAAGTACTTATTTTATGGAGTAATGGGGAAGAACATCATTTATTACCCCCATATGTACGTTAATCTTAAAAGTACTCCAAGTGTTTTGATTTTCTTAATTCGAGTCATTAGACTAGTTAATTGTAAAGTATGTAAAGATTCAAGTGTAAGGGGAACGTAATCCCCTATGATGTATTATTTTGGATGGTAGGGTAAGAGTGTATGCAAAAAAAAAAAAAAAAAAAAAAAAAAAAAAAAAAAAAAAAAAAAGAGAGAAAAAAAAAACATACGGACTACCATCCCTTTTTATTCTATGTTCATTTTATGTTTTTGTTATTTCTCGTTTATTAGCTTAAGTCGAGTCTAGTCTTGGCTTAGCAACGCCATATTGTACATGTAACTAACCAAGATTGTTAACTCGCCACCAGTAAAACTTCCTTTATCCAACAAAACCGTGTATTTCATATCCCTACACCTAACATTACAACCCTTTAAAAGACCTCTTTGATAGTTTATCCTAAGTTTATTAATTTTTAGAGTCGGAATAAGTTTATTAATATTTTAGTATCGGAATAAGTTTATTAATTTGTCAGAATGTTTGTCAAAGAATATTATTTTAGTATCACAATAAGTTTATTAATTTTTAGTATCGTAACATGCGTATTTATAATTTGTCAAATTTCTTACTATCAGAATAAGTTTTTTAATTTTTATTATACATCAGAAGTTTCAAAAAACAATTATTAATGTCAGAAAAAAATCTGAGTTTACAACAATAATAAAATTAACATTTCGAATTAACAATAAGATAGTAACATTAACATTAAAATATATAAAATAACATATTAGTTTAAAATATATAGATGATAACAACTTAACTTCATTTCAATACAAGTCCATTACATATTTTATAATTCAAAATTTGGACATACATAAACTGAGAAAATTAAAATAAGACAAAACTATTAAAACCCTAAAGGGACAAGTCCTGATCCTTCATCTCCTGCTTAATATAGGCGACCTCTCGCTTCTTATCAAACATATCATTACGCGCCTTAACCAGCAGTTTTTCCAAATCGTCAAGCCTTGAACGCTCCTTTTTCAAAGTATCATTGATTATTTTTATAATCAAGGTAGCATCTTCATCGGAGATCTCCAATTCACCAAGAAACTCTTCTTGCTTTTCAATCTGCCTTCTCAATTGTTCACAATCTTCCTCAAGCTTTTTAATGAAACCCTGTAACTCCAACATCTATTGCTTAAAAAAAACTTAAAAGCCTTTAGCAGCTCGTCAGAACAAGCGGAGTCTTCCAACCTCTCTAGATTAGGGGTTCTAAAATAATTTTCCATTTTCTTTGTTGTTTGGATGAGAGAAAAATAGAAAAGAAGTGAAAGAAAATAAGAATTATGATGAAAGTGGATTTACACAGACATATATATAGACAAAAAAAATAAATAAATAAATAAATAATTTGTTAACCAAACGCGTATAGTTAATTTTTTGTTACACTTCCCATACAATTAATTACTTTTCAACCGTTACATTAAATAGCAATAAAGAATTTGACAGAAAAAAAATCTAATGTTTTTTTCACTTGTGAAAAACAAAAAAAAAAAATCAAAAGTTAATTTATTTTCACTTCTAACACCTGTGAATCTGACAAGAAGCATATCCTCATGTGGGTATAAATTTTTTAGTATCGAAATAAGGTTATTAATTTTTTAGTATCGGAATAAGTTTATTGTATGTGAGTAAGTTTATTAATTTTTTACTATCGGAATAAGTTTATTAATTTTTATTTATTAAATATCACAGTAAGAATATAGTTTATGCTCTATATCTTATATTGTTAATTTTTTATTTATTAAATATCGCAGTAATTTTTTTTAATATCGCACTAACTTTGCACTATCTTATTCTATACGTTTTACTTATTGATGAGGCGAAAAATGATCCGTTTTTAGGGGGTCATTTAAGCCCGAATTCGAATTTATTTGATCAAATATTGCCCTAAATCGTTTCTTTTGTGATTTTAGGTACTTTGGGAGTGAAATCTGGAAAAGGAAGCAATTCGGACGTTTTTGGAGCATAAAAGTGAAGAAAACACCAAAGTCTTAATTTTCCATGCTGGGAACAGTGCATGACGGCGTCAAGAGTAGTTCCATGACGGCGTCAAGAGTAAAATTCCATGACGACCCAGAAGAGTTTTGACGGCGTCATGAAGGTAGGGCGTCAAGAGTTAAAGTCATGACGGCCTGGAAATGTGTTGTTCATGACGGCGTCAAATGTAGATCTAGGCAGTCCGAGGATTGTTTTGGCGGCGAGGTGACGGCGTCACCTATTTGGTCTTGACGCCGTCAGACCCCTTTCCCTATATATAGTTTTCTAATTTTTCACATTTAAAAAGAGAAGTTTTGGGAGAAACCCTAAGTACGATTTTGGTGTAACTTTACAGGTTTTTCAAGGGTTCCAACCCCTTGATACCTTGCATGATTAATCAAGATAAGTGTTCTTCTAATTCAATCAATATGTCTATGTGTTGGTTGTCTATATCATGTTCTTGTCTTAATTCCATCATGCTAGGCTAGATCTATCTTGTGTTTGCTTAGATCTAATGAAACCTAGATATTGATTATGTGTTGATTACTTATTTATTCTTGTCTTGGATTAATGATTTATATGTTAGGCTTAAGAAAACTGGCAGATCTCCAATTGGTAACATGCTTGAACGTCTTAAGAAACATGAACCAACGCGCACTAGGTCTTTATTGGTTGTATTTAATGCATGAGCCACTGTTTACAATCCTTATAGTTGTGCTGGGCATGGTGTAGGAGGAGATAAGAGCTCATAGAATTGGGGAGTTATGTGTGTCACCCCATGAATGGTATTAAGGAATACGATCCGTCATTCATGCAATTATAACAAGTAATTAACGTGTAAAAAATATCTAGGGAGTAGTGAAATCTAAGTAAACACATTTTCTCCAATTACTGCTCACAACTTTAGTATAAATTAGTTTATTTTCATTTTCAGTATTTTATTTTGATTGCATCTTAGTATTGGGTTAGTTGATTAGCAACTAATTCCGCCCAAATCCTTCAAACCCGAGATTTTAATTTGCTTTCTATAAAATATAAAAACACAAAAAATAATCACCCTTCACCTTTAGAACTAGTATTTAGGCTTTCTAATCCTAGCGACACTATTCCTAAGCTGAACGATCAACCCCCCGGTACTTGTCACTATACTATACTACAACGATCAGGTACACTGCCTGGTGGGGGTTGTAAGCTTCTCGAGATCCCTCGAGAGGTAAAGCCTGTTGCGATTCCCACGCATCACTTATTTATATTAATAATATTAAATAAAATAATATTTCTTAATAGACACCTGTCCATCTGACTAGAACCTTATCCTTATGTGGGTATAAATTTTTTAGTATCGGAAAAAGTTTATTAACATTTTATTATCGGAATAAGTTTATTAATTTTTAGTATCGGAATAAGTTTATTAATTTTTTAGTATCGGAATAAGTTTATTAATTTTTATTATACATTAGAAGTTTCAAAAATCAATTATTAATGTCAGAAAAAAATCTTAGTTTACAACAATTATAAGTTTATTAATTTTTAGTATCGGAACAAGTTTATTAATATTTTATTATCGGAATAAGTTTATTAATTTTTTAGTATCGGAATAAGTTTATTAATTTTTTAGTATCGGAATAAGTTTATTAATTTTTATTATACATCAGAAGTTTCAAAAATCAATTATTAATGTCAGAAAAAAATGTTAGTTTACAACAATTATAAAATTAACAAGTTATAAAGTAACTGCAACATTATAATAGTAACAATAATATAGTAAACATTTCAAATTAACAATAACATAGTAACATTAACATTAAAAAAATATATAAAATAACATAATAGTTTAATAACAGATAACTGAATTTCAATAACACAACAAAATTTCAATAACTTTTAATTGTTCCATCAGTCAAATAATTTTAGCTTTTTTATTTCTTTCTTCGAATTCTGATGCAGCCTTGTCAAGTATTTCTATCTCTTCAAATGTCATGAAATATGGATCTTTAATATCTGAAATTTACTTATCTTTGAAAGAGTATCGCTAACTTTCGGACACAATTCCCCATATTTAGGCTTCAAATCAAAAAAACGAATAGTGTCTTGAAGATTTCCAGCAGCTTTATCAACAATTTGTTTAACCTTGTCGAGGAAAGTTTCATGTAACTGTTCAAAAATGTAGTTAAATATCGAATATTTAACAATAACAATCAAAAAATTAACAACAATAATCAAATATTAATGTATCTGCTCAAAAAAGTAAAGATATATTTCAACAATACCTGTTGTTTATCTTCATTTAAGATATCAAATCTTATTGTAGTTTTCCAAATAATTGCATCTTTAACATCTTGCATCTCTTCTTCTAAACTTCTAAGATTGTTCAACAAGAGACAAATATTTGTTGTGTCAAATGAATTAGGTCCACATGTTAAGTAACAAATTGTCTCAGATATCAAAGATATTGCAGACTTTGTCTCTTCTTTGACTTTTGTCATACATTTTCCATTTGCATCTTATAAAGTAACATGTATTCATTTTCAGAATCATCTTCATCATCTGTATTTAAAATAAGAAAAAATGTTAATATCGGAATATATAACCTTATATGTCGTTAGCTGTTATAATTTCACAGTAAGTGTCATATTGATTACTAACATAATAATGATATAATCAATTAATAGGTATGAAATTGTCCATTGTAAATGCAGATAAAAGAAAAAATATTAATATCAAAATACCTATCCTTGAATGTGAATTAATATCACACAAGGTATCATAATTATATCAATATCGGATTAGGTATCGTCAATAGATATTAATATTTTTTCTATCAGAATAGGCCTGATATTAATCTTTTCAAAATATGTTTTTTCAGAATATATAACATTTCAGAATACCTATCATAGAAATGCAATTAATATCAGAATATTTATCATATAAATGCAATTAATATCACAGTAGTTATCTTAAAGACTATTAATTTCAGAATAACTTTTTTGAAATGCAGAATACATATTTGTAATTCTAAAAAACAAAACAGATTAAATTAACAGTTCATAATGAGAATTACTCGTTTTTTAATAATAAAAATCTTAGTATCGTAGTAGCAATCATACTGATGTACTGTTATCAGAATACATATAGTTAAATCGTATAATAACAATATGAAAAAATTAAGAATACCTTCTTTAATTTCTGCAAATCTTACTTTCCTTAAATTCATTATCGATAAATCTGATTTTTTTTTTTTTTTTTTTTGAATTTTTGTGTTTTTTTTGAAGCAAGATCTATACCGATATTATCTTATTAGTGTAAACGTTTTGGAGTATTTACGAAAATGCCACCGCGTTTTTTTTAATCTTAGATGAGATGAACGGATGATCGTGTGGTCCACATTCATCCGTACCATCCGCACTAAAAATGTGAAACGCACCCGATCCCTTCCCTATATATATATATATATATATATATATATATATATATATATATATATATATATATATATATATATATATATATGTATATATACATATATGTACATATATATATATATATATATATATATATATATATATATATATATATATATATATATATATATATATATGTACATATATATATATATATATATATATATATATATATATATATATATATAGATCTAGATATATATATATATATATATATATATATATATATATATATATATATATAGATATAGATCTAGATACATATATATATATATATATATATATATGTATCTAGATCTATATCTATATATATATATATATATATATATATATATATATATATATATATATATATATATACATAATATGTATATATATATATATGTATATATATATATATATATGTATATACACACGTTATTTTTTTCACTTTCTTACGGTTTCTTCTGTATTCATACGTTTTCTTTCGTTTTCATACGATTTCGTCCGTTTTTATACGTTTATGAATATCACAATTGATATTCTTAATATCACAAGTGATATTCTGAATATCACTCAAAATCACTTGTGATTTTAGGAATATCAATTGTGATTTTTAGAAACGTATGAATGCAGACGATGAAATAAGAAAACGAACGAATACGTATGAAAGCATAAAAACACGTATAAAAATGGACGAAAACTATCAAAAACGTATAAAATCTGCTGAAAACGTATGAAAACGGGTGGAAATGTCTAAAAACGGATAAATATATACATAAACGGACGAAAACGTATGAAAACAGACGAAAAAGGATGAAAACGTATAAAAACAGACCAAAACGTCTGAAAACGAACGAAAAAGTATAAAAACAGATGAAAGCGTCTGAAAACAGACGAAAACTTAAAAAAACAACGAAAACGTATGAAAACGGGCAAAAACATCTGAAAAAGTATAAAAACTACCGAAAACATATGAAAACGGACGAAAACATCTGAAAAAGGACAAAAATGTATAAAAACGGACGAAAACGTATGAAAACGGACAAAAATGTCTGAAAACGAACGAAATCTTATAAAAACAGACGAAAACGTATGAAAGCAGACGATAGCGTATAAAAAAGGATGAAAACGTCTGAAAAGAGATGAAAACGTCTAAAAATGGACGAAAACTTAAAAAACCTATGAAAACGGATACAAACATATGAAAACGGATGAAAACGTAAGAAAATGGACGAAAACGTATGGAAGTGTAATAAAGTGAAAAAAAGCATGAATTTATTAAAAAAAAATAAAAAATAAAAAATAAAAAAAAAGGTGAATTAAAAAATGATTTAATAAAACGTGAATTAAAAAAAATAGTTAAAAAAAAGTTAAAAAAAAAGACATGGGCCTACATATTAAATTTTAGGTTAATCCCACCATTAGATCAAACTATATGGATAGCGAAGATTTGTCCCTGAATACGCAACAAAAAATTAGTCCAAAAATTAACTTTTTTCTCGTTAGACCAAATCTTTTATAAAATAAAACAAAACCCCTATTGGGAATTTTTCATTTCAAAAAAATGGATTCATACCTTATTTAGTGATAATTTTGTTTAAAAAAAGATTATTTTCTTATTAGGTAACATTTTATATTTATCCATAACACAAGTAGAAGATAAATACAAAAAATATAGATAAGATGGATTCATACCTTATTTAGTAATAATTTTATTTAAAAGAAAAGATTATTTTCTTATTAGATAACATTTTATATTTATCAATAACACAAGCAGAAGATAAATACAAAAAATATAGATAAGATGCAATTAATAATAGGATTAAAATTTTTAAATAATTATCTTTAATAATAAAAAACTGCAATTAAATATCATAAATCAAACAAAACAAAGATTAAATTATTTATTTTTTAATAAATAAAAATATGTGATTCAAAAAAATTTTAAAAACCCGCCCACGGTCATTATAAGTAGTAGTTTTGATTAAAGAGCAATCCACAATTGAAAAAATATCTTCAATTCATATATGGGTCGGTGAGGTGGCACCTTGGTTTTCCAGCCTAGGGAAATTGTTATACACAAGCCTTCTTTCCCCTTTTATTTCCTGTTTCTGTGATGATAAAATTATGTTTTCCTTGGTATACTACTTGCTCCCTCAGTTTGAAAATCGCAATGTTTGATAATGCTTTTGCCTAATGTGACATGTCCAAGATGGCCTTGAATTATGATTAAGTAAACTAGTATAATATGTATCCGTTATTTGTTTTGATTACAAAGAGTAAATTGGAAATTTAACACTAAAACTTGCCTAAAGATGAAATTTAGAATTTTCACGGGACATCACAAATTGGAATCAATAATTTTGTACATTTGGACTTTTGTACCCTTTAATAATGGTTTTACACGAATTATGTTCCACATTCTGGCCGATCAATGAGGGCTCCAAGCAAGTGGGTTCTGATACCCTTTAAGAATGCATTTTGTGTTGTTTTCTACAAGTTTTGGGTTCACAAACATTGATTTTGCATCCTTCTATGACCCATGGGCAACCATGACTTAGCATTCACTACAAGAAAAATGTCTTTTAGTGACACACAAAAAGTGTCAGAAAATGTCAAAAAAAGTGTCACTAAATCCTTTTTCTTTTCACCTTCACTTATAAAAAGTGTCATTAAAAATCCAGGCGGTAAAAGTATATACTGACAAAGTTTTCTGACACTTAATAGTGTCAGGAAAGGTTGAGACTTTTTCTTACACTTACATCTGTCAGTATAGATATGTATCTATTGTATACATATATGCATTTTAAGCTGCTTTATTTATCCAAAATATACACATGAAAAACTAGTAATTAATAACAAAAAACTGAGATTGAAACCTATTATTAGTTCAACCATAAGTCGATATAAACCAAGTATAAATAATTCTTTGAGCTAAACATGCTGTGAAACTAATCTCAACAAAGTACCTAAGTTGATATAACTTTTCCAAAAAGTTCTCAAATTCCTTGTGTCGGATCTTTCTGCTTCACAATTGACTCCTCGAACAATATCTACATAGTAAACCAAACACATCATCAACATTGATCATCGTGAAAAAAAAAAAGGCAAGCAAGTAGAATAAGATACGTATAGCTTTCACACCAGCACCTTGTACATATGCAATAGCTGCAGAAGTAAACAGTCCAGACTCCCCGACCACGTAAATTTTAAAAATATGAGAATTAACATGTCAAAATTGAGCAAAAAAAAAAGCCATTTCCTCCATATACATATTGCACTTACTATTATGCACACTAATAGATTGCACAACGGCTTGTAACATTATGATATACGTACCATCCGATCCATTTTTTGAGGAGTATATAACAGTAGTGGGGTGCGAAATGAAAGAAACCAGGTCAACCCCATGCATTACCTGTGAACGCGCCAGAATAACAAAGAAACTAACTTTCATAGTAACAATCTAGGCAAGACAGTGAGTACCTGTGAACTCAGAGTTTAACAAGGAAGTTTCCCTAAGCAGTGGCTCTTTTATTTCCAGCAAAGCATTATAGGTAGCATAGTATTTATGATTTCACTGAAGCTTTCCCTGTGCATTAACAAAACAGACAGGAAAAAGTATTAAGAAAGATAAGTTGATATCCTATTGGAAAAATGATGCACTGATCAAAAGAAAATGTATTTGACATACCTGGATGTGAGCATTAAGTTCTGAAAGCCGACATTCATACCTGCAAAATACACATGCTTTTCACCTTTAGCAAAATATATTATGTTGACAATTTTCTAAATTGATCAATTAAAGAAATATATATACATATATATATATATATATTAGGTTTTACCTTTAGTATTGTTTTTAATCTATGCACAATTCCAGGACCAATTGACGTTTCATTAGCATTCAAACTGAAATCCTTTGAGTAAAGTCTGATTCACAGATGGTTCATCCAATTCGTTGTCAGACAAATCATCAGAATCTGAGAGTAATTCATGATCTTGGAATGAAGGTGTCGGCAGACTGCAATGATGAAGAATGCCATTTACTAGTGTTCCAGTAGCGTTTCCAGGTGCCGGATAAACAACCTTAAGATGAAATTCGAGTTTAGAAGACAAAACTGATACAGCAACCATACAGAAATAGAGATGGCAATTGCAACCCATTTACAAATGAGTCGATATGAAAAATGTTTTTATACCTCAAGCGGGTCAGATAGGTCAAAATTGGCTAGAAGGTGAACATACTAAACAGGTTGAAGGTTACCCAAAGTCTCTTTTTAACTCATACAAACTCATAGATCATTTTATCCAAGATTTGAAAGTAATATAGATAATGGAAGAAAAAAGTGCTACTGGGTCAACCTAACAAGGCCCGACCTGTTTTGACCCATAGTTTAAAAACACCATTTCAACCCAAATATGTTACCCAACCTGCACGAGCTGCTATCTTGCCACCACAAGTATAAATCAGCTTAGTAGTCACAATTAACGTCATGATTTTCAAGTTTCAAACCTATAATAAGAGGCTCAAAACAAGTAAATTAACCAATCTATGAAAGCAAATGAAGTTGAGAAAGGGGTGTCATTACCATGTGTGCAGGCTTATTAACAACCAACACGTGATCATCTTCATAAACAATATCTAAAGGTATATCCTCTCCTTCAGCCTTCAAGGGTTGCAACTCCGATATCGAGCATTCAACCTTATCACCATGTCTTACCACATGTGAGGCCTAAAACAGAATTATGCACCAAAATATTTGAAAAAGTATATGGACCACAACAATGAAAAGAAAAGTAGCACTAACCGCAACAGGCTTTTTGATTCCCTGAAGGTGCCCCTTTCCGACAACTGCAACCATAGAATCATGCTCTTTAGCAACGGAGAGTAACCTGCTCGACATGTACCTACAATGAAAAGAAAAAAAATATATAAAAAAAAAAAAGTTAGAATGAAGTAGTATAACCATCATTTTATAATCTTGTTGCAGGGTAACCGTTGTACTCTGCTAAAACTATAAAAAATAGAGCACTAAACCATAACATACGACTTAACTGGTCATCAATAAAATGTCTAACTTACACTTGTATAACGACAAAGTATGTGAAATGGGACATGATTCTTAGTTACACAATAGGGGCAACAAGTATACAATTAGATATTACCTACAATAAAATAATAACTACATAAATTTATACTTATCATAGTAGGATACTCTCATCTCTTGAATTAAAATTGACACCATGTCTATGTTGTTTGTCTCGTTCATCTGAAAACAACAAAAAGTATATGTTAAATTACTGAAGTCCGAAAAAACAGTTGCTACAACCAAATAGAATGATAAATAACAACTGAGAAGGAAAGAATAAGCACCCGGTTTCTGATTGGCAGGGACATATTAATCAAGGGTGGAGGAGAACACCTTATCTACTTTGAGCACAAGATGTAGGAAGGTGGCCAACGATAAAACCAGTGCAGCAAGCATTAATAATACACTTAGGGCGGTTTGAATCCTTCTCAATTTATATCAAATCTGTTGATTTTAATAATTTAGCCCCTGACCTAGACCATGCATGGTCTGAATGAATATAATTTGTGTCAACCACATAGAGCATATCTGAATGAACTTAAACTAGAAAAATGACGGTCTAATAGCAGGGTCATTTGACTCGTAAAACAAAACCTACATTTGCGAGAACCACTAATACTAACAGTGGCCATACGAAGCTGTTTAACCAGCACTTTTTACACTTAAAGCAAACCAATCACGACCACTTCCCATTAGTTTAAGGCCCTGCATTATCATGTGACCTATGGTCCATACGGTTTAGAATGCCTACCCCCATACATAAGCTCAAGTTAATAGCTCATTCAAAAGCCATAAAAACGATATTATAAGCTTATCAAATGTTCAATAAGCTCATAAAGCCTAACAAATAAGCTAATTGCTCCTACACTACACTTTACACATTGGAGTACATGCATCTAGAAACCGTGCACAAATAAGCTCATTCTCTTACCTACGGTTACTAAAGATAAAGTTGTACATCAAAATTTCTATTGCATCTAGAATACTCTTTGTGTTGTAATCTAAATGCACAATATTAATGTGCTCACTTCATGTACCTACAAAAGCTGATTTACTCATTGACTAAAAATGTTACTTAGATTTATAAACAATAAGCAGTTTGGAACATCAACACACAAACACAACTGATACGCAAATACACAGATGCACACTTCAAATGTCATTCTTTCTGTTTACAAAACCTCTAATTCAAAGAAAGGAAATATACGATAATTGAGCTTACAGTTATATGTAATGTGGGTGCCAAAAAGTTATATGCTCAACATCACAACTGCAGTGATAATGGTCTAGTGTCTCTCCAGTCTCCACTCCCTCTACCCATATATGGTCTAGCCTTTCACTTGGCATGTTATTTTGGTAACCATTGTTTCAGAGCTGTATCTTATTTCACTCATCTTTATTCAGGTAACTAACTACTGTTGGCATGGGAAAAATAGTTCACTGTGCTGTTTTTGATTCACAGACAATTAGCAGTAGAAGCATCAGCGATCAATGTCAATAAAAGTGTTTGTGCAAGCTTTATCTAACCTTATGCAATACATGTTAACAACTTACACAACATCCCTATAACACATGATCTGATATACCTACTGTGATACCCATCTCATTTATGCACAACACTATTCTAGAAAGCTTGGTAGTCAGATAATAACAACAATCACAACAATAACAATATGATCAAACTCAAATTTCCTTGCTCTTAATCTAGTATAAACAAATTTAAAACAGTCAAAGCAGAAAACCATATAATATGCACGTCTTCAATAACATTAATTTCCAATCCTCATCAACTTTACACAAGTCTTTGGGTAACCTCTATATAAGTTTCTACCAGATAGATAATAAAAGGCCTTAGCGACATGGCTACTGGCTAAAGCACAACTAAAAACTGTCATAATAATCTCATCTCTGCAGAACAGCATCTTAATAGGTTTGCTAGTCCATCAACATTCCAAGTAATATAATAACTACCCTTACTATTACAAAAATGAACAATCAGTATTTCAACAACATCAAACTCAATTTTCCTCGTTGTTTTCTGACACAAACAAAATTGGTGGCCTAGTGATAAGGTGGCCTGAAGGTCTTAGAAAAGACCCGAGTTCAAACCTCACTCGATAAACATCTTGGGACGGCCAGGGAAAATTCCGTAAACGTGCACAGAATTCTATACAACAATCAATCTCCACTAACCGCTTGCACCTACCTACCTACCTACCTACGGCTAGTTTTGCCAAACATAGCACGCATTCAAGTAACTATTTAACTAGCATATTATGTTTAAACACACGTATCTGAAACGCTATTAGAAGCTACAATTTGTAATTATAGTTACAACTACACCTAACAAACAGTTACAACTACACCTAACAAACATAGCACGTGTACGAGTAACTAACAAACAAAATAGCTTAATAAATCCTATCAGAATGAGCTTATTAAGTTGAGCTTATTTGAAGTTAAGCTTATTAAGTTGAGCTTATTTGAAGTGGAGCTTAATAAATCCTATCAGAATGAGCTTAACAAACAAATATCGCAATAACAGATATCAACTTCATAAGCTCAACTTCATAAGCTTAACAGATATCACAATACGTCATTAACTTCATAAGCTTAACAGATATCACAATAAATACCTAATTGAGTGACGATGATGAGCTTCGATTAAACCATAACGGTGAGCTTCGACTAAACCAAAACGGTGAGCTTCGACTAAACCATAACGGTGAGCTTCGATTAAACCCTAACAGTGACGATTTGGGGAAAACGATTTGGTAAAGTGATTTGGGGAAAGTGAGAGCGAGGGGAAAATGATTTGGGGGAAATGATTTTAAAGGTCAAATAAGATAGAGACTGATAGTGTGATAATCGAATAGTTTTATTAATTGTGTAATAGTTAGGAGTTAATGGAGTTAATAAAAGGTCAAATCGAATAGTTTTATTAAATATTAGTAGTAAAGTTTTTATAAAACTAGTCATTCAGACCCGTGCGTTGCACACGGGTTCTATCTAAGTGTTCATAGTGTAATGTTCAGCACTAATTTTCATCATGTTTGAAACTATCATGTTTTGGTGATGGTAGGATTTTGTTGGGCTTTATCTAGATGTTCATAGCGTAATGTTTGTGTAAATATACAACAATCTATAACTCGTGCTGTCTCGTGACAATTTTGTTGATTGTTAGAAAAATTTTGTTAATGTTTACGCAACGACAATTATTTTGTTGATTTATAGTTTAGTTCTTTTAGTTGTGCTTCTTCACTTTTTTATATGTTTTGTGCGGCACTAATTTTGGTGCTGCTATAGGATTTAGGTAAATGCTTGTTGCGCGATGTGTTTTAAAGGTTGTCATTTAAACCAAATTAATTATAATTAGTACAACTTGCATTTAAATTTGTTTTGTAAAGAGTACTATAAACATTACAAATTACTCAAATTTAAAGAAAATTATGCATGCATTATAGTAAGTAGTAGAGGTTATATTAAAAGACTTTTATATCCTTATTTAATAATTACATTCTTTTAATATTCATTTACCTTTTTGTCATTTTACTTTATCAATCATGATAAGCTAAACCAGACACTTAAGAGGCTAAGAGCATGATCAATGTATCAAGTCATAAAAAGATTTGATAGATTTATCTCTATAAATGCTAAAGTTAAGCTTTTTTCAGAATTTCATGATGGCTATTAACTATTTGTAAATTAAGCATAAAATAAGTTCAAAACTTGTTTAACATATGAAGCCTTTATGTCACTCGTATCCATGTACTTAACATATATAAGTTAGTAATGGCAATATTCATATGAGATTAGTGTTTTAAATTTCATTAAATTATCATACTCATGGCTGCTAGCCATATAATGTTATTGATCGTGTCCATTGCACCGTAATTTATGTTACACTTTTTACTGGCAGATGGAGAAAAACAAAACAACTTCATAATGATTATAGATGTCCATTAAATTAAATTGACAAAATTTATTGATATATAAGAGTAGACAACCCTAATACACTAAGTGACAAAACTTTTACTATGCATAGAATGTATGGATGAATGAATAGATATTGACATCAATCCACTAATTCAATTAAGAAACATTAAAATTATCAAAATGTCGAATGAGTTCTCAACTCTGTTATCTACAAATCTACAATAGGTCCCTGCTAATTATAATGATTTATTTGATTGCAAAAACATACATCTTCTGTATCTAATGCATCTAACACTTCATATTCATCTTCCTGGTAACCGAACCATTTCATTTATGTTCCAACAAACACTTTGTATTCAACTTCATCACTTCTTGCAATTAAACATGGCGCGGTTGTACATATTTGGATTCAATCTTGAAGTCTCACATTTATTATTCGTCCAACATTACATAAGGTATAGTTAACAACTTAATATATGCATAAAGTTAAATCACAAAACTTTGATAATACACTATCATTATTGGCAACTTAAGGATTCTTTTTCCTCATCCTCCATTGCAGTGAAACAAACAATCGTTGCGACCACAATATTATGATATTACTTAGGCTAATATTTTTGATTTCTCAACCACATATATATTTTTCCAAAAACTAATTTCTCACTCTTGAGACGTCGAGTATGTATACACTCCGGATCCAATAACTGCAAAGATAAACCGCACTTAATAATTGATGAAAATATATAATGAACTTGATGCGTTAATTCGAAGGGTTATTTAAGCTCACTTTGTTAACTTTTTTATCTTGGACAAAAACTATATAAATTTCTGCATGCTCCAAGATAAAGTTTACCGCCCTGCCACTATTCAGAAAAACAATAATAATAAATAATCAATCTTTGAATCAAGATTTACAAATGGTTGAGTAAGAAATATAAAAGGATGATAAAAATGAAGTTACCAATGGTATCATAAAGAGGTACACAAATCAAACTTTATGCATTGCAAGCCTACTCATAGAATAAACCACGAAAATGATCATATTGTGTATATATACTCAGTAATAAACATGGGCTGACTAATCGAGTTAAAATTAAAATCGACCTCCATTGCTATAATCCATTGAGGGCACAACACAACAACTTACACCTATACGACTATACATTCAACAACATGTATTTCTCTTCTAATCGACTACTCATATACAATGACTAAAATGAGACTGAGGATATGAATTTAACCTTCTAAGAACCTACCAATGGCATGTGTGCAACCATCCGTTTCATGTTTGAAAGCATGGCCAACTCACATTCCCACACAACTCTTTATATAATGGTTTAGTTTGATTTCCTTGTAAGTTGTAACTCATGGGAGGCAAAGAGATTGGGGTTTATAATCGTTGGTTTTCTTATATTAATGACATTCCCATAACTCCAACAACACTTCAACTTCAATAATCACTCTTCATATTCTTACATTCAATTCACCCATGTTGACTCTTGCATATGGTACCATCAATTAATGAAACATTTATTATGAGCACTTTGCATTTATAAGACTACTTAAGCTTTTAGTATATAAGATTTGTTAAAAAATTTGAAGGGTAAAAGCCTATGTTTTAGAAACCGTTTTTTTAATTGACCCAGCCGAGCCATCGGGTCAGTCACGGTTCAATTGGGTTGTTTGCTCAAACCGAAACCTAACCGAACCGGTTCGGTTTAGATGGTTTATGTGTGTTTTTTTCCTTTGGCTCAAACCGAACTGAGCCAAACCGAATCCGAAACCAGAAATATGTAAAGCAGAAAACCAAACCGAGTAAGGTTGGTTCGGTTTGGGTTGGACCAATTCGTTTTGGTTTTCAATTGATTTAATACACTTGAAATCTAACAATCTTGTAAACAAAAACGAGCCGTGTATTTACATTTTTCAACAAGTACAGATACAAGTTAGACTTTCATAACATTTTTTTTACAGATACAAGTTAGACTTTCATAACATTTTTTTTACAGATACAAGTTAGACTTTCATAACATTTTTTTTAATAACAACTACGCTTTTGCTCACACTTTTTAAAAAAGTGTGGGTAAAAGTAAGATTATTACTTACACTTTTCGAAAAATGTGAGTAAAACTACATTTTTTTCTCACACTCTACATAAAGTGTGTGTAAATTAGACTTTTGCTCACACTTTTTAAAAAGTGTGGGTAAAAGTAAGACTATTACTTACACTTTTCAAAAAGTATGATTAAAACTACACTTTTTCTCACACTCTACGTAAAATGTGTGTATAAATTAGACTTTTGCTCACACTTTTTAAAAAGTGTGAGTAAAAGTAAGACTAATACTTACACTTTTTAAAAAGTGTGTATAAATTAGACTTTTGCTCACACTTTTCTAAAAGTGTAGGCATAACTATATTTTTGCTTACATTTTATGTAAAGTGTGGGTACTTACACTTTTTGAAAAGTATGGGCAAAACTAAATTTTTGCTTACATTTTTATTTGAAAGTGTAAGTGAACAATTACTCTCACTTACACTTTTTGTGTGTGTCATTAAAAATTGTTTCGCTAAAAAACACTTTTTTTGTAGTGTAAAAAGCCATTAGACGACATATGTATCCTACTTTATACCATCGAATACCATTTTGTATTCTTTATGGATAGAATTTATAGTTATCAGTTTAATATCATTAAACTTTAACACAAGCTATCCGGTCACTCGATATTTATCATATTTTTCTGGGTAGAAATACCCATCATAGTAGCTTTGTGTTCTTCACCTGTTGCCCGAGTTGCTAAGCTCATGTGGTCTTACACTACTGCTGGGGCACCTCCCGTCCTTGGTTTAAACTTCTGCATTGCAATACTAAGTGTCTGAATTCTGATGCTCATGAACCAATACGACCTACTGAGTTGTGGATAATGTATTATTAGCTCATTAAATTAACTTCTTGATTGACACTGCTTAGCGTGAACTCCTTTGTTGAGTACTATCGTGCCCCCTCTTGTTTATATGTGATTCTTCTACCATGCCTACCTCCCACGTGTACATAAGGACCCGCTGTTTATCCATCCTACTTGAGTTTTTTGGATCATTGTGAATTTCCCCAAGGTCACAAGAATTCGGGGATTTGTTTGATTACTGTCGAGGAGTCTTTTCTTTGTAGCTCGCTATCTCCTTTATAAGATCTTCAAATGTATGATTGTTTTGGTTACCAAAAAATACATCAGTTGATTTAGCTCGTCTGTGATAGTTTGTTGCTAACATGCTATGCAGTCCTCTTCTGACTTTGACACTTTATTGTAGAGCCTGCTGAATGTCATCTACCAACCCAATCACACTCCTCTTTTTCTTTTTTCTCATTTGACATCACAATTTTAGCAGCATTTGTAACTTCTATCATCCTTTTAAATTTCATTTTATCATCAGTTCTGTTTTCAAAAATACATGTGGTTTTTCTAATAAGTTTGAGGTGGGTAAAGGGAAGTGGGGTGAATACATTCTGAGCATGGTTGTTTCAAAACGTAAACCAATATAATTCTAATCACATACGCCTTTTAACCAAAGAAGTTTAGCATAATCAGTTTTGTAACATAATATTGTTGAAAATCCCATGTCCAAAGAATGAAGAAAGTTCAATCAGATAAGTTTTTGAAAAGTCATTATGTATCCCACATCGACTGGGTGAAGTAAACACACATGTGGGAGTTGAGTATAAAAACAAAGGCCTGTGAATGGAATAAGCATACCTTTCTCGGCCTTTTGGCTAAGATCAAGTGTAGTATTTGTTCTTATCAGTTTAATATTTGATATGTGAGCTATCGGCTCACTCGATATTAATCTTATTTTTTATGAGGGAAGAACCCACCACAGTAGCTTGCTGCTGGGGTTCTTCACGTGTCGCCTTGGTGTTGCACTACTGCCTAGGCTTAGCGCACCCCTCCAATCACTAGTTCAAAGTTATATAATTTGTTGCATTAGAGAGCCTTTTGACTGTGTATCTGACTTTTTATGACTCAATTAATGGCAACTTGTTGAATTCTGAGGTTTTAACTATGGATTCTGTAGTTTCTGATGAGTAGTTCTTAAGCTAAAATTTTGTTTTGTGTCTTAACTAGTTATTTTGGGTATCCTTTGGGGCCTTTTTATTCACATAATCACATGCATATAATATCATCACGAGTTCATGGTATTGCACAAGTATACCACGGATTGAGGTGGGTTTTATCTGTTAGACACATACAAGCCACCCTTTCGTAACTAGAAAACGTCAAAACGTGTCAACTTCTTTTTCTTACGTACCAATATTGCAGATTTCGCGTGTTTACCAACATGCCAGCTTTCAGTTTCACATTTCACATGGCGATTGCAAAGGAAAGCATATTGTGGCTTGATTTGTCAACCTTACCGTGACATAACTGACATGTTGGGAGTTGTTTATTATACCAAGTATCAGACCATTACATCTACTGATCTACATGAACCACTAATCTCTTAGCAGTGGGGTTGTGCTAGTACATTTATAAGAACTCATAATCTTTATCTTTAGATTCAGATTCGGGAACCAATAAGCTTTTAGCGTTAGGGTTCTACTTTCTAAGCAACAAATCACAAATCACAAGTTGATGGGACAAGTTGATCCAACTTTCATCCAGTACATGTCTTATAACGAGGACGGCATATGATCCAACTAATATTAACTTCTCATATACTCGATCCATAATATATGTATGAATAACATATTCTGATAAAGAGGTTAGTTTGCTTGGCTTCAAACATTTTGCTGCTTTGGTTATTGGATTATTTAATTAAAAGGCTGAAATCAAGTTTATGTATAAACTAATGGCAATCATTGTTACAGAATACTAATTAGCAATTAAATCGTGAACGATGTCATTTTTCTCGTTTGACCTGCACAGATGGAACACCGAACACATGGGAATTGTTTATTGTACAGATGTGAATGAGTGGATGTCTAACTCATGTGTCTTGTTTTACGTGAAATTTCTTTCATTTTTCTAATGAACGAGTCACTGTCGATTTTCATTTCCTTTAGTCGATATTTTGTCTCGTTTCACTTACCACTTGGCGAAAACTAAAAAAATAATCAAAAATCCGAAAATGAAACACATCGCAATCCAAATCCTAATGTTCATTACCAATCATTAAATAAATCAAACTTTAGTCATGGGAGAAATTGATCCAACTTTTATCCAGGAACTTGAACACAGACCAAAACTAGCGATACTCGAAGCCCAAGGCATTCCACAAATCGATCTCTCTCCTTTGGTCAACTTGTCTCCAGCTGACTACAATGCTACATCAATACAAGGACTCGTGGATCAGGTTCATGATGCGTGCAAAAACTGGGGATTTTTCCAAGTGATTAATCATGGGGTTCCTATAGAGAGATGTGAACAGCTAATGTCTGTGGCTAAGAAGTTTTTTGATCAGCCGGTTGAGGAGAAGAGGATGGTGATGAGAAATGAAGCGAATCCTTTAGGCTACTGTGATACTGAAGTTACAAAACTTGTGAGGGAATGGAAAGAAGTTTTTGATTTTACTGCAGGTGTTCCGATGGTGATGCCAACTGAGGGTGATCAGACCGTTGAGTACGCTAATCAATGGCCTGACCATCCGTCAGAACTAAGGTATATTTTAGATGGAATAAAGAGTATTTATTTAGTAAGTATACAAATACTGTAGTCACTATAATGAAAATGCCAACAGACAATTAGAATTGATATTAACTGAGTATTTTTAAACAGGGCGGCATGTGAGGAATATGTTAACGCTGTGCAAAAACTATCTAATAAGTTGTTGAAATTGATCTCTATGAGCTTGAACCTCTCACCGAATCGGTTAGAGCCATTTTTCAAAGACCAAACCGCTTTTGTTAGGCTCAACCACTACCCGACCTGCCTAGCTCCTAATTTAGCCCTTGGTGCTGGTCGGCATAAGGATGCAGGTGCTTTGACTATCTTGGCTCAAGATGATGTAGGTGGCCTAGAAGTTAAGCGAAAAACTGATGGAGAGTGGATATTTGTCAAGCCTGTACATAATACTTTCGTTATCAATCTTGGGGACGTTATGCAGGTACCCTCAACATCATTTATCTAGAATAGACCCCGATATATCTCGTGGGGCGATCTATTGTTATTGCACTAATTTGAATTAAAAGACTTGTTTCTCTTATAGGTATGGAGCAATGATATTTATGAAAGTATAGAGCATAGGGTGAGGGTGAACTCAACAAGAGAAAGGTTTTCAATCCCATTTTTTATGAACCCCGCTCTCTACATTGTCGTGGAGCCACTGCCAGAGTTGATAAGTGAAGAAAACCCTGCCAATTACAAGGGTTATCACTGGGGAAAATTCTTGGCTACCCAAAAACAGTAATTTAAAAATGATCATGTCGAAAACAAATAGATCATTGACTTGAGAATAATATGTTTCCAGTATTGGGAATGTTAATTGTCTCCAGAGTAGGAAATATGATGTTGGCTTTTTTATGTAAAACAATTTATGGACCTTGGACTTTTATACTTGTAGTTGTAATGGTACCACTGGTCTATCATCTATGAGCCAAAATTTGGCTATATATATTTAGAGAAAAAGATATTTGCATGTTTATCTGTAACAGATTGTTTTGGTCTCGTTGATCAGATGTATATCAGAAGACAGAAGTCTATGTATAAAGATAGTCTTAAGTAGCTTATAGCCTTATATTAAGTGACCCCAAAGTTAGTAGTGGATTGGTGATTTTGAATGTCTGCAAATATTTTGGTTAGGCTTATTGGTTGGGTTTCTGATCTAAACCTTTCTTGTTGGGGTTCTGATTTTGTCGACTTTTAAGTGTCATTGGAAGTATACCTAATAAAATAAATCGGCTTTCTGCCGGATAGTTCGAACATAGGCATCTTTCACGTCCTTTTCACATGAATAAAAAACATCTCCTCACCGTGTCGATATATTAAACCTGACATGACGAAATGGGCAGGTCGGACACGTTAGTATCAGATGACAGATTATGTTTTTTTTCCCCCTTCATTTCATTAACATTTGATTATTTAACATATGAGCATATGAAATTGAATATATGTAGTAGTTATAGAAATCATAGTTGTAATCACTAACACGCTTAGTTTTAATCTATCGCTATATACAACTGAACACAGGGGCTTTGTTCATTATGAATATTAGTTCAAACATTGATAAGAATCAGATAGTAGTTGATACAATATGTATGATAGCATTTTTTAAGCGACTAATCACAATCAGCATCCTTTTTGTTTTATTTACATTTCGGCAAGAATCATTAGCCGAACGGTAGGAAAATAAAAAATATGATACAATGAAAATGAAAGCATCAGTAACAACCAAAGCTAAATGAATTTTACACAAAAACTATCCATATTCATTTGTGCATCTTCACACCACGTACCCTTTTAAATTCGTTGCCTCTCTATCTCAATCGACCTGACCATCATTAGTCATGGGAGAACTTGATCCAAATTTTATCCAAGAACCTGAACACCGGCCGAAACTTGCAATAATTGAAGCCCAAGGCATCCCACAAATCGACCTTTCTCCTTTGATCAACTCGTCTCCTGCTGACTACTACAATGCAGCAGTACAAGATCTTATAGGTGAGGTACGTGACGCATGCAAGAATTGGGGATTCTTCCAAGTGTTCAACCACGGGGTCCCACTTGAGAGTCGTGAAAAGTTATTCTCGGCATCTAAGAGGTTTTACGACCAACCAGTGGAGGAAAAGAGGAAGGTGAGAAGAGATGAAGCGAATCCACAAGGTTATTATGATACTGAACATACCAAAAATGTCAGGGATTGGAAAGAAGTGGTTGATATCACGGTTGAGAATCCGACTAAGATGTTTGCCTCTCATGAGGCTGATGATGATCGGATCACACACTATATTAATCGGTGGCCTGAGCATCCTCCAGAATTAAGGTAAACTTAGTGGTTTGGACATAAATATTAATGCTTCTTTTTATTTACGCGTGCTCTCAGTGTGTGAATTCATGTCTTGCAACAGTCATATGATCAACTAATACTAAATTGTTGGGATGTTTTATATAAACATAGGGAGGCATGTGAAGCATATGTTAAAGATGTGCAACAACTATCATACAAGCTATTAGAACTCATCTCCTTGAGCTTAAACCTACCTGCTAACCGGTTTGAACCCTTCTTCTCTAAGGACCAAACTAGTTACATTAGGCTAAACCACTACCCACCTTGCCCTGTTCCCGATCTAGCCCTAGGTGTTGGCCGACACAAGGATGCTTTTGCTTTGACCATCTTAGCTCAAGACGACGTTGGAGGTCTAGAAGTTAAGAGAAAAACCGACGGAGAGTGGATATTTGTCAAGCCTACACCAAATACCTTTATTATCAATGTTGGGGACATGATTCAGGTGTAGCACTAACATCCTCTAATATCTCTAAGTCAAATACTTTCATATTATAACCGCTTTGAGTTCAAATACTTGTTATATGGTTGTTGTAACAGGTATGGAGCAACGACAGGTACGAAAGTGTAGAGCATAGAGTGATGGTGAATTCCGCCAAAGAAAGATTTTCGATCCCGTTTTTCTTAAGCCCTTCGTACTACACTGTGGTGGAGCCACTCGCAGAGTTGATAGATGAGCAAAACCCTCCCAAATACAAAGGTTACAACTGGGGAAAATTCTTTGCCACCCGAAAACGTAGCAATTTTCAGAAACTTAAAGTTGAAAACATACAGATATATCATTTTAAGATACCCAACGAGCAAAAAACTGATGATGTTGTTTCTTGTGTCGAAATCTAGCCATATAAATAAGACAGATGGATTTCATCATTTTCATGTAATTGAAAAAGTGATGTACGTTGGTTTGTAAAACATGTATATGAAAGGAATAATAATAATAATAATAATAATAATAATAATAATAATAATAATAATAATAATAATAATAATAATAATATGTGTTAAGTCTTTATTTTCGTTTTCTCCAAGAATTCCAAACAAACTTGCAAATAATCAATGGCAATAATAATTGTAAAAAAGTGAAACTATTTCGCTTTCAATTATTGGTTTTTGTCAACATTTCTAGTCCAATCGATGGACACGCTTGGAAATGTTTGATATATATATGTCACATAGAGTTTTTAAAAGCCTAAAACTTAGAAACCGTTTTTGTATATCAGTTTCATTATTTTATCTGAAAATCTAGTATCATGTATGGTGTTCTTTGTAATTTAAGAAGAGAATTACATGTGATATAACTACGTTCATGTTTCTTTGGCTTTACTATTGATGTACACGTACTATGGTTAATAAGGATCAAAAGGCTGAAAATTATCATTAAACATTAACAAATGATCACTATGAAAAGTATATAATATAATTAGGTGTAATCTACCAACTGACCATGAAGTCGGTTTCTTAACAACTAGATCAACCACCTTAATTACCAATCACATTATTTTGGTTTCTTAACAACCAAACACTAGCTACCTTTTTAATTAAAATATTGTAATAATTTTTAATTATGTTGAGATTTCATAATTTTTCCAATAGGAAAGTTGTGCTGTAATACTACTTAACAAAATACTTTTGATTTTATTGTAAAAATATGAAATGGAAAGTGATAACTTAATTTGGGATAAATTAGGGGGTGTTTGGGGTTGCGTTATTATCTTAATATACTTCATTCATCTCAAAATTATAGTCCTTATTTTCATTTTGAGATGTCTAAAAATAATAGTCTCCTTATATCAACCAATTAAAAAAGTGTTTAGTGGGTGAGGATGATATATAATTGGTTGAATAGTGTAGTGGTCACACTTTTTTAAATTATGTATTTTTTGTCTGATGACAATAATTTTAAAACGGAAGGAGTATCAATTTGGAGATGTGTTAAGATCGTTTATAGCTCGAGGTTGTTTAGACCTCATCTAGGGATTGCACAATAATAATGATACTAACACGATACGCAGCGGAATAAACAAAACAATCATTATTATTGCTAACAAGGTTTCTCGTCATCATCTCTACTCTAACATACATCAAAGCCCCAATGCTACGTGATCAAGTGTAGCACGGTTACACTCTAACAGCGATCTAAGATCGTTGAGGCTTAACACTAATCAACTAACCTAGGCGTTTACATAAGCATACTAGGTTTTCACACACACACCTTTACTAGGTTTTACATCTTGTACGTACATAATATCAATTCCCTGTATCTCTTTATATAACAGAGATACTAGGGTTACAAAGGATATTCTAGAATAATAAAAAGATATGCAGTAATCTTTTTCTTTCTTTGCAAGTTTCTTCCTTTGTCTCCATAAGTCCCTCATGTTTCACATGTTTTGTCTTATCAACTTAATTGTAATTCCCAACAATCTTCCCCTAGTTGATAATGACAAAACCAATAAGCATGAACTTCCCCTGAAGTTAGTATGTCATGAAACATGTGACTTCCCCTTAAACCATGCATATCATCAAGGATCTTCAAGCTGCAATCTTCAAAATATTCTTCTTCCCCTTTTTGTCATCATCAAATAGGGGACAAATGTAAGCAACCTTGATCTTCACAATTACCAACCAGTACCATACATCCAATTTAGTCCTTTAATGTCTTGAATTACCCACCATTAAGAACACCAAAACGCTTACTTATTAAATGAACTCAAGACATAAAAATCCCAAATCTTCAGTAAGAATACCAACGAATAATCATGAAAACCTTCACCTTGACATAGCACATAAATGGTTAAACATTTAAACACGTAAGCTTCCCCTGAAACCCATATGTTAACCATTTGTTGAATGTAGGCTCTATGTAATGATCACTGATGAAGAAAACTAAGTATAACCAACTTGATACTGAAGTAGAACAACCCAAACTTGTGCCTTATATCTTGTACTAAAATTGACTTCGAACGTATACTTAACGTATAGGGAGATCGCAATCTCTTGACAATAAATACTGAGCACAATAACGTAACTCCTTCAAGTGTTTGTCAATTCGTAGTCACCTGAACGAACAAACAAGTTACCTCCAAGTGAAAAAGGTATAATAAAACACAAACCTATGAAACTCCACTTCATCGTCAAATAGGTGATAAAAACCTTTCTTCGTAATCAATTAAGTAATAAGAACGAGCCTTTGAATCTGTTAAGAACCAATAAATCAAACATCCAAATTTCCATCCTGTGTGTGTATCTTCCCCCGTGTGTGTGTTGGAACCAACTGTTCCAAAATAATATATACTTCCCCTCACTGCTTGTAACTCATGATTGCCAATGAAATAATCAAAGTCTCCACGTGAAATATAGCAACATGAATAAGTACCAACCACATGCCCCTTAAGAAATATGAACAGCAGCGGAAACAATTAAGGCATCAGTGGTAACTTGTATAAGCAGTGGAAACGAACAGTGGTAACAATCTTGACAGCAGTGGTAATGATTGAAGCTGCAGTGGAAACGTATAACGCAGCAGTGGTAATATAAGCTTAACAGTGATAAAAGTTGTACTACCAGTGGTAACCACGAAGTCGAGCAGTGGTAACCTTATCGAGCAGTGGTAACTATCAACTTGCAGTGGTAACGATATAAAGCTTGCAGTGGTAACATAGAATGAGCAGTGGAAACGAACAACAAATAGCAGTAGACTTATGCATTGTACCAGTAGCCCACATGTAGCATAAGCATTTGATAGATCATTAACCTTAGTCCACAAGCATATCCAAAGTACCAGTAGCCCACATGTAGCATATGCATTGTACCAGTAGCCCACATGTAGCATAAGCAGTAGCCCACATGTAGCATAAGATCGTTGAGGCTTAACACTAATCAACTAACCTAGGCGTTTACATAAGCATACTAGGTTTTCACACACACACCTTTACTAGGTTTTACATCTTGTACGTACATAATATCAATTCCCTGTATCTCTTTATATAATAGAGATATTATACTAACAGTTGCCACGGCTAAGAGAAGAAGTTACAACTGCAGAAGATTGTACTTGCAGTGGAAACTCATTACCACTGCAAGAACAATAAATTACCACTGCTTATTAGATAACTGTTAGGAAACGTGTCTAGATTAATATAGAATAGATCTTGTGTATATCTTATTCTATTAGCTTTATACTTATCTTGTAGAAGAAGACTCCTTGTGCTATAAAAGGAGATCCTAGGTTAAAGGTTAAATATACGTTTTTCTAGAGCTTCAAGGTGTAACCCTAGTGATATCAAGATCACTCGTATTATTATCATTAATAATATTGGAGCTAATAGTTTGTTTACATATATTGTTTATATACAACTGTCTTATTCACAATCAAACTTCTAAGTGTTACTAAGTAGATTCCGCATACTTAGTGATATAATTCAAAGTATCAATCTAACACAAGTTCAAAAACGCGTTGTTGTCATATAAGGCGAATGTTAACATATGTCCCAACATCACTCCAAGTCACGACCAATGTGGGATTTGCCTAGGGTATTACATTCACCCCCCCTTAGGGACTCATCGTCCTCGATGAGGTTTGCCCCACATCCCGAACGGCTTGGAGTGACTCTGATACCATATGTTAAGATCGTTTATAGCTCGAGGTTGTTTAGACCTCATCTAGGGATTGCACAATAATAATGATACTAACACGATACGCAGCGGAATAAACAAAACAATCATTATTATTGCTAACAAGGTTTCTCATCATCATCTCTACTCTAACATACATCAAAGCCCCAATGCTACGTGATCAAGTGTAGCACGGTTACACTCTAACAGCGATCTAAGATCGTTGAGGCTTAACACTAATCAACTAACCTAGGCATTTACATAAGCATACTAGGTTTTCACACACACACCTTTACTAGGTTTTACATCTTGTACGTACATAATATCAATTCCCTGTATCTCTTTATATAATAGAGATACTAGGGTTACAAAGGATATTCTAGAATAATAAAAAGATATGCAGTAATCTTTTTCTTTCTTTGCAAGTTTCTTCCTTTGTCTCCATAAGTCCCTCATGTTTCACATGTTTTGTCTTATCAACTTAATTGTAATTCCCAACAAGATGCGCAAAAAATCTAAAATGAGTGCTTGGATAACAAAAGTTGAAAAGCCCTTTCATGCGTTTTGATTGCTCCTAAGGGTATGTTTGGCAAAACTAGCTGTAAACTGTAAACTGCAAAGCTGTTAATATGAGCTACAAACTGTATCATTTTTTTTAATAAAAGTGTTTGGTAAGTTAGTTGTTAAATGTAGTTATAAGATGTAAAATGACATAAAAGGACATATTTATAATTGTAAATAAATGTTTGGAGGGTATATCAGTAATTTATAGTTTTAACAGCTACAAATATTTAAAAAGCTTCATGGATCAGCTTTTCATTTATGGGCTATTTGATTGAAATAAAAGCTTGAAGTTAATGTACCCAAACGTAGCTACTTATTTTAGAAAAAAGTATTTTTATAACAAAAAGCTAACAGCTCCTTAAAAAGCTTCTGTCAAATAGGCCCTAAATATGGTTTTGGAGAAGTAGATGAGTAGTTACTTTTTGAAAAGGTGGTTTTAAAAAAAAGCAATTGATTAGTTGTCAAATAACTAACACAAATACCCTCATATAATACCTCACACTTCTTCCTCTTAAACCCTCAGCTTTTACCTTCATTCAATTCCTTCAATGATCGAATCAAAATGTTAACATGTTGACGACATTTTTCTAGTAAAAGATCATCGATGGCAACATTTCCACACTCATAGGTTTGCAATTGATGGCGAACTTTTTTGTCAATCAATTGAAAATTGTTAGAATTAATAAGTTGCTTTTTTTTTTTTTTTTTTTTAAATGTTGTGCTTAGAATAAATACGAGGATGATAGCCAAGTCAAAGATGGAGGTAGGTGAGAATGGTTTTTATTGGACCAAAGGATGATTTCTTCTATACATTTCTTTTAGATAAGATGAGTAAAGACCAAAATATTTTTTCAAATATATATAAAAAGTTTTTACATAGATATAATAGTTACCTATATAAACTTTTATGTGTTAGAAATAAATTGTTCATCGATAAATTTGCATAAGTGATTTCCAAAAGACTTTATTAATTTTGTTATGTCATATGTGACGACGGTCTCCTTTTCTTTCAATAGTAATGGGTAGGTGGCAGGACATGTAATTCCCATGAGAGGTCTTCGTCAAGGGGATCCACTTTCGCCCTATTTATTTATCACGTGTGTATAAGTGTTGTCGAAAATTATAAAGAGTGCGGTTTCAACACGGCATACTCATGGAGTTAAAGTTTGTCGCGACGCACCAGATGTTAGTAGGGTGTTCATCGGTTCGGCTTTTGGGTTTGTGGGTTATATGGTTCGGGTTTATTGGTGTGAAATTTTTTAAAATTAAAACCAAACACAAACCAAACCAATTATAAAATGGATAAAATCAAACCATACACCAAATTAGAATTCGGTTTGGTTTCGGTTAAAACCAAAAAACCAAATTCAAGTAAACTTTATAATATAATTTAGAAGTCATAAATAAAGACCTAAAGTTCAAATAAGATTAACAAATAATAAGTTTTCATAAATTGATCAAGTAAATCAACAAAACAGAAGTTTAAGAAACCAAAAGTTCAAATAAGATTAACAAATAAAAGTAAACTATTATTTGTAGTAGATAATAACAACATAGGTCCTTGATTATTCATCTTATTATTATTATTATTATTATTATTAACGGATGGTGTGTGAAATAATGATAGAAGTAGGTGATACGAAATTTCTAAGGATCAGGTATGTTAATTCACTCTCAAGGACATACATCACAATGCTTGATTTTAGGATCTTGTTTCTTTTAGCTTTAAAATATTTTGAGCTTTTATGATTGTTAATTAGAATGATAGGGTAGAAACTTTATGTATAATTTGATTTTTTTTGGGGGGATATGGATTTTCGGTTTTTTCAGTTTTGTTTGATTATATTTTTGTCAAATCATACGCCAAACCAAATATTGATAAAATACTACAGTTCGGTATCAAACCAAACCATACACCAATTAAAAATTTCGGTTCAATTTTATTCGGTGTCAACCAAACAATGAACACCCCTAGATGTTAGCCTCTTATTTTTTGTGGATGATAACATTTTCTTTACAAGGGCCTTAGTAGAGGAATACACACGATTACATAATATACTCAGCAAGTATTGTAGATCTTCAAGCCAGGTTATATAATTTGAAAAGTCGGAAATCTTTTTTAGTCCAAATGTAGAGTCGAGGATGCGAAATGATATCATAAGTAAACTCGACGTTCGTAAAGCGCCACAACAAACCATATACCTAGGGCTGTCTTCTATCATTGTAAGAAAGAAGAAATGTATGTTTCAAGCTGTTATAGACAAGGTACAAAAGAAGATTGCAGGTTGGAAAGAAAGAAATCTGTTAGTCGAAGGCAAAAAGGTGATGCTAAAATCCATGACGCAAGCAATGCCGATGTATGTCATGAATATATTCATGTTACCAGAGAAAAGCACAAATGAGATCCATAGAGCCTTTAACTGCTATTGGTGGGGAAATTGAAACAAGGATAAACCGATAAGATGGCCTCTTGGGAATCTATGTGTATCTCTAAATCTTGAGGTGACATGGGGTTTCAATACATGAGAGCATTTAATAAGGCTCTACTCAAAAAGTAGTGTTGGAGACTAATTACAATGGAGGATTCAATTCCAGCAAGAATCCTCAAAGCCATGTATTATCCTAGAGACTCTTTCCTAGACGCAAGGATTGGATATCAACCGAGTTTGTCTGGAGAAGTTTATGTTCGTCACGGGACATCATTCGTGAAGGGCAAAGATGGAATGTTGGCAACGGTATGAAAGTAAGAATATGGGAAGACTATTGGCTGGAGGGATTTTGAACACTGGATTGCCGCCCTCAAACTGCGAGTATAATGTCATTAATGACCTTTTGAATGGTACTGCAGGTGCGTGGATTCATTCTCAATTGTTACAATTATTTCCCTAATAGATCGCAACAAAGATGCTTGTACACACATTATCACACTTTAACATGACTTACTTTACTAGGATGCTTCCTCAAATTGAGTGTTCACGTGCAAATCCGCATATTGGATTGCATCTGAAACAATAGAATGCTTCCAAGAGTCATTCTTAATGCATGAAAGGAAATCGCTAAAGTATATATGGTTGGCAAATATTTCAGGTAAGGTCAAGATTTTTGCGTGGAGAGTATGCATGAATCTGTTACCTATTATATCCAATCTGACGAATAACGGTTTGGTACTCGGATCTCTCAATTGTGTTCATGGTAGCGCCTTTATGAAAGACACAAAACATGCACTTTTCTTTGCAATTGGGCTCGTGATGTATGGTCCAGTATGAGTTTGATTGATCTTACAGATCATGTTGCAGAAATATCAATTGAAGATATGCTAACTATGGCTAAGGACAAGGGACAAGGAACTTTTGAGCTCATGTTGATGGTCATGTGGTGAATATGGTGTGCAAGAAATTCAAAGCTCATGGGGGGAGAAAAGATGGAGTCGAATGAAATGAAAGAGTCGGTGCGTGTGATATTGGAAGACTTTTATCGAGCAAATGCAATTTCGGAAGCGCATATTGTTACTCCTAACGTTCCATCTCATGTACTTTGGTCTCCTCGATCTAATGGAGTGATAAAAAGTAATGCTAATGGTAGGATATCAAGTAGAAATAGTGTTGCAGGAATTGGTTATGTTCGAGGGGCCACAACGGGTCAGTCTTGGTGGCGGGAAGTAGACAGGTGGTCTACGCGACTTCGGTTATTGAGATCGAAGGAAATGCTATTCTTTGGGCTATCCAGGTGGCCTTTGCTAAGGGCTTGAGGAATGTCATTTTGGAGATGGGTTCAAGTATTTTTGTCGACGCATTTGTACACAACAAAAGCTGTTGTATATTAGGGGTCTCTTCCTACATATTCGTCGATTATGTTGCTCTTTTACCTCATGTTCTTGGTCCTTTGTATGGCGTGATGGAAATCGAGTGGTTCATGAGCTAGCTAGAAGAGCATTATGTCATTGTAGAAAAGGTGATTGATGCTTTTGTGCCACCCTCAGTAAACTCATGGGTGCTCTATGATGTAATGTATTTATGTCATTAGTGATATTTTCTTGTTCATTAAAAAAAAAAAAAAAAAAAAAAAAAAAAAAAAAAAAAATCAACACATATTTTAAAGATTTTCTTTTTTAGTCATTTTACATATTAATATATCAAATAATTTGATTTGACAAACACTCAAAAAAGTGATTGTCTGGTTATTGCAATATGAAATAGCATAATCAAATCCAAACACTATATTTCAAGAATCATGTTTTGTAATTTTTAAAACGCATAATTTGTAAATAAGCAATCCCAAACACCCCCGTAGTTAAAGTTGGCGTGACTGCATGTTAAAATGGTAAAAACGGTACATTTCAACATTCAAAACAATCAATTTCTATGTACCATGCACAAAAAGGAGTCCACATTCACAACAGTCCCATGTATTAAATTCATCACGATCAGTTCCAATCTCACTTGACTTGATCAATCATCTAACCATGGGACAAGTTGATCCAACTTTCATCCAAGAACTCGAACACAGACCAAAACCTTTAGTAATTGAAGCCCAAGGCATCCCACAAATCGACCTCTCCCCTAGTGTCCCGATACAAGAACTTGTGGATCAGATTCATGATGCATGTAAAAATTGGGGTTTCTTCCAAGTGATCAATCACGGGGTCCCTACAGAAAGCCGCGAAAAGGTGCAAAAAGCGGCTAAGAGGTTTTTTGATCAAACGACCAAGGAGAAGCGGAAGGTGAAGAGAGACGAAGCGAATCCGTTAGGTTATTATGACACCGAGCATACCAAAAATGTTAGGGATTGGAAAGAAGTATTTGATTTTGTGGTGGATGTTCCTACACTGATGTCAGCTTCTTATGAAGCTGACGATGATGAGACCACTGAGTACTGGAATCAGTGGCCTCATCATCCGTCAGAATTAAGGTACATACTTTTAATATAACTTTTCTCTATCGAGTATTTTAGTTAATAAACGGCAATTATTCAGTTTTTTAATGGTTATATTGTTAATTAAAAAAATATAGGGAGGCATGTGAAGAATATGTTAAAGATGTGCAAAAACTATCAAACAAATTATTGGAATTGATCTCTTTGAGCTTAAACCTCCCTGCGAAGCGGTTAGAGCCATTTTTCAAGGACCAAACAACTTTTGTTCGGCTTAACCACTACCCGCCTTGTCTTGCTCCTGACTTAGCCCTTGGTGTTGGCCGACACAAAGATGCGGGTGCTTTGACTATCTTGGCTCAAGATGATGTAGGAGGTCTAGAAGTTAAGCGAAAAACGGATGGAGAGTGGATATTTGTTAAGCCTACACCTAATGCTTTCATTATCAATGTTGGGGACATTATTCAGGTACCATAGAGAGATAGTGTTGGTCTTTAGGTCCAAATTTCTTAAACCTAGGTTAAATTAAAAGACTTGTTACTTTTGGTTTGTGTAGGTATGGAGTAATGACGCTTATGAGAGTGTAGAGCACAGAGTGAGGGTGAACTCGACAAGAGAAAGGTTTTCAATCCCATTTTTCGCGAACCCTGCACACTACACCATGGTGGAGCCGCTACCTGAGTTGACAAATGCACAAAACCCTCCCAAATACAAGGCTTACAATTGGGGAAAATTCTTTGCCACTCGAAAACGAAGTAACTTTAAGAAACTTGATGTTGAAAACATACAAATTTACCATTTCAAAAAATCTGATGAGCGAAAAATCGATGATGTTGTTTCTCGTATTGAGAATGTTGTTACATAATTAAGAAACTATAGATCATGTTATCTTTTCATGTAGAAAAAAGCTATGGACCACAAGCTTTAATTTGTGCTACTACAAATTATGTGCCAAGGTTTTGGCTCATTGAATAAAAAGATAATTTCTTTGTGTAGAAGCCCACTGCATGTGTCACCTTTCTATCTTTTACAAGTATTTAGGGACCACAAAGGATTGAGTTTTGAGGCAATTAAGTCTCTTGAAATACAAGAAGAAGAGAAAGATTTGTAATCCAAACATGGGTTTTGTTTACAAGACCAATTCGAATATTGGAAAAAATCAAAAACTACTTCCTTTTGAAAGAAAACTAGGCGGATCATCATTTTTTCAAAATTACAAGAATGAAATGAAACAAGAATTTGCAACTATGTACAAAGGATTATATTCATTCGTTTCGCAAAACTAATGAAAAAAATGGATATCATGAAAGAAATCACTAGACATGACTCGTGTATATGTAGTAGCTATGGAAGAAGACCAATATAGAGATTGGGATAAGGAGTAGAAGAGTAAACTCTTTGTGTTTGGTTGTCTTGATGAAGAACATAATCAATTGCTTCAATGAACACCAACACAAACTCATATGCCAACTTCAATAATTGCTTACACATTTCCACTTTTTGAATCATCATCTTCTTTCTATTACATCATCAACAACATCAGTTTAGAGCATCTCCTAGAGTTTCCTTCTTGATATTTGTAAATATATTTCTCTGTATATGACTATGTATGTGTTTGTGAATGTACACAACTTAACAAGCATGATTCTTATATATAGTGTGTGCCAATGGTCAACAAAGTTTAATTTAAATATGGCTTTTGGAACTCATGAAAGGGCATCATACATATAGATGTGCATATTTCAATTATCTAATATCTAATGTGCATAACTATATATCCATATTTAAATAAAATGGATAAATGCGGGACATGCAAAAACGTGCTTTTATTAAAAAAAATGGTGGAAAATAGACCAAGAATATCCAGATAATCCAGTATATGATATGATTGTAAAAACAAATAATTAAATATTTTTTGGTGTTACGTCTAAGTTGTTCCAAACTTGCAAATTGTTGCTAGTCCAAAACATTCAATTTCGAATTTTGGAATATACTGATGCAAAAATTCTTTGCATCATTGTGATTTATGAATATAATTATGAAACTTAATTTGTTAATTAAACTTGGCGAATATCTCTACTCCATGCCTAGCGTGGACAATATACGTTGCTAGGAAGCCGATGTGGCTTCGACATGGCACATGATACTATCCTTGCACCCTCTCCACCCAGCCAAAGTCACTCTCAACACGCAATCACTATGTAGAAGAAAGATGATTGTGGTGCTCTATCAATGGTGTGTGCATTTCCCTCATCACTACAACGTGTCCTCGCAAAAAGTCTTTATTTTGGTCAACCAGTGTTCAACACCTTTGACGAGGACATGTCGTCGTCAAAGGATTGGCAGGAAAAACGAGCGGGAGTAAAAAAAAAAACCCTTTAGGAAAAACATAAAAATGATCAAACATTTGGCGAGGACATGTTCTCGCCAAAAGTTTGCGTTGAAAAGTTTACATCCGCTCTTCCTAGTCAAAGTCGTGAAACGGGGTTTTTTTTTTTGGTCATTTAAAGACTTTTAGCCAGAACAAGGATGTTCTCGTCAAAAGTATGGTCGCCCGTTCCTCTTTTTATTGCAGTGTATCACCATCTCGGCCCAACACTCCAGGTTGGTTTCCTTACCATCATCTCATTTAAGTATCCCGTCCGCTTTTGTTGTTTTATTTGGAACAATTTTTCATAAGTTTATGAGATGCATGTAAAACTTTTTTAAAAAAAACTTATAAACAATATGGATATGTTTATGCATGAAAAAAGGTTAATTATAATACATTTGTGATCTAACATGAGGTGAAAAGTTCATTTGCATACCATTATTTTGGTGCATACTAATGGGCACATCCTCACCATCTATTTGGGTTTTATCTAATAGTGGAGATTAATCTGAGATTTAATTTTTTAAACATATTTTACCACCAGCTATAAAGTTTTATTTTTATTTTATTTTCTCATTCGCCTTATTTTTACACACACTTCATGTGTGTTTTCTCCAAACCGTTTCCCTCCATAAATCAGTTACTCCATCAATTGTTTCCATCAATCATCAATCATTCATCATTATCACCATCAATCGTTCATCATCATCATCATTAAATTACTTCAATTAAGTTCATCAAATTAAATATCAAAAATCATCATCTACATCAATTAAAACCTGAAAACCATAGTTTCGGGCTAAACACGACTAACATTAAGTTTTCTATAGCTACTTTTTCAATCGATTATTGCTTTTTATTTGGAAGAATATGATACTAAGATGAAGAAATATGTTGGTGATCATTAGTTTCCAGTTAGTTCGAGACCTTTATTTGTTAATTTGGTACAAGTTCTGATTAGAAAGCTTTGTATACATGGATGCACACTAGGTGTTTGTTGAAATGCCTAAGTGAACTAGATTATATAGAGGGTTTTTTTTTTTTTTTTTTTTTTTTTTTTTTTTTTTTTTTTCATGTGACTAACACAATTCACATATAAATTTGAGTTGTTAATGTTGAATTTGCTTCAGTTCTGTGCAAAAGCTTTGACCATAAGATGATAATCGAGGTAAAATAAGCGGTTTTTTTTTTTTTTTTTTTTTTTTTTTTCATGAACTAAAGACTTGAAACAAATTAGTTATGAAGTTAATTTTTTGGTATCGTGTGTGATATTAACATGGTAATAAAATAAATAGTTGCTAATAAGTTGTTAATAGTTCAAACGTGTTGATTGTGATTCTAATGTTGTTGAGAATGAAAATCAAGTTGTGAGTTTAATTTTTAAGTTTTCGCTTGATGTTTACTTTTTGATAGTGTTTACTCTTTGATCAGATGTTGTATCACATCTCGTAATTTTCCCTATAATTAAAAACGTTTAATTATATATATCAATCTTTGTCATTATTTTTAATCACCATTTTTACGGAAAAATTTAAAATTTTCTTTATTATATTATTTTGACACGAAAACGTTATCATATAAATCACCAAATGACGAAACAAGTTCTCGACACATTTAACAAAAAAACTAAATAAGTCACTAAATCTTAAATAAATTTTTATAATCATAATTTATTTCCTAATCCTAATTACATTCAAACGGACCCTTAATTATTTTCTAAGCCCAAAATCCAAATCCGGCCTGTTACTATTCATCAGCCCACAAAACTTGAGCCCAAAATCTTTCATGATTATTTTGCTAATATCGACTAAACCAAGCCAAGAATACACCTCGTACGATCAATTTTTACACACGACACATACATATTTTTACACTCCCTCATTTCTCACCTAGCCAACTTCGAGTACGTCAATTTTCAGCTTCCCATGTCGAGCCTTGCTATATTTTTACGGGACAAAGTATTTGATCCAAAAACAACCCACACGATTATCAAATATTTCAAAACTAAACCATTTTAAACCCCGCTTGTTTCTATGAAGTCCTAAAAATATTTCTAACACAATTTCAAGTCAAAATATTAAATTTGATCAATCATCACCAAGTAATACACGATTTCCAAATCGTTTACACAATAAAAATGGGTGTCGACATGTTGATTAAACAAAAGGATGTACTCCCACTTTTCATGCTCTCAAAAGGTTTATTTTATGTTACTAGGCAAGTACTACAAGCATTTTAAAACAAACTCAAATGTACAATCCTATATATAATATTCTAGCCCGCTTTTTTCTTTAAACTTTGAATGGTTGTCGACATATAAATCTATCACAAAGACATGCATCCTCATTTTAAGCTCACACATGCTTTTTCTTAAAGTCTTGGAATGTCAAAGACGCAAACTAAAGTCTTGAAATCTCTGACATTGCATAAGTAGTACATGTTTTACTCACTTGATATTTTCTTCTTCCCTTGTTTCTTCCTTGTCGACATGCCAAAAACAAGGAAACCATGTGCAAGCTTATACTATCTCTACACACTCCACCTCTTACACCACTCCATCCATTCTTCTTCTTTTGAATTATTGTTGCTGTTGACTAAGAAGAGAAGCAAGCAAAACAAGATCATGCTCCCTCCTTTTTCTTCTTTCTCCCTGCCATTCGAAGCATCACCAACACTCCACATCCTACCTTGACTTTTCTTCATTCTACAACACTCCTCCATCCCATCACTTGAATTATGCACTATACTCTATTCTTTCTACTCTATGTATGACACCTTTGACTTGTGTTTTTCCTAAACTACACGCAAAGGAAAACAGAAATACAGTCATGCTCTCTATTTCTTCCTTCCTGCCATTCGAAGACAACCACAAGAACACAAGTACCCTCCCTTTGTCTCTTGTTGTTTCTGCCATACGAAAGGTAACAAAGAGAACCATGCATACACATGCCAACTTGTATATACAAACTAACTCTATATAAGCCTCTACTCACTCCTCTCATTTCATACGTACACACATAAACACTTCACATTTCCAGATTCCTAAGTCCTTTCCTTCTCTTGGGTACATGCGAGAGGTTGGCCAAGGATTCCCTAGGCCGCGAGCGTTATCCAAGTCGAGCGTTATCCAAGTCGACTAGGAGTTGATCTTGATTCGTGGTTGTGCCCTCATGTGAGCTACACTCCCCTCCTTTCGATCTCTAGTACGTGACGGGTTCGAAAGCTTGGAAGCTTTGAGGCTGTTTTGATTTTTGTTTCTCGCTCATCTTCCTCTCCGTTTCCTCACCACCATCTTTGGTGTAGTAAGTTCTTCCCAAACCTTTTTCCATACGTACCATCCTATTTTGGTCACTTTAGATTTCGTCCCATGCAACTTTGCTTCCTGCATAACCTTTTAGCTTCACTATATAATTAAGAACTCGCGTTAAACAAATCTTAAACGTATCTTGTGCTTGTGTGGCCATGCAACCAAGGAACCTCAACAAGTAAACTACATGTTAACATAAGTTAATCTCTTAATTTAACGTAAAAGAAACAGAAAACTTAAGTCTTGGCTCTCGCGGACAAGTGCCTACTCGTATTATTACTTATCTATAAAACTCTTTTTATTTATTTTCTAAACGGGTTATATAAACCAAACGGAAACCATAACGGACCATACGGCCCAACCCAGGACTCATAGCTTATTATTAAGAAAAGAAAATGACGTGAAAGTGCTTATCTGGAAATGTAAACAAAATTTTTGAAATCGGTTCGAACTCTTGGACACATTTGTAAATGTGAGTCGAAGTAAACTCAAATGAGTCGAGACTCATTTGAGCTTATCTGGACTCTCATACAGAAACGTTGAGCTTATTCAAAAGCTTAGTAGCATATGGTAAAACAGTTTTGAAAAGGAAACCAAAAACACATTTATAAACTTACATGGACTTAGTTATGGTTTTAAAACATATGTAGCCAAAGCCTTTGGATCTGTTAACACACACGCATGCACACGATCATATAAACTTGAAAACAATTCTTTTCAAAAATGAATTTGATATATTTAACAACTTGTGTGTTAACAATACTAAGCATATAACGAAATCCTTAAAATTTAAACTAACTACAAAAGCGTATAACTGATAAATGCATACTCATGCACGTTTGAAAAATAATAGATATATAACAAAATATCATACAGACTCGAACAACTATATAAACAAATCGTTTGGTATAAAATCAACAAAAAGCCTTTCGCTCAGTTGGGAGGGGCGCTGGGTTGATGAGCGAGAGGCCCTTGGTTCGAATCCTGCCTAGGGCAGTTTTTATTATTTTTGCTATCTTTGAAACTTTAGCCTTATGGTAGTTTTAATCCTTCATTTTCAAACACTTGTCACTTTTCTTAAAACCTTTATAAATTGAAACTTATATAAAATGTGACAATACCAGCCCCTCCAATTCAAGTAACTTGTCACTTTCTTTAAAAGCTTTTATAAGTTATATAACATATATAAATTATTACATTTTCAACCCCTCAACTTTAACTCATTTAACATTTTTCTAAAAACTTTTATAAGCTAATAAACTTACGTTATTTTACCACCGTTCGTCTAAATAAATATGTTTAAGACTTATTTTATTTGGTGACCACATCGGCATAAACTATAAATAATATAATTGTCCTAATATATTATTTAACCACAACTTTAATAAACATATAATATTTTGGGAATATATTTTAACACTTTAAACGGCTCGGGTTACTTTATAAAACTTGTATACAGAAAATAGATATGTATATCGTTAACGAATAAGCAAACGAATAACCTATACGAAAGTAATAAGTAATACATAATGGACAAGTTATATAGTATATAACTTTGTTGTTGAACCTTAAGCGTTTTGCCACACAAGCCACCTCTGCCACAAAACCATTTCATCATCTTTTCATCAGAACGATTAATCGTTATTCATTACTCGTTATTCAATTACCAAATAGTATTTGGTTAGATTCTCAGATAAATTTATTTATCAAGTTCCGTACTAAGGACGCTTCCAAAATCATTCTCACACTCTCACTCGCACTTACTTTCATCATTCCTAGTATCACTTAAGGTGAGTTCTTAGCCCCGTTTTTATAAATGTTTTATAAATGTTTTGGGGGAGATACATGCTCAACTACTACTTTACTTTCATAAGTATTTCAAACTATTTACAAATTACTGTGGGACCATAGCCCACCATTTTATACATTTTATATCTCATGAAGAGATAACTGCTATAAACATGTTTACAAGTAACTTTTCAACTGTATGCTATATCTGATTTCTATTGTCTAAGTTTGCTATTGCCAAAAAGTCCCTCATATCATGAACCTTAGTCACCCGTAGGGTGAACGTAAATAATTGTGGATAGATCTATTAGGGATTGACAATCCCCGTTTGGTCGCTCGAGAAAGCTACCAAACGCACTTTATTTGAAATCTAATAGGTTACTGGCAAGAACCTGTCCCGAGGGCCCTTGTTACTATTATCCATCATTTATGATGAGATCTGTTAATCGGATGAGTGTTATGAGGCTTAGGGAAATCAGGTTGTAGTGTTGTGGGCGTATAACAACGTAGCTCGTTATTTTTATCAAATTACTAATTTGTGTTCACTATATAGCAGAAAATCATTATTTCTTGGCAAAAACAAACTATTTTGGTGTTGACCCAATTAGGGCAAACCAACAAACTATTTCATGTTAACTTTGATTTTGATAAATCAACTGCTTTTGACTATAAACACTATGAATTTTACTCGCACTTTGATTTTGATAATAAATCGTTTATTACGAATAGTATAAACTCACAAACTCTTTTGATTCTTGGAAATCAACTACTATACTTATAAACTCTATGAACTCACCAACCTTTGTGTTGACACTTTTAGCATGTGTTTATCTCAGGTCCATAATGAGCAAGGATGGTACGGAGGAGCACGGATTCTTACAAAGGCTATAAATTTTACTATCATTCGAAAACTTATTTAACAAACTTTGAAACCACTGGGACCTCATTTTGAAAACTCTGATATTTATAAAATTCGAATGATAAATGTTTTAAAATGACTAAATTGATAATCATTTTCTACTGAAAAACTGTGAGCTATGAAGTAACACCCAATCTTTATTCTGCTGCAAACATTTTAAAATTGGGGGTGTTACAGATTGGCATCAGAGCTTTGGTTATAGCGAAACAGGTCTAATTTAGATCTGAACTATAACCGTTTTTACAAACAAAACATTTTATAGCCTTTACGCTCTCCGTACCTTCCACCTGTCATACGATTTTGGAACTTCTAGATAATTTATGCTACAAGCAACACTCTAGTATATTGATACATACTCATTAACTATTTCAAGTATTATACAAATCCTTCCTAATTGTCTTACTCCCATCTTTATAGATGCGTATGACATACTCTTTCCATTTCCCCAAAAATCCGCGCATGAATCACCTTGTCGATTAGTATGGATGTTAAGTCAGAATCTAAAGATGAATTACAATGTAACAATTCGCAATTTCAGGTTAACTTTTATTCCCGAAAATTTCACTATTCACTTTTTACTATTCACTTTACTATTCACTTTTTACTATTCACTTTTCACTATTCATCTCAGAAATTTTTATTTCATATTCTCGTAAGTTAAACTATTTTAACGATAATCCGAGAGTTTGACGCTCGTCGGATCATTTCTGCAAAAATCACAAAGCCGTGTCCGAGATTTACTTTTAGGTTTAAACGTCCTTCTAGCATCCCGATATGTCCATAAAACATTATAAACAATAGAAATATGATTTTCTCTCATTTTAGGACAATTCCAAAAGTTTCGGAATTTTACGTTTTTCAGTTCAGCGTTTTACGCGAATTGCGCGTTTTAGACCCGTGTTTCCAGTTTTTAGCAGGGTTTTCGCACCCGATAGAACCTACCACTCATTTTATATTTTATTATGGACTATATTGACATGTTAAACCATATTTATAAGTTTCATATTTTTAGGATACCCGGTTTTACGTTTCGTGGCCTAAAAACTTACGGTTAGCAATTTACGGGTCCAAAACTAGCTACATACTTAGGATATTATCATCCAAAGACCAAGAGTCATCATCTAGTCACCTTATCCTCATTCAAACCGCCACTAGGGGGGGGGGGGGTTCACACTTGTGGTTAAATTTTGACCATTGATTCTTTACTTAATTACAACTTTGGCTCCAAGTTAACCTTGGTCACCAAGTTTGTGTAGTTTCCTAGTAAGCTTCCTAACCTCCTCATTCATAGTATAAATAGAGAGCTCATTCCATCATTTCTTCATAAATAAAACGCCACAACACAATCCCTAGCTCCATGATCCTTTGATCTTCAAACTACAAGTTACACTACAAAGTTCAAGGTCTTAGTATTCTCTACCTAGTTCTTAAGTTTGTTTGGTGATTCCATGGTTGAATTAGGAGCTACACAAGGTGATTAGGGGCTGAAGTTAATGGGTTTTATCAAGGGTTAGATCAAGGCTAGCAAGGGTTACAAGAGTTATGGTGAAGGGTTTACAAGCTTAGGTTTAGTGTCCTAGTTCTAAACTTGACTTCCTTTCTTTAAAAAGCCAAAAGTTGTAAGCAAACCCTTATACACTTTCTTGCTCAATATCATTTCATGCTTATTATGTTTCTTTCATGCTATATATGGTCTTTGTATTGTGTTCATGATGTTTAAAAATGGATAAAACAAGTATTGGTATACATATGTTAACTTATGACAAGCAAACAAGAAACTAGTGATTTTTATGGAAAACCACGACCACAATAGTATAACTTTGATATTTTACACTTACTTACTGTTAAAGAGGACTTAACAAGGAAAACATAGCAATTTGAATCACCCAAAACGAGTATACGAGTCAAAAGTTATGACCGTTTGAAGTTAGCGAAACCAAAACGGCAAAACTGCCTAAATTGCATTCTGATCAAATTATGATTTTGAAAGTCCCACTTCTGGTCCGATTCATCAAAAAGTTAAAACACGAAAGTTGTCCGGAACGACGTTTTCGTTCAGGAATAAAGAAGCTCGAGACCTGAAAACGCTTTCTGAGTGATAAATTTTCTTCAAATTCTTAACAGCTCATTTTTAGACCAAAGTAACTATATAATTGTTATAATTAGATGAGACCAAGAGGTCTAATGACCTAAAGCCAAGACCACAACCATGGCTAAAGCCAAGGTTGAGTCTCAAGACCATGGTAACAATGACCAAGGTCACGGCAAAGCCACGGCTAAAGACCATATAACTTTTAAATATCAAAACTTATATATATGTTATCAAATACTACAATAGTAGGGAGCCTCATGTGAGGAGTTCATTGAGTAAGCCGTCGAGACGAGTTGTGGATTTACGAGTTAAAGTGTCCTGGCTCCTCGAACGTTTACTCCATGACTTCTGAATTATGTCGGCCCGAACGGTAGTAAGAGATTTACAACCTATACATGTTTCATAGCCAATTATATTCAAAGACTTACACATTATACTAAAGTACTACATCATGAACATTATGCAAGACATATATTGGCAATTCTTCGTATACTTAGACGTTACTCCAAACCTAAGTCGCAACGTTCTATTATAGGCTGCTCTTAGAGACTTTCGCGATTCGACTACCATTTTCATTACTCACTACATAGACTTAAGGTGAGTCATAGCCCCTACTCTTTTCGTACTTGTTTTAACTCTTGGGGGGGATACATGCTCAACTACTTGCTTACTTGTACAAATACTCAAAACGTTTATACGTGACTGTGTTATACTTGATTGTCTTATACTTGATGGCATTATACTTGATTTAATGCATACATGACTGTCTTTTATCTTTGGGAAGTGGCTCCCAGTTGTCTTTGGGAATTGACTCCCAGTTGTCTTTGATACATCCTAACATTTGCGAATGTTGGATACATCATAAAAGTGAAGTCTTCGGAGATGAAGTAGAGACTCACTACTAATTGCTTAATTGTCTTGATGAACTTATACATGTCTTTATTATACTATATGTTAGCAGTGGGTTGTGAACACACATGTTACAAGTCTCTTATGGCGGGACTTGTAACTGAGTGGATTCTCAATGCCTTTGCTGTGTGATCATTCTTTAAGGCTTTTCAACTATTTTAAGACAAACTCTATGAACTCACCAACCATTGTGTTGACACTTTAGCATGTTTATCTCAGGTTAGTAAGGCGATAGCTAGTGCGTGGAACTTAGAGTCAAGCTGCATATTCTGAAGACTTACGCTTTTATCATTTACCATTCAAAACATTTTGTATACATTTATGTATCATACTTTGGAATCTCATGTTTGTAACTTTGAATTCATTAATCGAATAGTAACTTTTCAAAACGTCTCATTTAGAGTTCGTTTTCTATACCTTGTACTTTGTATTATGAAGTAGCACCCCTATGACACAGTCTTCCGCTGCGGTATTTTGGGGGTGTTACATACAATGTCACAACTCACCATTTCACGTCATTTACCATTTCAGGTCATTTTCCCAAACTTCGACTTTTTACTATTCATAAATCACTATTCATCAAAACACTATTCATCGTTTTACTATTCATCGTTTTCGAGGTCAGTTTGATGTTCTGAGAAACTTTTTGAAAATTTACTATTCACCGAACACTATTCATTTCCGGAAAAGTTTTCATCATTCACTTGCATTACTCACTTCATCGTAAATTTAGTTTACGGGTATTCAAATTCGCGTAACCGGATTGGTTTAGGTGCGAATTCATTTCATTAGTGTTAAGTACACTGCATACGGACTGGGGATAGTCTGCATATCATCATAACAGCATTTTCATGTTATACCACTCTCAGGATTTTCAAATTTATATATTTGATACATTTAACGTTTTTACGTATAAGTATTTATAGTAAACGTTAACACCCGGTTTATACACGACGAATATATCTAAATATTCCCACAATGGTCCCGACATATTTTTATATCCATTTTAACATCATAAAAGTTATAACATTCAGTTACCCAGTATTTTCGTAATTTATTTTATTTATAACGTACGCGTATGAATATAACGACGGTTTTCGTTAAAACTAAACATTAATCACCCGATCACTCAGTAAATGTACCCAACATATTTTTAATATGTTTTTAACATTATTATAACTTTATTTCATCCCGGTTAACTTCGTGAACGTTTATTGCTATTAAACCCGGTACCCGATTTTAACGAATAACGCGTAATAACACTTAACGCTACACTATATTTTCTAAGTGATCAAAACCGTTTTGGCTACTCCTTTTCACACCCAAAAACCAGCCCATGAAACACCCTTTTAACCTCTAGCATTAATTTTCCCAATACTTAACTAATAAACCTCTTATACCATACTTTAGCAAAAATTACAAATCATAACATACACTTTTTCAAGATCCAAAAATGCTTCTCATCTCCTTCCTCCCATCAAAACCCACGACCCATAATTAATACATAGATCAAGTGATCATTTTCCATAAAGTAAAACACAAAAGTTGTTCATTTTACAAGCCTAATCAAGAATCAAGCAACAAAAACACAAGAACATCAAGCTTAATCATCCTATAATCATCTCATTTTATCAAGTAAGTTTTCATCTTTATTTTTTCATGGATCATCCTATTTTTACATGTATTACATAAGTATCATGCTAAAAACCATGTATAAGTAGCTATACCACACTTTATTTTGGCTAAAAAGAAACATACAAACCCTAACTTTTTAGTTATGAATCCCCTTGCTCTAATAACTTGGTTAGGAGTCCATGGCACCCTGAGAAGGTGTATGGTAAGATTAGATTAGTCATGTGGTGATTACAAGAGGTTTGGTGATGGTAGAAATTGGTTTTTAACCTTGGAAACTTGATTTGGAACCTATTTTAGACATGCTGTCCCGTTTTGTAAAAATCTGGAAAATCAGTAAACACCAAGGGAACTTTGGCAAAATTTTTAGAAAATACTTTCAAAAACGAATCCGTAGGCGAAAGAACGGATTAAAAAGAGTCTATAACGAAGGAGTTATGATTTTTGCAAGATTGTAGACGAAAAGTATTTTTCTGAAAATGTATGCTGTTGGACGTTTTTCATTGAACAAAAAGAGACTTTAGACGTAACCCGGAGGAGCCGAGCTTTCCAAAATATATTACTACATACTAAGACGTAACCGTGGATATAAAGAACAAGTAAAACGGACAAGTAACGACAAAGATATACTCGTTTGAATATCGGCTAAAACCATTTTATAATTGACAACTTTTATTAAATTTGGCGCAAAAACTACGAAGTACATTTTTGAGCTAGAAGTAATATCAAGTACCGAGCTTTATAACTAACGTAGTATTAGTTATTACGAGTATGTTTTCATCATTTCAAGGATTACAACCCGAGTATTTCAACGCTAACATGGAAACTTACGTTATATATATATAAGTATATATATATTATAACTAGCTATTTATATTTTCTAATAGCAATATTTTCCAAATTCTTGGATTATATATTTTGATAACACAAGTGTTTTTCCAAAGAGTAGAGTGGTATAGAAACATGTGCATGGACATTCATAACATCATTTCATGATCTAAAGTAGATCGTTCATCATTCATATTAGGTTGCGGCTAGTGTGCGCGCCTTGTTTTTCAGCTCATTACATGTTCATGGTACCATCATATCAGGTGAGTCATAGCCCCACTTTTACTGGTTTAATTACTTTACAAACTCTTTGGGGGAGATACATGCTTAAATACTCGTGTTATACTTTTATACGATTTCAAATCCCATGGGGGAGAATACATTGCAGCAACTATTTTTGTACAATGCCAAAGTATAAAGTTTCTTACATTGCTTAAGTAGTCTTATTACCACGTCACGACAAGTCCCCTTTATTTCATGGACCGTTAATTTCAAGTACTAAGCGAGAGTGAGTGAATAGATCTATTGAGGGTGACTCCTCCATTCGTGTTTGGGTTGCTCCAACGGAATTACGAATGCATTTCATTTCTAAATTACGAGTGTCTGGTAAACACTCACTTGGGGCAAGTTTTAGTACGTCTAGCTTCGGGGTCATGAGCTTAAGAGCCAATGTGGGTTTCATTATTGAAATCTTAGTACTTTACTTTATACTTGGGCTATTGTACATACAAAATTACTGATAAATTCCCGATACTTTTGCATCAAGTCTTACTACTGAAATACGATGCCTTTGCATCAAGTCTTATTACTGAAATACGATGCCTTTGCATCAACCTTATGACTGATTTATTACAAACATAATACATTTGGCAGTGGGTTGTAAACACACAGGTTACAAGTCTCTTATGGCGGGACTTGGAACTGAGTGGATTTACGATGCCTTTACTGGGAAATCTTCATTTCAATGCATTACATTCTTTTTCACAAGACTCTATGAACTCACCAACCTTGTGTTGACACTTTAGCATGTATTTTCAGGTATTAACCAATGGCACGCTACAGGAGGTTTTGGCAGGGCATGGCATGGTCATAGAAGACTCTGATTATTCATTTGGGGACCGTTTTAAACTACTTTAAGGGCCTACTTCCGCATTACTTTTAACGATGTAAATTCATACTTTTGGTTAAACAATTTTATTTTAAATGATTCAAGTGCAAACCATTTTTGAACTAGTGTTGTGATATCAATTGAGTTACACCCCAGCTACATGTATGCTTCCGCTGGACCCGATTTTGGGGGTGTGACAGATTGGCATCAGAGCTTTGGCTATAGCGAACTAAGTGTTTTTAAAACCTAGACTATAGCTACTTTCAAGAAAACTTAACCCTATGACCGTCACGTGCCTGCCTGCCAAGCTGAAGCCTCATTTGTGGTTAGTTGCTGACATAGGTGATGAGATTTCTGACTCATTATCTGATATATATTATATTCATTTATTATAGTTGATTACTATAATTGTCTTTCATATAAGCATGCTCATGTATCATATATGTCACCGCATTATTTTTTTTCCTTGCATAGTTTCATCATTTGACCTCGAGCTTGGTCACTTGCTTTTGTCTTTCAGAACGTCTTGGTATTTATGAAGGACATAGTATTAGTATGACTGAGCTGAGTATTTCAAAATTCATGGAACCTCGGTGGAATATAGACTAGTCACCTATATTCAACCCGGGATAGTGGGACATAGGCTGACTACCTATATCCGACTCAGAAATGAATTTTACAACACTGAGAATGGTTATAATAAAATTCTGTCTGGATTGAATCCTTTAGTCATTTTCCAAATGTTTCATGCATGTGTGTATACCCTCATTGTCAGAACATTCATACTTTTCATCACCTCATGAACCGCCGCTTGGAAGCATGTAAATTGATCATTTCATTTCATGAACATTCACATTTATGCATAATACACTTACATCACAGTATTTTCTTGTATCACAACATCATTTTGTCGCAGTTGTCACAGTCTCTTCCCTTCTCACCATCACTATCATTACCTTTCCCTATCCCCATATGTATATATAAGGAATTAGCTGACACTTTATGGATTCCTATGCCACTCATCGCACACTACTCCCTATATTGATAAGTGGATATTATCAATGACCTCCCTAGGAAAGACTTTCCATACCATCTATAAGGAGAATCTGTCGGTACATTAAGACCATTTCAAAACTCAACAGAATTTCAAGATATCACCAAACTATTCGAACCACTATTATTGGCCTGGTCACCAAAATTCCATCATCTAGAAAGTATTGGCTTGACAGAATTACAGGATTATTTTCGATACGAGTGCTCACTAAGCCACACCATAGAGATAAATTCAACCTCTTAACCGAGACTATAGATTGAACATGTCCTCACCAATAGACTTTATCCAAACCTGTTAGACACCTATGCCTTTGTGCAGACATACATACCTGACTATTTTATCCTCTTAATACTTTCACTTTTAAATGGATTTTTCTCCAAACTACAGTTACGCAAAACATATATCTTGTAAGAAATACTTTTCTGAGGCACTTATTTTGACAAGCAAATTCCTTTTGGTTAATCTTTACAAAACTATTGAATTGTTAGGAAATTTTAAACATCGATCTTTGGTAAACCATTAAAACTACAAGTTGGTAAGCAGAGTTATACAGAAAGTTCTGCCTAGGAAAGGCATGATACCATTCAGAAAACTTGGAAAGTTAAACCCGAGATATACACTGGACCATGTAATATTTCAAACAGAGTAGGCCTAGTGGTCGTCAGACTTGAGCCTTGTTAGAGAACAACAGCAACAGGATTACACAACCACGTATTATCAGCTTTTCAGATTAGTTACTCATAATCCCATTTGGAAAGGAATCCAACCCAAAGTCAAACATAAACTTTGCAGGAGAACAAGTAGAAATCATGGACCGTGTGGTCAAACAGTAGAAGCAGAGTCGAATTCCTATCGTTAGAATTCGCTGGAATTCTCGAATATCATCACCTTTTCACCAAACCTATTACCGAGACCAACACTAGCTGAATTCAGGGACTGAATTCCTATTTGGGTGGGCGGATGTCACAACTCACCATTTCACGTCATTTACCATTTCAGGTCATTTTCCCAAACTTCGACTTTTTACTATTCATAAATCACTATTCATCAAAACACTATTCATCGTTTTACTATTCATCGTTTTCGAGGTCAGTTTGATGTTCTGAGAAACTTTTTGAAAATTTACTATTCACCGAACACTATTCATTTCCGGAAAAGTTTTCATCATTCACTTGCATTACTCACTTCATCGTAAATTTAGTTTACGGGTATTCAAATTCGCGTAACCGGATTGGTTTAGGTGCGAATTCATTTCATTAGTGTTAAGTACACTGCATACGGACTGGGGATAGTCTGCATATCATCATAACAGCATTTTCATGTTATACCACTCTCAGGATTTTCAAATTTATATATTTGATACATTTAACGTTTTTACGTATAAGTATTTATAGTAAACGTTAACACCCGGTTTATACACGACGAATATATCTAAATATTCCCACAATGGTCCCGACATATTTTTATATCCATTTTAACATCATAAAAGTTATAACATTCAGTTACCCAGTATTTTCGTAATTTATTTTATTTATAACGTACGCGTATGAATATAACGACGGTTTTCGTTAAAACTAAACATTAATCACCCGATCACTCAGTAAATGTACCCAACATATTTTTAATATGTTTTTAACATTATTATAACTTTATTTCATCCCGGTTAACTTCGTGAACGTTTATTGCTATTAAACCCGGTACCCGATTTTAACGAATAACGCGTAATAACACTTAACGCTACACTATATTTTCTAAGTGATCAAAACCGTTTTGGCTACTCCTTTTCACACCCAAAAACCAGCCCATGAAACACCCTTTTAACCTCTAGCATTAATTTTCCCAATACTTAACTAATAAACCTCTTATACCATACTTTAGCAAAAATTACAAATCATAACATACACTTTTTCAAGATCCAAAAATGCTTCTCATCTCCTTCCTCCCATCAAAACCCACGACCCATAATTAATACATAGATCAAGTGATCATTTTCCATAAAGTAAAACACAAAAGTTGTTCATTTTACAAGCCTAATCAAGAATCAAGCAACAAAAACACAAGAACATCAAGCTTAATCATCCTATAATCATCTCATTTTATCAAGTAAGTTTTCATCTTTATTTTTTCATGGATCATCCTATTTTTACATGTATTACATAAGTATCATGCTAAAAACCATGTATAAGTAGCTATACCACACTTTATTTTGGCTAAAAAGAAACATACAAACCCTAACTTTTTAGTTATGAATCCCCTTGCTCTAATAACTTGGTTAGGAGTCCATGGCACCCTGAGAAGGTGTATGGTAAGATTAGATTAGTCATGTGGTGATTACAAGAGGTTTGGTGATGGTAGAAATTGGTTTTTAACCTTGGAAACTTGATTTGGAACCTATTTTAGACATGCTGTCCCGTTTTGTAAAAATCTGGAAAATCAGTAAACACCAAGGGAACTTTGGCAAAATTTTTAGAAAATACTTTCAAAAACGAATCCGTAGGCGAAAGAACGGATTAAAAAGAGTCTATAACGAAGGAGTTATGATTTTTGCAAGATTGTAGACGAAAAGTATTTTTCTGAAAATGTATGCTGTTGGACGTTTTTCATTGGACAAAAAGAGACTTTAGACGTAACCCGGAGGAGCCGAGCTTTCCAAAATATATTACTACATACTAAGACGTAACCGTGGATATAAAGAACAAGTAAAACGGACAAGTAACGACAAAGATATACTCGTTTGAATATCGGCTAAAACCATTTTATAATTGACAACTTTTATTAAATTTGGCGCAAAAACTACGAAGTACATTTTTGAGCTAGAAGTAATATCAAGTACCGAGCTTTATAACTAACGTAGTATTAGTTATTACGAGTATGTTTTCATCATTTCAAGGATTACAACCCGAGTATTTCAACGCTAACATGGAAACTTACGTTATATATATATAAGTATATATATATTATAACTAGCTATTTATATTTTCTAATAGCAATATTTTCCAAATTCTTGGATTATATATTTTGATAACACAAGTGTTTTTCCAAAGAGTAGAGTGGTATAGAAACATGTGCATGGACATTCATAACATCATTTCATGATCTAAAGTAGATCGTTCATCATTCATATTAGGTTGCGGCTAGTGTGCGCGCCTTGTTTTTCAGCTCATTACATGTTCATGGTACCATCATATCAGGTGAGTCATAGCCCCACTTTTACTGGTTTAATTACTTTACAAACTCTTTGGGGGAGATACATGCTTAAATACTCGTGTTATACTTTTATACGATTTCAAATCCCATGGGGGAGAATACATTGCAGCAACTATTTTTGTACAATGCCAAAGTATAAAGTTTCTTACATTGCTTAAGTAGTCTTATTACCACGTCACGACAAGTCCCCTTTATTTCATGGACCGTTAATTTCAAGTACTAAGCGAGAGTGAGTGAATAGATCTATTGAGGGTGACTCCTCCATTCGTGTTTGGGTTGCTCCAACGGAATTACGAATGCATTTCATTTCTAAATTACGAGTGTCTGGTAAACACTCACTTGGGGCAAGTTTTAGTACGTCTAGCTTCGGGGTCATGAGCTTAAGAGCCAATGTGGGTTTCATTATTGAAATCTTAGTACTTTACTTTATACTTGGGCTATTGTACATACAAAATTACTGATAAATTCCCGATACTTTTGCATCAAGTCTTACTACTGAAATACGATGCCTTTGCATCAAGTCTTATTACTGAAATACGATGCCTTTGCATCAACCTTATGACTGATTTATTACAAACATAATACATTTGGCAGTGGGTTGTAAACACACAGGTTACAAGTCTCTTATGGCGGGACTTGGAACTGAGTGGATTTACGATGCCTTTGCTGGGAAATCTTCATTTCAATGCATTACATTCTTTTTCACAAGACTCTATGAACTCACCAACCTTGTGTTGACACTTTAGCATGTATTTTCAGGTATTAACCAATGGCACGCTACAGGAGGTTTTGGCAGGGCATGGCATGGTCATAGAAGACTCTGATTATTCATTTGGGGACCGTTTTAAACTACTTTAAGGGCCTACTTCCGCATTACTTTTAACGATGTAAATTCATACTTTTGGTTAAACAATTTTATTTTAAATGATTCAAGTGCAAACCATTTTTGAACTAGTGTTGTGATATCAATTGAGTTACACCCCAGCTACATGTATGCTTCCGCTGGACCCGATTTTGGGGGTGTGACATACAATGTCTTAATTTGAATAGATTGGGACGCCCTTTTATTTAAATCCGGAAATTGTACATCATTGAACCATCAGTCTATATTTCCTTAGTTACATGGTTTGGGACGCTTCTCTATGTAAATAATGAAATATAGATAAACAGGTTTAATTATATCTGAAATAACAAGCATATGAATCCAAAAACCACTAAATTTCATTAGAAACCCCGTATAGTGATACACAACGATACAATTAGTATTTGTATTGCTATTGTTACAAATATCACTAGGTAAGGTATAGAAAAACCAATTGGTTGGCCTGCCAAGCCGATGAAAAACACCCCTATCCCTGCAAGATCAAGAATCACGACTGGATGTAGTACATCAAGTACCGTGTATGATCAAATCACACAAATGAAACGTTAGTGCATGGTGCCATTATACGGTTTCAAAACAACGTTTCTATTGTACGACTATCTCTTACCCCCATATTTCATCCACACTAACAGCCAAAACCACAATTAGCACGAGAAGTGCTATAATCCAATCCAAAGACTTCAAATCTTCCTTTGGGATATAAACCAAGAAGATGTCTACAACAACATACAAAATTATGAGAAAAGTATAGGTGTATGACATTTTAAAAATCTTTGGATGAAAGAAATATGAGTGGTGAAGAGGAAAAGGTGGGATATGTAAGGCGGTAGCCGTAGACTACTATCCTACCCACCTACGTTCCCTATTCACTACACAAAGACAAAATGACTCTCATCATTCCCAAAGGTTGATAATTCAGCAATTTTCTCTACATCTTTATCCAAATTTCTCTTTGTAAAAATCTGTATCAACAAAACTCTTTGTTTAACGGGTAGGTTACCCGCACAGATTTTTGCAATTCATGAGAAATATCTAAACACGACAGAATAAATAAATTCTCATCCAAATTGTGCTCACAAGGGATTTTATTTAACCATTCAAACGACAGATTATTAAAAACAGACTTGACAAAAATACTTAAAAGCAGTACAAACAAACTAAAACCTTCACATTTTAAGAGTAGTCTGAGTGATCCCAAGTCTGAGAGTTGTTGGAGTCATAACCATCATCTTAAGGATCAAAACTCGCCAACCTCTCTTCCTCTATCTGAGTCTTCCACCTGCTCAGCTCCCGCTCCATGTCAGAAGTCCAACCACCATCACCAACATCCACGTTTTCCTCAAAGCTTAGCTAGAAGTCATCCAGATGAGGCAATTGTTGTTGTTGCTCAACAACTCTTGGTGCGGATGAACTTGATGCACCATTTTGAGGTTGTTGTTGTGGTGGTGGTGGATTTTGTTGTTGTTGTTGTTGTTGTTGTTGTTGTTGTTGTTGTTGTTGTTCAACCCTAACAACACCAAAATTTTCTTCAAAACTCCAACGAATTTTATTGGAGATCTGGGCCTGGGTCTGACCGACACAAGCCCACAACGATTCAATAACAGCGTCGTCCTTGCGGCACTCATCCTGCAAGAACTTGTCAATCACCTGTTTCCTATCCGCCGATATGTCTGTGCATCTCACGTAGCGTTCTCTATCTTCTTGTTTCAATTGTTTTGCCATCTCAAACTGATTAATGGCCTCCACGATAGCATTTTGGCGATCCACATCACTATTCTCAGTTTCCGCCTTGATAAACAATCGAAATTGTTCAGGGGTGTGTGGAAGTCTGCAAGTCATTGATTTTTTTTTCTTCTTCTCGTTGTTGTTGTGTGTGTAGTTGTGGATAACCCAAAGCATGCCGGTAGTATTTATAAGGGTCTGAAAAATATATCTTCCTTTATTTTAAGTAGACATGACCATTTGTATTCAAACGGTAAAAAAAAAAATTCAAAAGTTAGTGACAAAAAAAAAAATAAAATAAAAATAAAATAAAATAAAATAAATCTTTATCGACTACAGAAACTTGGAACAAATCCTGTGTTGTCTCTTAAAAAGTTAATTAACAAGTTTTCCTAACAAAAATCAAAATTTTCACAAACTCTCTCTAAAATTTTTTTCATTCAAACCTCCTGATAACAACAATCTTAGATCGGAATCCCGGGACAGGATTCAGTTTAACGGGTAGGTACTATCACATCCCGTGATTTTCCCTATAATTAAAAACGTTTAATTATATATATTAATCTTTGTCATTATTTTTAATCATCATTTTTACGGAAAAATTTAAAATTTTCTTTATTATATTATTTTGACACGAAAACGTTATCATATAAATCACCAAATAACGAAACAAGTTCTCGACACATTTAACAAAAAAACTAAATAAGTCACTAAATCTTAAATAAATTTTTATAATCATAATTTATTTCCTAATCCTAATTACATTTAAACGGACCCTTAATTATTTTCTAAGCCCAAAATCCAAATCCGGCCTGTTATTATTCATCAGCCCACAAAACTTGAGCCCAAAATCTTTCATGATTATTTTGCTAATATCGACTAAACCAAGCCAAGAATACACCTCGTACGATCAATTTTTACACACGACACATACATATTTTTACACTCCCTCATTTCTCACCTAGCCAACTTCGAGTACGTCAATTTTCAGCTTCCCATGTCGAGCCTTACTATATTTTTACGGGACAAAGTATTTGATCCAAAAACAACCCACACGATTATCAAATATTTCAAAACTAAACCATTTTAAACCCCGCTTGTTTCTATGAAGTCCTAAAAATATTTCTAACACAATTTCAAGTCAAAATATTAAATTTGATCAATCATCACCAAGTAATACACGATTTCCAAATCATTTACACAATAAAAATGGGTGTCGACATGTTGATTAAACAAAAGGATGTACTCCCACTTTTCATGCTCTCAAAAGGTTTATTTTATGTTACTAGGTAAATACTACAAGCATTTTAAAACAAACTCGAATGTACAATCCTATATATAATATTCTAGCCCGCTTTTTTCTTTAAACTTTGAATGGTTGTCGACATATAAATCTATCACAAAGACATGCATCCTCATTTTAAGCTCACACATGCTTTTTCTTAAAGTCTTGGAATGTCAAAGACGCAAACTAAAGTCTTGAAATCTCTGACATTGCATAAGTAGTACATGTTTTACTCACTTGATATTTTCTTCTTCCCTTGTTTCTTCCTTGTCGACATTCCAAAAACAAGGAAACCATGTGCAAGCTTATACTATCTCTACACACTCCACCTCTTACACCACTCCATCCATTCTTCTTCTTTTGAATTATTGTTGTTGTTGACTAAGAAGAGAAGCAAGCAAAACAAGATCATGCTCCCTCCTTTTTCTTCTTTCTCCCTGCCATTCGAAGCATCACCAACACTCCACATCCTACCTTGACTTTTCTTCATTCTACAACACTCCTCCATCCCATCACTTGAATTATGCACTATACTTTATTCTTTCTACTCTATGTATGACACCTTTGACTTGTGTTTTTCCTAAACCACACGCAAAGGAAAACAGAAATACAGTCATGCTCTCTATTTCTTCCTTCCTGCCATTCGAAGACAACCACAAGAACACAAGTACCCTCCCTTTGTCTCTTGTTGTTTCTGCCATACGAAAGGTAACAAAGAGAACCATGCATACACATGCCAACTTGTATATACAAACTAACTCTATATAAGCCTCTACTCACTCCTCTCATTTCATACGTACACACATAAACACTTCACATTTCCAGATTCCTAAGTCCTTTCCTTCTCTTGGGTACATGCGAGAGGTTGGCCAAGGATTCCCTAGGCCGCGAGCGTTATCCAAGTCGAGCGTTATCCAAGTCGACTAGGAGTTGATCTTGATTCGTGGTTGTGCCCTCATGCGAGCTACACTCCCTTCCTTTCGATCTCTAGTACGTGACGGGTTCGAAAGCTTGGAAGCTTTGAGGCTGTTTTGATTTTTGTTTCTCGCTCGTCTTCCTCTCCGTTTCCTCACCACCATCTTTGGTGTAGTAAGTTCTTCCCAAACCCTTTTCCATACGTACCATCCTATTTTGGTCACTTTAGATTTCGTCCCATGCAACTTTGCTTCCTGCATAACCTTTTAGCTTCACTATATAATTAAGAACTCGCGTTAAACAAATCTTAAACGTATCTTGTGCTTGTGTGGCCATGCAACCAAGGAACCTCAACAAGTAAACTACATGTTAACATAAGTTAATCTCTTAATTTAATGTAAAAGAAACACAAAACTTAAGTCTTGGCTCTCGCGGACAAGTGCCTACTCGTATTATTACTTATCTATAAAACTCTTTTTATTTATTTTCTAAACGGGTTATATAAACCAAACGGAAACCATAACGGACCATACGGCCCAACCCACGACTCATAGCTTATTATTAAGAAAAGAAAATGACATGAAAGTGCTTATTTGGAAATGTAAACAAAATTTTTGAAATCGGTTCGAACTCTTGGACACATTTGTAAATGTGAGTCGAAGTAAACTCAAATGAGTCGAGACTCATTTGAGCTTATCTGGACTCTCGTACAGAAACGTTGAGCTTATTCAAAAGCTTAGTAGCATATGGCAAAACAGTTTTGAAAAGGAAACCAAAAACACATTTATAAACTTACATGGACTTAGTTATGGTTTCAAAACATATGTAGCCAAAGCCTTTGGATCTGTTAACACACACGCATGCACACGATCATATAAACCTGAAAACAATTCTTTTCGAAAATGAATTTGATATATTTAACAACTTGTGTGTTAACAATACTAAGCATATAACGAAATCCTTAAAATTTAAACTAACTACAAAAGCGTATAACTGATAATGCATACTCATGCACGTTTGAAAAATAATAGATATATAACAAAATATCATACAGACTCGAACAACTATAGAAACAAATAGTTTGGTATAAAATCAACAAAAAGCCTTTGGCTCAGTTGGGGGGGGGGGGGGGGGGGGGGGCGCTGGGTTGATGAGCGAGAGGCCCTTGGTTCGAATCCTGCCTAGGGCAGTTTATATTATTTTTGCTATCTTTGAAACTTTAGCCTTTTGGCTGTTTTAATCCTTCATTTTCAAACACTTGTCACTTTTCTTAAAACCTTTATAAATTGAAACTTATATAAAATGTGACAATACCAGCCCCTCTAATTCAAGTAACTTGTCACTTTCTTTAAAAGCTTTTATAAGTTATATAACATATATAAATTATTACATTTTCAACCCCTCAACTTTAACTCATTTAACATTTTTCTAAAAACTTTTATAAGCTAATAAACTTACGTTATTTTACCACCGTTCGACTAAATAAGTATGTTTAAGACTTATTTTATTTGGTGACCACATCGGCATAAACTATAAATAATATAATTGTCCTAATATATTATTTAACCACAACTTTAATAAACATATAATATTTTGGGAATATATTTTAACACTTTAAACGGCTCGGGTTACTTTATAAAACTTGTATACAGAAAATAGATATGTATATCGTTAACAAATAAGCAAACGAATAACCTATACGAAAGTAATAAGTAATACATAATGGACAAGTTATATAGTATATAACTTTGTTGTTGAACCTTAAGCGTTTTGCCACGCAAGCCACCTCTGCCACAAAACCATTTCATCATCTTTTCATCATAACGATTAATCGTTATTCATTAATCGTTATTCAATTACCAAATAGTATTTGGTTAGATTCTCAGATAAATTTATTTATCAGGTTCCGTACTAAGGACGCTTCCAAAATCATTCTCACCTCTCACTCGCACTTACTTTCATCATTCCTAGTATCACTTAAGGTGAGTTCTTAGCCCCGTTTTTATAAATATTTTATAAATGTTTTGAGGGAGATACATTCTCAACTACTACTTTACTTTCATAAGTATTTCAAACTATTTACAAATTACTGTGGGACCATAGCCCACCATTTTATACATTTTATATCTCATGAAGAGATAACTGCTATAAACATGTTTACAAGTAACTTTTCAACTGTATGCTATATCTGATTTCTATTGTCTAAGTTTGGTATTGCCAAAAAGTACCTCATATCATGAACCTTAGTAACCCGTAGGGTGAACGTAAATAATTGTGGATAGATCTATTAGGGATTGACAATCCCCGTTTGGTCGCTTGAGAAAGCTACCAAACGCACTTTATTTGAAATCTAATAGGTTACTGGCAAGAACCTATCCCGAAGGCCCTTGTTACTATTATCCATCATTTATGATGAGATCTGTTAATCGGATGAGTGTCATGAGGCTTAGGGAAATCAGGTTGTAGTGCTGTGGGCGTATAACAACGTAGCTCATTATTTTTATCAAATTACTAATTTGTGTTCACTATATGGCAGAAAATCATTATTTCTTGGCAAAAACAAACTATTTTGGTGTTGACCCAATTAGGGCAAACCAACAAACTATTTCATGTTAACTTTGATTTTGATAAATCAACTGCTTTTGACTATAAACACTATGAATTTTACTCACACTTTGATTTTGATAATAAATCGTTTATTACAAATAGTATAAACTCACAAACTCTTTTGATTCTTGGAAATCAACTACTATACTTATAAACTCTATGAACTCACCAACCTTTGTGTTGACACTTTTAGCATGTGTTTATCTCAGGTTCATAATGAGCAAGGATGGTACGGAGGAGCATGGATTCTTACAAAGGCTATAAATTTTACTATCATTCGAAAACTTATTTAACAAACTTTGAAACCACTGGGACCTCATTTTGAAAACTCTGATATCTATAAAATTCGAATGATAAATGTTTTAAAATGACTAAATTGATAATCATTTTCTACTGAAAAACTGTGAGCTATGAAGTAACACCCAATCTTTATTCCGCTGCAAACATTTTAAAATTGGGGGTGTTACATGTTGAATGATGAAAATTGTTTTTAAGTTTTAGATATTTTATTAAGTTGGTGATATATTGTTTTTGAATATGTTCTACAAACATATGTGTATTATCACTTGTGATATTTAAGTTCATGATAGTGTACAACGCTTATTGCCTTAATAGTTAAGCTCTTAGTTTAATTTTGCTTGAACTATATTGGATTGCTGTTTTTATTAATGTGAATGCTTCGTACTAAAATTGTTTTAAAAGTTTTCTACATCATATGCTTAATATCACTTGTGATATTTAATTGATTAAAATGTGTAATGCTTATTAGTTAAGCTCTTAGTTTATTTTGCTTGAATTGCAATTTGATTGCTGTTTATATTTATATGAATACTTCATATTAAAGTTCTTATGATTATGTTCTGCATCACATGTGTGGTATCACTTGTGATATTCTCTGTCATATCTTTTTTTTTGTTTTTTGATTATTTTGATGAAGGTTTGCATAGCAAACAAAATGATTCAGTTGCGTGTTGTTGTTTGTTCATTGTAGGATTCTATGTTGACATATATTTTGTGTGCTTAAGAATTTTAATGTCGTACATATTCCAGAATAGTATATACTGAGACGTTGGACAAGGGATTTAATTCTATCTAATTTGAGGAAGAAAAGGAGTCATTATGGTGAGAAGAATGAATTTATCGAGAGGCTTGCAATTGAGGCATCTACTTTAGTGGACGTGTTTGTACATATATTTAGCAAATAATTTTTCTATATTTGATTATTTTGAACAAGTATTTAGGATTTTTGAACAAGTGTTTTGAGAAATTTGCATTCTGTATTGATTATTCAAAGATTTAAATGGATGTTAAATTACTTTCAATTTTACATTAATTTTTACTTTTATGCATCACTTATACTACGTTGTAAATGCAAAGAAAAATGTTTAAGTTTCAGGCGATGCCAAAGCCGCAGACTGAACCGGCGATAAAATATGACAAGTGATGTTTATCTCTTTCATATACACCTGGTAAAATACTAAATCATTATGACATTTTGTAAGAATATAATATTTCATATTCTTTGTTAAGTATCACAATTGATAACACGTATATGCAGAGAACCAAAATCATAATAATTAACATTTTATATGAAGTTGATTATCTCTTTTGATAATTCACATTCTTAGTTGGGTATTCCAATTGATAACGCTTTTATGTAAAGAACATAAACTATTATCATAAACATTTTATATTACCAACCAAAAGATTTCAGTGCCAAATGTTAAAACATAACAACAAACACATATTAAGCCAAAACATTGGATTTACACTATTAGAAGCTGTAAAATAAAGTGATAAAACACACATTAAATATGACATCACAAGTGACAGTATCACATTATGTTTTTCACACTATGATATTTCACAATATGTTTTTGAAATATCACAAGTGATATTCTCATATGGTTTTCTTGTTGCAAACCTATTTGCATACTTTATTATCAGCTTATTTTGGTCATTCATTTCATGAAGAAGGATCTTTGCGGTGTATCTCATTCTCATGTTGTTCATCTTTTTTGAGGAACCTTTGATATCACAGGTGATATCATAGATGTGTCGACTTTTTCTTTTTGTTGAATCGGTGGTGGTGATGGAGGAACATATGATATCACAGGTGATATCAAATGTGATATCATAGGTGATAGGTGTTTCAGCTTATTTAGTTTCTTTATGAAGATGTTTTGCTTTCTTCAACTGTAGCTTCTTCAGTTTGCTGATTCAACCATACATTTTTTCAAATCCCGCTGTAAAACCTATCGAAACATGCACAATGTATGCATTAAATAAATAAATCCATCACAAATCTAACATAAGCATCATAATATCTTTTATTTTTAGTTAAACGGTTAAACCTAACCTTTAATATCTCACATTAAAAAAAAAAAAAAAAAAAAAAAAAAAAAAAAAAAAAAAAAAAAACCTTAAGAAACACAAATAAAATCTAGAAATAAGAACAAAATCATCACAATCATCATGGTATAATCTATCAATAAGCAACTGTATAAAATCACAAAAATATTTAGAAATATCATTAAAAAAAATCAAAAATAAGAAGAATATATATATATAAAAAAAAAACCCTTAAATAACTACAAACTAATGGATCTGTATAAGCGTACCATCATGGAAGTTATAAATTTGTTCGTTTTGAACCGTATTTTTTTTCTGGGATCAGTTGATTTACTAGTTCCTTGTTCTATTTTTGTGTTTATTTCGCGATTTGCGCGGTTAATTTGTACAGATTTTTTGAGTTTTTGGTTAGGGTTTTATGTGTAGAGAGAGAGGAAGTGAGTTTTGGTTATAATAAAATGTGATCCCTGTGGGTGGGTGAGGTGAGAAATGATCATGTGGGTGGGATCAGTAAATGGTTACATATTCGGTCCCTTTGTGTTTTTTTTCCTCTTAAATTTTGTCTTTTAGATCAACGGTCCATATCTTCCATTAGTATGTGAAGGATTTTGAGTTCCCAAATAACTCAACTCATGACATGACACACTTATATATAATACCTTTGTAAAAGTTTATTAGAATGAATGCTCTTACAAAAGCTAAATTACATCAATTCCTTTCGAACATCAAATTTATGCTAATACAATTTAAAAAAATAATAATAAATAATAATAATAATAATAATAATAATAATAATAATAATAATAATAATAAAAATCCCAATACAGAATTTAACCTCTAAGGGTAGTTGCAGTGGTCACTACAAAAAAAACTCATACCTCCCAACCCACCAATAATATCATTCCATCTCACTCATACTTTTTCTATACCTTCCAACATTTTTTTAGTGGCAATGGTCACTTTTTTCATATCTCCCAAACCACCAACTTTTTATTTTTTAATTTTTTATTTTCATAAATAAATAATTTAATAAAAACAAATATTTTATTAATAATTAAAATAAAAATACATAATACTTGGAAAAAAAACATAATTAATAGAAAATTAAATAATACGTAAAAAAAAGAAAAGAAATAACTAGTCATTGAGGTATGCTAAGTTTTGAGCCTCAACGTGCTCCGTAAGATCATATTGGAGATGATAATGGATTTGTTCGTCAAGTATAAGGGAACATTATTAAAAAAAATATAACGACAACATTATTAAAAAAATATAACGACAACATTATTAAAAAAAATATAACGACAACATTATTAAAAAAATATAACGACAACATTATTAAAAAATATATAACGACAACATTATTAAAAAAATATATAACGACAACATTATTAAAAATTGAGAATGATAACCTGACGTTCTTCGTGCCATGTTTAAATAGTCATCAAATCTATCCGGAGGTTCACCCGCTGCGAGTTGCTGAATGGCCGATGTGCATTTATGTAATGCCGTGAAACTTTTTTTCCCCCTTGCATCATATCCCTCTTGAAACCATTCGAATCTCGCTTCAATATCACCAACAATTCTTAAAAACAACCTTTTATTCATACGAAACCTATCTCGAAAAATATGGTGGGCAAACTTTGGTCGTTCAACGAAATAGTCATTCTTTACATTTTGTAAAGCTTTTTCACGAAAACGGGTGACAGACTCCCGTGTTTCGGTAGAGATTGCCGTGTCCTCAATCGAATCGTACACGGCTAAAAAGGTTGATAGAGTACTACCCGTGGAAACATTTTGTTCGAAAGGCTGGGGGGAAAATATAAATCATCGGATGAAGAAGATGATGAAAACATTGGGTGAAATATAGAGGATTTAGTAGTAATTTGTATTGTGTGTGTGATATTTGAATATGTGTAGTTTATTTGTATTGTGTAGTATTTATAGGATTTTTTTTTTTCCACATAATAAATGGCCCAACGTCTTTTTTTTTTTTTTTTTTTTTTTTTTTTTTTTTTTTTTTTTTTTTTTTTTCTCTCTTAGCTCCAACGTTCACAAGCAACGGATAGTTTTCTTCCAAACCGCGTAGGTGAAAATCACCGTTCACCCAAACCGCAGGGGTGGCGGCGGTGTTCCCGGCGGTTTGGGGCAAACCGTTGGTCAAACCACCACCGTTGCCGCTACCCTAATCTGTACTTTAATTAGTTAAAAAGTTGTATGATTGTTTTACCCATAAAAGTTCCACTACCCTAATCTGCTATAATTGTTCAATAATCAAGTTCTGTTTTTTTGTAAATTCTTGACAAGTTATGCATTTTTTTTCCCCTAGCAATTAGTTAGAAATTCGGATTTTCTACCGAGCACCACATTCTACTGTGTTGGATAGTCATTTTTTTTCTTTTCATATAATGCATATATCAAAGTTTCAAAACGTACTTTCAATGTCGTGTATGAATGTCGTGTATGCATGATATGATAACCGGGTTCAAGTAAATTATTTATCGTCATCCAGTTATTTGATACACAACAAATGGATGAAAAGTTTGATTATCCAATAGGAAAAGAAAGGTCGACACAACATGATCATATCCCTATTGCTAATCATGTATCTTTCTTTAATCATATATCACATCGAACGACATTATCAAATAGAAACTCGAAATGCGTCAATGCAACAGAGGTACAGATGTTTATCTTTACTTAGTGCCGTGTCAATGGATGGTAGTTACACAAAAGTTGACAAATCTTATGTAGTCGAAGGTGTTGAACCATGGTCTATGATTGAATTATGCCTTTATATTTTATGTTAGAAAATGATTAAATTAATGAAAATTTCTCGGTTCATGTCATCCGGTTGGGCCCTCAACTAGTTAACCAACAAACTCAAATAAAAGAAATTAAAAATCATTGAATAAGTAGGTACAAAAAGGAATCGTAACTGTGTAAAAGGTTTAAAGAAACATGGGAATCAAGTTTTAGTACCAACTGTTATTCGTTGCATCGCTATTTTGTATAGTATATGGTTTGTCTCGTTAATGAAAGTATTCTAACTACTATAATATACACAAAATGAAAGACCAACTATAAACATTACTAGTAAAAAAAATGTAAAGGTTCTTTATATATTAAGACGTTGAAAAAGATTGTAATATTTTTCAGTATAATGCTGAATGTGAATTACCAAACTTTTTTTTGAACAAAAAATTACCATACAATTATTTAAATCATTTATAGAAATCAAACGAGTGTTTTTTTTTAAGGATAATGAGATAATCGTATATTGAATGGAATGATGTTCGGTATACATATGACAGAATATATAGAATACAATACACCTGGGCTAAATACATACGGGCCTAACCCAACACTTATCGTCTAACAATAATAAGGCTGATCATAGTGGTGACCTCAGGTTTCTGGAGTCATTCCTGCCACCTGAGTGTCACTTTAGCTTCTCTCTCTAAAACCAAATACATGACCTTAAGCCCGTTGACCTCGGTCACAAACAAAAACATACCCCACAAAAATTTATTTAAAAAACACTCACACACACAAACCATGCAAACCAAGTAAGGTCTGAGCAACCCAACCAAGCAAAAAAAGGAGGGGGCCATGTTCGGTAGGGTCGTCGTAGGGGGAGGGAACACGACTAAGAGGAGAGACCGACCCTAGGTTTCGTCGCCACTATGATTAGTCTAAATAAACACACACATTAACCAAACAAGCTTTAACTATATTGCTTTGGTAGCTTCACCACATTGATAAGTATCTCATACTGTTAGATGACAATTCGTCCCATGATTTCATACCCTCAGATTTTGAGACAGTCAATTAAAGTAGTGTTAAACATTTTCAGCTATATAGATATACATGTGTGTATCGACGTATCGTGAATGATGGTACGAATGTACGAGAGGACCATTTGAGCGAGGGGATTGGAGTAACAAGTTTTCTTGATTAAGAGGAGATAGTACGATTTTCAAAAGAAGACAAGTTGCTTAGAAAGTAAGGAGAGTGAGGGTCGTCCCTAAATTTATGAAGGCTCTCGACGAAATTATATAGTGAGACCTTTCGGGTATTAGTCGATCATGACTCATTGGGATAAGCTCATGACTCATTGGGATAAGCTCACATTTATTATATTCATTTGGCTTAGTTGTAGATGATCATGTATTAAAGTGTGATTGTAATTTACCTTATATAGTGCATGTAGATAGGGTATAAAGGGTTTGCTTTGTATGCATCGATATATGGGAAAAACTAAATTGATTCTAATACAATCTTCATATTCCAATATGGTATCAGGCTACTAATACCGATCCTAAAATAAAAATCCTCCCTACCTCCATCATCCTAAAACTAATACAAATTCCTATATCATCTCAAAAATAAAGCGATCCTCTCCTAAAACCTCTTCCCAAATTCATCTCCCTCCATCCCTCTTCTCCTAGCTCTGCTAATCTTCTTCAACCCTATCACACCATATCAGCAACAATGGCTGTCCAAGACAACCTTCATGCATCTCACTCGTCTAAACCCAAAGGTAACACCAATTATCAAACTACTAAATATCAAAGTCTACCTCCATTATGTAATTATTTCAACAACAGATCATGCAAGTTTGGTGATCATTGTAAGTTTATACATGATCACCGTAACCGGTCGGGTGTACCATTTAAAAGTAACATGGAAACAAGTAATATGCAAAACAAAAACAACAAAGGAATACCAACTAATCGTATGTCTAGTATTTTACACCCTGGTCACAACCCCACTACGTGGGCTCCTCCTGGATTTTACCACAGTCGTGTGGCCCAACAAACAACACAGCCAAGCCACAACAAACAACACAGCCAGTCTACTCCACAAGCCTATTTAACTTCCTTATATCACCAACAGACATACGCACCATTGGCCCAAAATAACCACCAGGCCTAACAGGCTCAACAGCCACCTAACGTAGCCCAGCCTCCACATCAAACATTAAACATAGCCCAGCCCACTCCCTCTACCAGTATACTCGGTCCCGCACTCGGCAAGTACCCGTCTCAAGCTACTTCACTTCCTAGTGTTTTTAGCACTATGACTTTGCAGGACCCGACCTGGAACATGGATACAGGTGCCTCTTCTCATTTAAATTCTAATGCAAGTAATTTAAGTACTATTTTTAATAAACGTTTATTCCCATCTGTACACGTTGGTGATGGTAATTCTATTCCCGTCACCAACACCGGCCATAGCATTATTCCTACTCTTCATCGCCCTCTTCACCTTCATAATGTACTTGTCACTCCTAACATCATTAAAAATCTCATTTCTGTTCGTCAGTTTACTAGGGATAATAATTGTACTATTGAATTTGATGCGTTTGGTTTTTCTGTAAAGGATTTCCTGACTCGCCACATTCTCCTTCGATGTGACAGCTCGAGTGATCTCTATCCAGTTACCAAGCCGTCAATAATCCCTACTGCTTTTGTCTCCACAAGCCCCTCCACGTGGCATCAACGTCTTGGTCACCCCGGTGACGAAGTGCTACGATCTCTTGTTTCACGTCAATTTATTTCCTGTAATAAAGAAAAGACTCCACATGTTTGTCATGCTTGTCAACTTGGCAAACATGTGAAACTTCCTTTCTATAGTTTGAATTCTATTATTGAACATCCCTTTGATATTATCCATTCTGATTTATGGACTTCTCCAATTGTTAGTTCTAGTGGTTTTAAATATTATGTTCTTTTTCTAGATCATTTCTCTCATTACTTGTGGATTTATCCTCTTCGTAACAAATCTGACATGTTTGATAAGTTTTTGCATTTTCGAACTTATGTTAAAAATCAATTTAAATGTGAAATAAAAAGTTTCCAATGTGATCATGGTGGTGAGTTCGACAATAACCGCTTACACACCCTTTTGCTAACCACGGTATACAATTCAGATTTTCTTGCCCAAAAACCTCTCAACAAAATGGCAAGGCAGAACGCATGATTAGAACCATTAACAATGTCATTCGTACACTCTTATTTCAGGCTCACTTACCCCCTACGTTCTGGGTCGAGGCCCTACATATGGCAACTTATCTCCTGAATCTTTTACCCTCTACCGCCATTAACAATGAAATCCCCTACACCAGACTTTTCCACAAAACACCCGACTACTCTAACTTACGTATATTTGGGTGCCTATGCTACCCTCACCTTCACTCCCCTCACAAACTTGCCCCACGCACAACACCATGCATATTCTTGGGCTATCCCGCCTATCACCGTGGATTTCGATGCCTAGACCTTGAAACAAACAAAATTTTACTCTCCCGACACGTCACCTTTGATGAAACACAATTTCCTTACCGCTCAATGACACCCGATTCTCCACCCTCCTACACATTTTTAGACTCTACACCATCCCCTCTTTTCACTCAAATACTTACTCACCCCCAACACCAAATCCCCTACAAGAAGTCCCTAATTCCCATCATGAACCCAATACACCCAACACTCACATAGGCTCACCCAACAGCCCAATGTCCGCATCCCCACACCAACCCAACAACCAACCAAGCACAGACCCAACACAATCATCACCTGCTCAACAGCCTCCTACGCATAGAATCATCACCTGCTCAACAGCCTCCTACGTTTTAAATAATCGCGTTTGCATTTCCGTTTTTTCATTTTTAACTTTAGTGCATACCTAGCTTGTACAATTTGCATTGTTTGTGTTTGTTTGTTATAATTTGAATTACTTGATCACTATTTTCACTTTTATCACTTTTCACTACACGATTTGCACGAATCAATATTATTTGATTCCATTCACCTTCGTACGGATACGACTCGGGTGATCCGTATTTTGTGCGGATCATTTTGATACTATACTACTATAATATATAATTGATTTTGACACAATCACTCCCGAACAATAATTTTTTCCCTATAAATACTGGCTCAAATATGGCATTTTTCCTTACCTTTTGCACTATAAACTTTCTGATCTAAATCTTCTATACCATTCTCTTAAACCCTTTGATCATATAATCATAAGCTTTTGTTTCCAAGTGATCCAAGCTTCAACCTTTCAAGTGCAAGAGAAGAATACTTAAATCCTTCAAGACAAGAAGTATTACAACTTGTTGTGACCTTCACATCCAAGTTGTTTGTGCATCATCACTTGTATAGTATTCATCCATTTATGTATTAGTTATGAATATTGGTTAGATAGAAGTAAACATAAGGAGTTAGGATAGTAAGGTGTGTAGGTAGAGAAGTTGTGAATTGATTGTGGTATGCAAGTAGTATAGGTGTGAAGAAGAAGTAGTGTAATTAGGTAGTGCTTAGGTGTGAAGAAGTTGTGAAGTAGTTGTGAAAAAGGTTTGACGAAGTTGTGGTGTGATAATTGGTATGTAAGGTTTTCTCCGCCATAAGGGAGCTTGTTGACATAATGAAGAAAACTTTCGAGTTAGGTGCTCGGGGAGTGGAGTAAGGCAAGGAAGGTGTTCTTGTAGCCGAACCACTATAAATCTCTTGTCTCGCGGTTAGATCTTTCCATCTCTTACGTATTATCTTGCTTATATCGTTATTACTTTTGTAGACGTAGACGTGTATATATATTGTTGCTCATATAGTGCTAGTGTTGATTTCACTTAAAGATCAAACAAAAGTTTCAATCACAAAACAAAGTTTTTACAGTCAAACTAAAAAGGTACATACATATAATTGATCATTTCGATCAAGTATAGTTTTCATACAAAATATAATTAAGGATTACAAAATAAACATTTACTTATTTATCTCTCGTATATAGCTATAATTGTTTATATTTTGCATGTGTTGATTTCACATACTTAGCTTACATTATTATTATTGTTCATACTTAGATATAGTTGTTCATATTGTTCAAGATTTGAGTTCACATAAGAACGAATCAAAGTTTTAAAAGTAAACAAGGTTTTAAAACAAAACTAAGTTTTCATTAAAAAAAAAAAAAAAAAAAAAAAAAAAAAAAAAAAAAAAAGAACGTAAAACTATTCAAACCCCCCCCCCCCCCCCCCCCTCTTTCTAGTTTTCCACAAGCTTGATGTCAAGAATGCTTTTTACATGGTGATTTAGCTGAAACTGTTTATATGCATCAGCCTCCTGGTTTTCGGGATCCAGAGCATCCGGATTATGTTTGTTTATTACAGCGGTCACTTTACTGTCTTAAGCAGGCACCTCGTGCATGGTTTCAGCGGTTTGCTGCTTACATTACTACTGTTGGGTTTATTCTGAGACGTTGTGACTCTTCTTTATTTATTTACAGACAGGGTGATGATATTGCTTTCTTGTTACTATATGTGGATGATATTGTGCTCACTGCTTCCTTTGATAGTTTATTACAGTGGATTATTGCTTCTTTGCATAAGGAGTTTTCTATGACTGATTTGGATGCTCTTAACTATTTTTTGGGTGTGTCAGCTACGCGTGACTATTCTGGGATGTTTTTGTCGCAGGGTAAGTATGCTATAGAGATTTTGGAGCGTGCACATATGGTTGACTGTAACCCTTCTCGCACTCCTGTTGACACTAAGTCTAAATTGGGTGATGATGGTGATCCGGTTTCTAATCCTAAATTATATCGGAGTCTTGCGGGTTCTCTCCAGTATCTCACTTTCTCTAGACTTGATATTACATATGTTGTTTAGCAGGTTTGCCTTTATATGCATGATCCTCGTAAGCCTCATTTCTCTGTTCTCAAGCGAATTTTACGGTATGTTCAGGGGACTCTAGATTATGGTTTACAGTTATTTTCTTCTACCACTGAATCCTTGGTTGCTTATTCGGATGGTGATTGGGTTGGTTGCCCTACTACTAGACGGTCTACCTCAGGTTATTGTGTTTTTCTTGGCAACAACTTACTCTCATGGTCCTCTAAGCATCAGCCGACGCTTTCTTGTTCCAGTGCTGAAGCTCAGTATCGTGGTGTTGCCAATGCTGTTGCTGAGACATGTTGGCTTCGGAATCTACTTCGTGAGCTTCATACACCTTTGTCCTCTGCTACTATTGTTTATTGTGATAATGTGAGTGCAGTGTACTTGTCCTCTAATCCTGTTCAGCATCAGCGAACAAAGCACATTGAGATTAATATTCATTTTGTTCGTGATTTGGTTGCTACTGGTCAAGTTCGAGTTTTACATGTTCCTTCTTGGTTTCAGTATGCTGATATTTTTACCAAAGGGTTGCCGTTTGCCTTGTTTGTTGAATTTCGTGACAGCTTGAGTGTTCGGTCTCCTCCCGCTCAAACTACGGGGGAGTGTTAGACGATAAGTGTTGGGTTAGGCCCGTATGTATTTGGCCCATGTGTGTTGTATTCTTTATATTCTGTCATATGTATACCGAACATCATTCCATTCAATATACGATTATCTCATTATCCTACAATTATTGCCTCTTGGAGCCTTTGTAAATTTTTATGACACCGGTGTAATACAATGGTGTAATACACCGGTGTAATACAATGGAAACAAGGATTAAGTTAGGGTTTTGTTTTTCCATTTGTTTTATCTGAAGGCAAACACCATATATATACACGAGGAAAGAGGAAAATTCGAAACTTAATATTAAATGTGATATAAGTGACTTGAAAAATAGTACTGTAAACTTAAAGTGAGATAAAAGATCATTTTTGACTCTTTTGCTTGAAAATAAATGAACACTAATATTTGAAATCCTCTAAACAACTAAACATAAGAGAAATGCAGAATAAACACATTTGTTTGAAATGTCTACACACACAAATAAAAAGAGAAGACAAATGTTTTTTCTTTTTAAAAAGAATACACGACTTGAGGAAAAACTTAAAAGAAAAATACTACGTAACAAGCTTTGACGGCACTGGTTAAACTTAGAGCTGTTAATTTGATACCCATGAGTTAAACATAGGTTTAGTCGGGTAAATATGTATTACTGGATGAGTTTAGTTGGGTCTTCTTAAAAATTATAGATGAGTCTAATTAGTTATTTGATGAAAAGTTCAATTATATAACAATTACATAAGAGGCGTGTTTTTTTTCACTTTTTTCATTTTTATTCAAAAAAAAAAAAAAAAAAAAAAAATCTTGTCAATCCACCAAAACTCATCAGGGCTGGACTCATTTACACTCATGTTTCTGAAAAACACATCTAGACTCGAACGCGTTTTGACTTAAACCTATCTAGACCCATGCTCCGTCTGACCCGACCTACCTATTTTGCCGCTTCTAGTTAAATTGTATCTATGAAACTAAAAGTTTTTCTTTTAGATAATAAACTATATTTAATACAAATTAATAAAGCATATAACTTACCATAATTAGATCAGATTTAATTTAATAAACTCAAAGTTTTTTTCTATAATTTGATATTCGGTAAAAAAGTAATAATAATAATATAATAAAAATCATAATCAAATAAGAACAAAATTAAAATAAGAATGATAAAAAGAAGCTACAACTATTCATTTCAGATGCACAGATGTATCTCCTCTTAAAATTCTTTCTCCTATTTAAAATGTGTGACTAAAAATTCTTCTTATTTTAGTTTTTTTTTTATTACTAATGTTGCAAAATTCGGAGTATTAAACTTCTACAATATGAACTTGAAATGTCTTTCTCTTTTTCTATAAAACCACGAGGAGTAAACTGCAAATAACACAGAAATAAAACAGTAAAGAACATATTTATCTAATCCTTGAACAAGAAGAAAAACCCTTTGTAGAAATGGCGTCTCTTCTACCCTTAAATCAATCAACCTGTCTCCAACATTCATCTCGTATGGCTCTCAACCTTAATTCCTCTTCTACCATGTCGTTTAAGGTACCGATTTATCTCAACAGTTATCCACTTTCTTTTTATTTAGCTTATGTCTCTATTAGCTATAAATATGAGTTATTATACCCTTATTTGCAAGACCCACAAATGGTTACACAAAATTTGGAGTGAGAAAAGATTTATTGTTTATGGTTGAAATTTTTAAGAAATGATATATATAGTTCTTGGGTTTATAGGTTTTGACCCGTGACCCGACTCATAATAAGAAACATGATGTAAAAAAATGATAGATATAAATAATTTTAGTTCACTTGAAATTTCTCTTATATAATAAGAAAGAACATAGTTTTAGAAATGTTACATAAATTCTGTACTTTTAATGCTCTTAGTTGTTAAACTTGTATGAGTTATGAGTTTAGACGATTCTAGTCATATCATGTGTAAAAGTGGGTGACTTGGTATCGTTGCTCAAAAATAGGAACTTTGTGTTGACTAGCGAGTTAGTGGCCTACCGGGACTTTTTGAGTTAACTTGTAACTCGACCAAGTCGAATCATGGGTCAATCATTTCACGGATTGCGGTGGTCTGACTTGAAACCATGCTTCATCTTTTTATTTGTTACCTTCATTTATAGTTTTTATAAAGGTGAGTGTATTTGTCCTTGTCTTTGGATAACTTGAATCTTTTGTTTGGGCTTTAAGGTGCCAAGCTAGGAGTTTTGGTGTTTATGAGGGGTAAATCTGGCACATCAAAAAGAATAATCGATCGTGTGATATATGCTTTGTAGCTAAAACAAAATGTAAACACACGATCGGCACATCAAAAAGAATAATCGATGCATATTACCTTTAAAGCTTGCGCATATGCATCTAGCTGTTTATAAATTGAAAATCGAAGTGATGAATTGAATAGATGAATCCTTGTTTCAAGCCGTAATTTCGTAGTGGGAACCTTAATTTGGTGAAACCATGGACCATGATTCAACTTAGTATTGTTACAAATTGACCCAGACCCGGTCCGAGCCTGAGAGTAACTTGCGATTCGGGTAAAACCAAGTCAACTCATTTTAGGAGTGATTACGCTTGACTACTCAGACAAGTTTAACAAATGTGATTAGGCATAAAAGCTAGTCATAGTCTCAATCATTGGATTCTTTTGGATAAGATAGATATTGGATAAGATGCACGTGATTCTCTTCTGTCTTACGGCTTTTCAACACATTGTTGAAGGTTTCAGAAATATGTTGGTATTGGAGCAAGGTTTTGATGAAATCTCCTTTACATGTGAAGAGTCTGTCTTCTCATTCAACCAAAGAGAAAGCTCGTCACATCTTTTTCCTTTGTCTGTTGGTAGCAAGATAAATGTGCTACCACAAATATGTGGAACTGTACTGATGGTTTCAATGAGACCAGTCTTTCAGTTCAATCTTAAAGAAAAGATAATGACTTGGCGGGTGCAAGCAAATTCTCTCTGCCATCAAGTCAAAATTCAAAACAGCACCCACGAGTCAAATTTAAGCCTTCAACTGAACATATAGAGAGTTTGACATGCCTGCTACTTGTCAACTCACCAACACGGATTTAACTTATATCTTTTGAACACAACGGGCTGACCATTCACACAATGCCTTTTTGGTCTTGTCTTTTCAGTTACCTACCCCTAAACTTCTATCAGCTAGCTTTGAAATGCTGTCTATATTCTTGTCAGTTCCTATTTTGGTCGACCCAATTTTCTTAAAAATGTTTGTCACAATCATACGTATTTGTATATAAACCGTAAATATCACATTGCGTTCAGTTAAAAAAAATATTTGCTTGTGGTATGCACTATGCAGTAAGCACTTGGTCCAAGTTTATTGTATACCACAAGTTACTGTAAAACTGGGAAATCTGAGTATCTCTCAAGTAGCACATCTATTGCATAATGAATTAGTCTTCTGGCTCAACTGTAAGCTAGATCAATGTTTATGTTTGTTCTCATCACTTCAAGCTTTCTTCAAGTTGTGCTAATCAGCCACACAAAGATTTGTATTGTATCATTGACATTGTTTAACTGATTCGCACTGTAGACTAGATACATATGAGCCTTCAAATATATATCGTCACTGAAATATGTATCTAAATTACTTGCACATGTTTGTTTGACTAACAAATCTTTATATTTGGCACAGGGTTGGTCACGTCAATCTAATATGTCAAGTTCTAAACCGAACAGTTTATTGTATGGAAACACTAGTTCAAAAATATTTTCTGCGATGAATATGAATGCATCACAACAGCCAGAAGAACATGGAAAATCAAATATTGACCTAGTAATAGATAAGGCAAGAAAATTGTGGGACAGTTCTCCCCAAGAGGTTAAGAGTTTCCCATGGACCACAGCCGTGGAGAATTTTACACAACTCATTATCGACATTGTATTGGTAGTCACCCAATACTTGTATGTACCTGTAATGGCGATTACTTCTGTTAGCGAGATGTCATATTGTGCTCATGAAAGAAAGTTAGTTTTAATCCCTCTTCCAATACTTATTGGTGTTGCTGTAGCCGGGGTATTGAGAAATAGAGCGTTAAAATTATCTCCATATCTCAAGGTGGATTCAAAGATTATTAAATTACTTTAATATATAATAATAATTTAATTTTCCTCAATGTGGTTTTAATCTGCGTTTTACTTTTTGTCTCGTGTCTCAGGATGCCAAAGTTCCATGGCATTTGTATGCAAATATGCTTTTTTTCACATTGATCAAATTGCCGGGCCCTTACTATCCATATTGGGGGCGTATTTTCATTCCACACTTTGCAAATGGAGGGTTATTTAGGACACTGTGGTTTCTGTTTCAATGGTACAGAATGCCTAGGAAGGATGTGCAGACTGATCTTGGAGGGTCAAATATATGAACAGGTAAAACTTATTCATCTGATATATATTTATCGATATGGTGACACAATGGTTTAAAAGCACTCAAAGCGTAATTTTTATGTGGTAAACACTTTAAATTATTTCCCATTTGATGCTGTGTTCTTAAGTTTAGTATTTAGTTTATAGTGTGGTTTCTGAGTAATAACTTGAAGGTGCTCACAGGGCAAAAAAATGTAACTAACTTGTAACTTTTTGCTTTATTGTGTAGTCATCTTTATTTTTTTCCTAATGTTATACATCATACTTTTAAATTCCGTCTATTGTGTGTATCTTGTGACCATTTTACCCCTCCCCGTTAATAGAAGTGTTGATAAACGGAAGGGTAAAATGGTCACAAAATACACACGATAGACGAAATTCAAAAATATGATGTATACAATAAGAAAAAATAGATATTGTTACACGACAAAGCAAAAAATGGTAAGTTTGTTACATTTTCATGCCTTTTGCCCTTTGAAGGTTGACGACATTCCCATAACCCATTTACAATAGCATCACTCATTTTACAATAGTAAACACTCTAGGGTAAACACACGCACCTAATCACTTTAAAGCTTATTGTTATTTATTTAAGTTTTAATTGTTAGCTTAGGACCATGTAGTTTTTTTTCTTGTTTAAGAAAAAGGGAAAATGTCGTAAGATAGAAATGAAAACTTCTAAGTTGAGGACAAACATCTAAAATTTGTGTATTTATTGTCCACTTTACAATTAACTCTTACGTTTATCTTGACTCTGTTTTTAGCTGAATAAAGAAACAATCTTTGTCCATCTGTTTTCCCGCATCTTTTTTTCCCTCTTAGTTAAAGGTCCTTCAGTTGATTGAATCTTGAATATTTGTTTGATACAGATCATCTAATCCTCAAAATCATATTCTATTGTTCGTGCACTTCAACTAAAGAGGACTAAACTCACTGTTTTGAAGGCAGAATTCTGTCAAACCGGGAAGTCTTTTGAGATGTAGAATTTCTAGTGTAAGCCACATTTCTGTTACATGTGTAGAGTAGTGTACGGCAGCATACAACATCATCAGGATTTTGTTTCTGTAGCAGATGGTGTTTACATGTGTCTTTTGTGCATGTGTGCGTGTATTGCAGCAGGATATTTAGTGAAGACGCACTTTAGTTCGGTAAACTTAGTTACAAGATTGCAAATTCTCTACAAAACTTTATTCTTGGAATTCAACTTTAAGAATCAGTGTTGGCATCATTATTACAAAACAAATGAAAGTTAAGACTCCTGGATAGTTGTCTAAGGAACTAACTTCTAGTGTATAATAGAACTAAATCTGTCAAAATTTGAGCATTGAACTTTACGGTATGCCGGTTAGAATGGGCTTACCTCTTCCCATTGTAAAACCCCTTGTTCCATCTGGCATTCTTGGCCCTTTAGGACTCTGTTTGGTTGGTGATGCTTCCAAATGGACTGAGCTGCTCGTTTGCGGAGACAGTTGAAGAAGTCCACGACTGATGTGAGTTGGGGTGCGTGACTTTGATTTCCCGCGCCCTCGTGCCCATCCTTTTTTTGAATTCTCCTCAACCTACCAAGAAACAGTAACCTCAGACTGACCCAGTAGGAATCAACTAAGACCTTCATAATCAAGTTATTAATAGTCTGAAACTTGATAATCAAGTTATTAACCAAATGAGCCTAGCTCACATGGCCACCCAATTTGGGGGGAGGTTTTACCCTCTTAGGCAAGGTCTCAAGTTCGAGTCTTGTCTAGGGCGATAGGGGTTTCCTCTTGCGTGTGTAAAGGGAAGGGTGCTATTGCCTTCTGGGCTGGACCCAACCTGGTTGTGTGGGCTCGCTACGCCTTCTGGGCTAGGGGCCATGTAGCCACAAATTGCCGTTTAAAAAAAAAAAAAAGTCTGAAACTTGAGAATTATAAGGTGTTTAAACTTCTCACCTACAGGAGAGATTTCTGTAATTTTAATATCAAATTTAAGCATGTTATTTGCTCAGAAAATTCAGAAAGAAGAAGAAGAAGAAGGAAAAAAAAAGGTTTGCATTTGAGAGATGTGGGATATGTCACACTCACATTACTATCAACAGCTTGTTCAGAAGTTGCACTATTAGGCTGAGAAGACTCTTCGGACAAGTATGCATCATCATCGTCATCGAGAAGACCATCAAAATCTGACTTCCTGTTCTTCAGGACAGATTTTGGCTGGATGTTTCGAGTTACATAAGTTTCATAATATTAATGAGACTCGATTATGACATAAAGAAAATTACAAATTAGTTACATACTGAACGTCGGACCATCAACCTAACACGAAACCCTTTTCTCCAGTTTCTTTCATCGTTTAATTTGTCAACCTGAAAGAATCTTTTTGAATGATGCTAACAAGATTTTCAGGAGGTGGCGAAACAAAAACAAAAAAAATTAGTTCTTAAACTTAAATAGTAGAAACATACCGCCTTTTCTGCTATCTCGGTAGTTTCATACTCCACAAGAGCATGAAGCTTCAAAACAAAAGCAAAAAAATCATAATCACAGACATAGGTACATAACATCGAAGAACATGATCATAATAAAACCAAAGAACAGAACATCGAGTTTATACCTTATTGCTAAAAACATAATCCCCTTTGGAATGCGATGAATTTGGCTCCGGAGGATGGCATATACGAATGGCTTTGACACTAGTTTATGAACTACCAATTGTTTAACTAAGTTTAAAGTGCTAAAAAAATATCAGAAAGTTTGAAACTTTACCTTCCAACAACACTAAAGATTTTCTCGAGATTTTGATGAGAATGATCTTCAGGTAGATTTTCACCAACAACAGTGCGAGACTTGACAAAAAAGGAAAAAAATAAAAAATAAAATAAAAATAAGAATAAATATCAGACCAAATTTAACACTTGTATAAGTTGCAAAAACATATTCACGTACGCCAGCTAACCTGTAATTCTTCTTTATCTTTCTCTGTGAAGGGGTGTTTACGCCCGACCTTTTTCCCATCGCTACTTACAACCTACAAACGATTGGAATACAAATAAACCAAGGAACCACGAAAACCATTTCTTGAAAACTGGTGGGTCAAATATAACGAACCAACTTTGAAGAGGAACGAAGAGCTTGAGCGAGCAAAAGGTTATTATTGATGCAAGATTTGATTTTCTTCATAGATGCAATAACAGATATCGGAACTGTAACAAAATTCGTGGTCATTACATAACCACATCATATTGCAACAAAAAGTACTAATCTTGCAACCAAAGTGGTCTAATTAATGTGATCTCACCATAGCCTTCTGGATCTTTGCTAATGTGTTTTACAAGAGACTCATTTGCAAGCAAGCTCAAGCCACTGAATTGATATTCCACCTGTTTCATTTATTTATTTTCGTGTGAGGTCATAATCCGACATTAACAAATGACTATGAACGACAACGATCACAATATTAGTTAGATATCAAACTCACTTAAACAAAAACAAGCAAAAGGGACCTGTTTGATGATCTTTTGTTGAAGTTCTTCTGTTAGAACATTCACATTCTTTGCATAATTTGTAACCAGAACATTCGGATTTGTAAAAAGATGCATTTGCTGATCTTGATCGCTAGCACTGGCATAAATCCAATCAGCCGATCCACTTCCATCATTCCCACCCATTCCTAAATAATTAAAATACGGATAAAAGTAACCCGAAACAGGAGATTGTGTACGCGAACTAGGCACAAACTCTGGTGCTTGTGCATTAAATTTAAATGACGTGGGACTTGAAATTTCCCTTTTTTCATCCCTCTTCGTTGTCTTGATTTTTTCTTGCAGTTTTTCTTCGGGATTTGCTTGTGCCATTCTTGGTTTAATTTTTTTTTTTGTTTCTTTTGGTTTTTTGAGGTTTTTAGTTTCTAAAAAGTGAAAAAACTAATATGATCTAATCAATTTCCCCCCATTATGACTTATAAAAACTAAGGATCTTGATTTTTTATTGTTTGGTTATTATTGTTGTTATTGTTAGGATTAGACAACAAAAATATGTGAAGTTGTTTTGATTAAAGGTGAAAATTGTGTTGGAGCGAAAAAACTGGCATGATTACTAAATATGCATAACTGTAATTAGCTATGATCCATATTTGGCGCCAAAAAGAATTATTCTGTTATGCATGAAAAGAACCGGTTTCTTAACTACTTGGATTACCAAATACATGTAACTTAAAATTTTTAGGCGACCCGTGTGGATGTTAAGTTTTTAACCGATCTGAGCACAATCAGAAGTAAATTTTTTTAAATGATTAATTTCATATATCACCTTACTTTTATGATTAATTTCATATATACCCAAAGCTCATTATGTTACTTCATCATACATTTATACACTTTTAACACGTTATACGCTACGGAGTTTTTCCCAAGTTCATACTTATTGGTCTATCTCGGGTTATTATGGTTTTTCTCTATGATAATTTCATTTTTTTGGTTTAAACTTTAAAGTGTGACCATGTATCTCACTCTAGTGCTATTGTGCTAAAGCAGTATACGGGATGTCTCTAATGAATTCGCTAAAGAGCAACCTTCTTTTAGAAATTGTCATGGACTCTGCCGATCCACAATCATCTCTTGTACAATGTTGTGTATCATAACAAACATGTTGAAATGAATTTTCACTGTGTCATACATAACAATATGAAAAATGGCCATTGCGGTAGAAAGACCATCTTATCTTCAAAATGAGCAAAGAATATTGTACTTTCGAGCATCTCCAGCAGCAGAGCTTTATCAAGTTTCAGGTTTAATGGTCTAATATTAAGCATTTAAAGTTTGGTGAATATACGTTTGGCCCAATTGAAGCATTTAGGTTAGTCTAACGGAAGCTGAACTGGGCTTGTTGGCCAAGCCTAAGATCAATACCAAGACCTAAGCCCTAGGGTGTTCAACAGTTACGTTCTCAAATTTTTAGGGTTTTCTAAATTTCAAACTTTTGTGTCTCAAACCAAAACGACCCAAATAGGGGGGTATCCAAAAAAACTGAAGAACAAAAAAAAAACAAAGAAACCGTAGGAGCTGAACTGGAGTCAAGATGATGTCCGCAATGCAACTTGAGAGTGACTTCAATGAGTTGAAGCAAAATACGAGGGATATATCAAGTGACGTAGAGATGTGGAGAGACACCAAAGACATCCTTGAGGAGTTAGGGAGAGCAATATCGAGTGTTTTACCCGAGCGATGTGCACAAGAGAGTTGCCACAAAGGTAGACGTACGAGGAGGAGATATCATGTTACAAAGCACAAACAAGGACCAACCACGGAAGAAGCCAAAGGAGAATCAAATATACCCGTCAAGGCATGCCATGGACGAGATCCAACAGTGTTGAAAGAGAGACACGCCAAGGACGTCGCGAGCTTAGGTGAGGGAGAATGTCACGAGCCGCACATAAGATAGGGTTGTTCACAAGGTTAACCAGGATTCCATATTATTCTACACTAGCCTAGAAGACTCAAGAAATTCTATATAAAGTGTTGGAGGCTCTTAAAAACCCTAAGAATGTCATAGAAACCCTAGAATGCTCCTCCTTAGAAAACTTGTAGAAATATTCTAGAAATACCATAAAATGCATATATTTACCCTAGTTCGAGTAGTATAAATAGATGAGGCCTTATTTGGCCAAATAATCTCTCAATTCACTTGTATCTTCTCTTGTAAAGTTCTCTCTAGCGTTACAAAATATTTCCTTATTTCACTTGTTTCTTTCTTTAAAGCTTTATTTAGTTACCTAATTCGTTGAGTGTTTGAGGAAGGTTGACTTAGTCGAGACTATGTACCGCATGGAAGACTCTTGTCTAGACAAGTCTATGACACAAAGCCATGTTATTGCACCCCCCCCCCCCCCCCTTTCGCATGCTCGCGAAAGTGCACGCCAAGAATTTAGCTTGCGCCAAATGAAGCATTTTATTTATTTATTTATTTTGTTTTGTTTTTTTTTAATTGAGTTTTTCTGTTTTAGTGGGGTATAATGGGTTCTAAAAGTTTAACGAGAGGGTTTTTTTAGGTGTGCGAGTAAAAGGGAAGTGAAAAGAGGAAAACTGAATTGACGCTGAGATGACAGTTTAATTTAAGCCATTGCACGTTATGCTCTTACATCAAAAAGTATAAAAGGGTTCTCATTAGGTGTTTAGTGTTGTGGATGTTCACGGAAAATGATTGTCATGCTTAAATGGCATGACTAATTTTATGTTTAATCTACTCAAAATTTAACACATAAAATATATATTTTCTCTTTTCACATCTCCACTTTTAATTTTTAATCATACATAAAATTAAGCATATCATTTTAGCATGCCAATCACTTTTCGATGTTAATAGGTCTACAAATGCTTTTCTATTTGGAATATGAGTACATTTTGATACTATCATCTTAATAAAAAACAAAACAGATGTTTCCAAATTACTCTTGTACGTACCTTCATTATATAGATGTCTAAATATGCCCACATGACATGACATTCAAAATTCCGATTTTAAAAATTAGTTTCTTAAAGTCATGTGGCGAATTTGGAGTAAACTAGAACCCACGAGTATCGGTACGTGAGTCGGGTAAACCTATGGGCGGGTAAACCTATGGGTCAAACACCTCACATTCAACCAACTGGGCTAGCTCAGTTGGCTACCAAGGGTAATATTGGAGAGGTCTCAGGTTCGAGTCTCACCATGTACCTTCAGAGGCCCGAAAAAACAGAAGCAGGAGTGGGGTTTATCCCATAAAGAGAAAGTTTCGGGTTTATCCCATAAAGAGAAAGTTTCGATGCTTGCATACTGCCCAATTAGATTTCAAAAATAAATAAATAAATAAATAAAATAAAATAAAAATAAAGCCTCACATTCCATTCAAATAAATGAACAATGTATCATACGTAGTATATTCGTATTCATATACTATTGCAAGTCTATATCATGCATAATGTGTTTCTAATGAGATTTGAACCCCAATGCTACATCAGTTTCTCTCTCTAAATCCAAATGCTCCTGACAAAATGACCGCGATCACCAAAAAACATACCCCAAAAAACAACATCCACCCACTCACACACAAACATTTGAAAAGCATTTGGTCGCTTGGCCGACCCAACAAAACCTAAAAGAAGGGGGACATGTTCAGTTCATTCGACGTAAGGGGGACGTGTTTGGATGGCTCGACTGACTGAATAGTTGACCCTCCATTATTACTAGTCTGAGCAATATAGATAACCAAAATAAATAAATAAATAAAAGTCATTGATAGCAAATACTCGTATATTTTATTTGTTTTGGGGCAATTGAGAAAGCTCAACCAAGTTCAAGAAAAATAAACATAAGGTACCAAATGGGACTGTATGTCAAGAACAAAAGGAAATTTACTAAACCGCATTTGATAGAACATATAAACGATACTAATCATACATTATCCTACTCCATATTTCGGTGGGCATTGTGCACATATAAGGAGGCATGCTTCAAAATAACATAAAAACGCATACAGTAAGTTTATAATCGCACAAGTAAATGTTCTGAACCGGTAATCACCATCATTCCAAATGGCCCTTTTCCTTCCTTTCTGCCAGCACCTCCCCTACCCCAGGAAACACCTCCGTTCCAGCCTCCATGTCATGTTCATTAGGAACCCATTGGCATTAATCGGTTCATCACATGAATAGAGTCCCTTATTTGAATATGAACTTAAAGTATAAACCCTTAAAGGTTTAAAAGGCCGAAAGCATTTGCAATTTGCCCTATTTCTATAGAAAAATAATAACTTCACTAGCTTAAATTCCTGATTCATAGGTGAAGATTCATATTTGGTACTAAATTATAGAGGCTATGGGATATGGTATACTATGTTGGCCAGAGCAACAAAAACGGATCAATTTCACTTTCCCAAATCCCTTAACCCTTCATGTTATTCCCCTAATTAACTTGATAACAAATATTAGTAACAGTCACAAACCATACGCCTTTCTGTACATTCCAATTCACAATACGATGAATCACAATAACCACATCCACAACAAGAACTAAAACTGTCAAATCTTGATGTTTCTTAAATCAAATTCAACAAAATTTTCTAGGTTATTTATCTTCAACATATGCACAAATTCAAAGCAATCAAGTATTTAGCACATTTGACTCATAAAAAGTCGAAATATAGAATCAAATATGTTTCTAAAAAGATTTGAAACCAAGTACATTATGCCAAAAGATTTAAGTATATTTTACTAACACAAATATACTTATATGTACATTATTTTTTATTTATTTATTTATTTTGGTTGATAAACTAGGATATGAGACTAGCAGTAATGGCGACTAAATGGATGACCAAATGACCCTGACATCTAAGCATCACATCAGTTTCTCTATCTAAGACCAGTTGCCTCTAACAAGATGATCACGGTTACAAAAAAAAACATACCTGAAAAAACAATATAAATCCACCCACTCACACACAAACATATGAAAAGCATTCGATCGCTTGGCTGACCCAACCAAACCAAAAAGAAAGGAGGACACGTTCGGTTCATTCGACGTAGGGGGCGTGTTTAGAAGGATCAACCGACTTAGTAATTGACCCTCCATTAGAGGATTATAGATAACCAAAAAAAAAAATTGACCCTCCATTAGAGGATTATAGATAACAAAATAATAATAACAATAATAATAATAATAATAATAATAATAATAATAAGTCGTTGATAGCAAATACTCATATATTTTATTTGTTTTGGGTTGAATTAAACAAATTCAAAGATTCTTACATCCATCAAATCTTTGAGCAATACTATCTTTGCATTTTTAAGGCATAGATTCCGAGATTAGGACAAAGATAAGATTGTTTTTTATTTGACTTGTAATTAAATGGCGGCTATTATTAATATTATTATCATTACATACTAATTAATCAAGATATTATATTTAAACATCTTTTATATATGATTATCGTAACCCATTGTTATTCAGTCTTAAAAAATCTCTAACAACTTTATCGGTTGATGTTGATATTATGTTTATCTTTCAAAAATTTGGTAAACTTAAGTGTATAAATATATACTTTTTTTTTTTTAGTTATAACGTTTGATTGACACAACACTTATAATAAATTGTTTGATGATCTATCAATTAGCTAATCTAAGTTTGATAGATAACTTTAAGATCACCAATCAATAATATATCATAGCATTGACAAACACTACTTTAAAATCTGATTTTTTTCTGAAGATTTTCCGCCGGAAGAAATTGGAAATTTCCGACATAACATAATTAGCGACGGTTTACACACAAAATCTCATTGACCATAAGTTGAATGTCCATGTTCTGTAACTGAATATTTGCACAAATATTATAATCTGTTACAAAACGAATACTTTAGGGAACGGCCCAAGAACAAAAAGTTACCTTTTATCATTTCAGATTATAAAATATTAAAAACGAAGATTTCGGTTTTGTTTTTATTAAAAATTATATACTTTTAAATAAAAACTAATCCATTCTATGAAATAATATACTTTATTTTAAACAAGGTTACTTGCACAGTACATGATGATTGATTGAGATTCCAACTAATAATAATTGTTTAGATGGTAGCTAAAAAGGCATCTTGAAAAGTACTAGATGGTTTGCAAATTTATTGAGTTTTTAACCATAAATAGCTTGTAGAATGGTTGTTTGTGTTTGGCACAAGAGCATCTCCAGTGTACACACACATACATGCACATAAAAATATAGAGATCATAAACACACATGTTTATAAAAAGTTTCATTTGCATCCCATAAAAAAATAACAATACAGTAAAACCTCTGTAAATTAATACTCGATAAATTAATAACCTCGATAAAACTAATAATTTGTCCCGTCCCAACTTGGGACTAGTACAAATTTGGACTCCAATCGATAAAATAATAATATAATAATTTTTTTGAAACCCCAGTGTATATATATTAGTCCCGACGAAACTATAAATTAATAATTGCTAAAAATTCCATATATATGCATATATGTGTGCGTGAAAGATACACTTCAAAATCCTAAGATTGTTTAGTAAAAAATGAATTCACTGTCACTTGTTAATTTTTTTGTTAAACTTTAAATCTATATTGAGTTTATCTCAAAATCTCTTTATTGTACTAAAGTGTTAGTGTGTTGTCTTCTCGCATTGCAAAAAAAGTGTTAATTTTATTTTCATAAAGTGTGACTATGAATTCATAAAATTTTAATTGGAACTTGTTTTTTAATTTTATTTTTCATCTCTAACGAGTATACTTGTAAGTTGTAACTACTCCTCCGTCCTTAAATAAATGTCCATTTGACTTTTCAGAGTTAAACTGGTTCATCTTTGACTTTAAATATATTTTTTGTGTTATGCAATACATTATAAAAAATTATACAATTGAAAAATACACTTAAAACTCAATCTATTCATATATTTTGCATTAAATATTATATAACACTCAAAAAAATAATTAACGTCAAAGTTGAACCAGTTTGACTCTGAAAAGTCAAACTGAACATTTATTTATGGACGGAGGTACGTAGTAATATATTACACTTGAAAATTTAAAGGTTATATGTAAAACCTCTTTAAATTAATAAATTATTAATTTATTGATATAATAATATCTCGCTAAATTAATAAAATATCCCGGTCCCAACACTATTAATTTATAGAGGTTCTACTGTACTAACATTTACATTTGACTTGCTAATAATAGGATCAGACTTACATTTACCCTTGATATAGCCTTTTGATCATTCAAAAGTAAGAAAAAGTAAATCCAAAGGGCAAAAAGATTCAAATTTTCTTAAAGATGCTGAGGGGAATAACATGCTTAAAATACTGCATACTTCAATCATAATGTTTTCTCATCTCAAATACAGATGTGCCTCACATGAAGCTTCTACTTGCACAAAGAATCCAAGAAAATAGCATCAACCTAAAACTGTAATAAGCTCAACATAGAATTCAAAAAAGGAAACTAATCCTGCAAAATTTCTTCATTCTTTATGTATAAGTTATTTTCTTAAGGTTGTCTATTTTATATATAAACTCACCTATATATAAATTAACCGCTGCCATTTACCAATTATTTTTCAAAACTTTTTCAAGATTTATACATCTAGATGACCTTTCCAGCTATAGTTCTCAGATTTTGAGTCTTCTCCATCATCCATGCTGTTGTCACCAGTAGTGGAAGTTCCACCAGTGGTGCCGATAAGTAGGGGGCCATCAGGAGAACCCGACTGAGAAATGCCTTGCTTTGACGATTCAACATACTGATCTTGTGGAGACATCCACAACCCTCCACCCAAACCAACGCCAGATTGATTTGCAGATGAGGTGTTGGAAGAGGGAAGCCTTCGTGTATGAAGTCTATATTTCTACAAATTACAGTTATAAACGACATATGTTAGTACTCTTGAAATGAACCTTAATTGGCAACTGTTTATACAAATAAGTTAAAAAGGTAGAGAACTTTATGTGATTAAAACATTAAAACTCACTTGCAGATGGCTTTTCACTTCGTCATTTGTAAGGCCATCGACTTGCATAAGCTCTCTTATCTGCTTAGGAGTAGCAGCTGCAAAAGATCAAACAAATTTAGAAAAGATCAGTTTAGAACTTGCTATATTAAAGATCAACTGTCTAAAAACAAAATGATTATTCTCATATAATCTGCATAAACTTCAACATAATTGAGCTTTAAAACAGCTTATAACACCTAAGAATCAAAACAACAAATTATATTCCGCAAATTAGCTTTACAGTCTCATCTTAACACCAAAATTCAGTTAAACTAACAAGGGCTAACCTTGTGAGCCTCCAAGTTGCTGCAGGGCATTAACAAATCGTCTATGCAACTCTGATGACCAGCATCTTCTTTGTTTTCTAGATGTTTGTTGATGTGGTGGTTGACACTGAGGTACATCAGCTCTTACATTTGACTGACCATTTGGTACAGAACTAACCAGTTTGCTATCGGTACTACTTTTAGCAAGTACTAAGCCTCCCCTCGCAGAATTATCAATTCCAGGGGTAATTAGAGAAAGATCAGGAACCGACAATTCCTGCCTTGTATCCACCATTGCAATTCCACCACATCCCTTATATAAACCGGGGTTTGTATACGGTGCTTGATACAACACTTCTTCAAAAGATTTCTGTGATCATATCAAACATATAAAACTATAATTCATACATAAACTCACTTATGCAATTCTATAACACTAACAAATAACGTTACTAAACTACAAATTATAAAATGTACAGCCTTTTCACCTTTTTGGTAATTTGATCTAACGAATCCTGTTTTCGCTTCTCGATTATGTTTGAACTATTTTCATCAGCATTCCAAAGCTGTGTAGAACTCAACCAATTCTTCTTATCACCACAACCACCATTTTCTTTACTAATCAAATCCACTTCTTCATCTTCATCACATCTTTTCTTTATTGGTATAAACTCCTCTAACACCGGACCCGAATTCGCCAATTTCGCCGATTTCCTCAACACCATAACTTCTTCTTTCAATGCAACAATAGCTGAAATCCATCAAAAAACATTTCATCAAACACTTATTAACCAAACTAGAAAAACACATCAAACCATACCCAAACCACAACCATATCCAAAACTAAAAAAAACCCATATGCATTCACACCCACCAAACAAAACCCTTAAAGGAATTTAGCCAATTCAAAACACAAAATTTATAAAAAATAAAATAAACACCATAAAAAGTAAAAAACTAACCATCATTAATCAGAACCATGCAAAGAGGAAGTTCACGTTTAAAAGCATCAATTTTCCGCATTTCTGACTCTAGCCCATGAATAAAATCATCAATTTTGTTAATCTTGTCAGATAAGTTACCATCATTTGATAACTGATGTAAAAACTGAGTTATTGTTTTGGGTATAAAAGTGGATGGTTGGAAATTTAGAGTTAGTTCAGGAGGTGGATTTAAGCTTCCCATTTTTTATACTTTTTTTTATAAGATTTGTTATTGGTTTTTGAGTTTTGATGATGAAAATGGATATGAAATGAGGATGTTATAAATGAAAAAAATTTGGGAATCTAGAAAGAGAAAATGAAGAAACGCAAGATTCTTGTTTAGCATCGACAGGAAGGACGGATGAACAAGTGTGAGAGAGTGTATGTATAGTATTTATTTGTTTTACATGCTCGGGTAGTCGCATAATATTGTGTTAGCCCAATTAATGAAAGTTTTGATGTTTTGTAGTGTGTGACTTGAAATACCAAAATTACCCCTCTAAAGGTTTTTGATTCTTTTCATTTTTTTTATTTACTATGTGTTTGGCGAAAGTAATTGTTGTTTGAACTGTAGATGGTGCTGGTGCTGAAAATTATAAAAAAAAAAGATTATTTTTATAAGCTACATGGAGTAACCTTTGGTTTTAAGCGATTATGAAAGATTATTTTTTTTAGAATCTCTTATAAGTTATGTCTGCCAAACAAAGATTATTTTTTAAGTAACTTATTTTTTGAAAAAATAAGCATGATCTCTCAACAATCTTGTGTACCAAAATAGCCATAAAGTACTTGCTAGTTGCTACAAGTCCTTCAAAAATAACACATGTATGAATAGCTAATATGCATTGAGAGACCGAACTAAGATTAAATATTATTGGATGTATAAATTTTTTTGAACTGTATTATAATAGAGTTAAAAAATGAGTTAAAATGAAAAATTCATTAGAACAATAATAAATAAACATATTACCTTCTAATCAGGGATCATATATATATATATATATATATATATATATATATATATATATATATATATATATATATATATATATATATATATATATATAGAGTGAGGATCACGTGCGGATGTTTTGTTTTAGTGCGGACGTGCGGATAGATTTAGGCCGTCCAATCCAGATCTGATCTTGACTTTTTGTAAAAAAGTCAAGATCTACGCAACTATCACAGTACCAAATCACCATTCAAACGATTTTTTTAATTTTTTTTTTCCTTTTGAGCGATCCTTAATATTGTTATCTTCTTTCATTTTTTTATTTTTTCAGATTTTTCTGAGAACTTTTTGTTTTTTTTATTATGAGTGCTACCGTGATATTAACCATATTATGAGTTCTACCGTGATATTAACAATATTATGAGCCGTGATATTAAAAACCCATGATAGCTACGGTGATATTGTAAAACCAACGTGATATTAAACTTTTTTACATGTAAAAATGAACCGTGATATTAGTGAAAAGCTTAATATAATTGTTTTTTTTATTACGATATTAAAAAAACTTAAGGTGATATTAAAAAAACTGAAAAAGAATGTATGAATATTAGAGTGATATTAAAAAAGCATGATAGTTACGGCGATATTAACAATTTTTATTAAGAAAAAATTTTTATGATATTAAAAAAGTTATTGTGATATTAAAATTTTTATTAAAAAAAAAGTTTCAGAATCTGATTTTGACTTTGTCAAGATCAGATCTTGACTTTTGTAAAAAAGTCAAAATCATACGCTAATATCACAATACCTTTAACGATAAAAACGATTTTTTTTTGAAATTTTTTTCAGCGATTCTTAATTATTTATTGTCCTCTTTATTTTTTTAATTTTTTCAGATTTTTTTGAATTTTTTTCAGAAAAAAAGCTAATACGATAGTAACGTTTTTGAAAAAAGACGGGATATTTACGATATTGCCACCGCGTTTTTTTTATCAGACTCTGAGATAGACGGATGATCGTGTGGTCCACATTCATCCGTATCATCCGCACTAAAAAGGAAAAATGCACCCGATATATATATATATATATATATATATATATATATATATATATATATATATATATATATATATATATATATATATATATATGGAAGGGATCCAATAAGAAGAATAATTAAAATAATAATGGTAAGAAGTAATTTTAGCCACACATTTTAGTGTAGGAGGGAAAATTTGAATGAAGATGCATCCATTTTTGTAGGTGCATCTAGAATGTATGGTTGTAGTTACTTCATATCATTCCTATTTTTATTATTCTTCTTATTTAATCCTAACTCTCTCTCTCTCTCTCTCTATATATATATATATATATATATATATATATATATATATATATATATATATATATATATATATATATATATATATATATATATATATATGTGTGTGTGTGTGTTATCCACCATCTTCTTAGCAAGTTTGGCAATGTTATTCAAGTTAGCAAAATCATCATCATTACACATAATTTAATAATAGACTCTAAGTTCCATAAAAAAAATTCATAATGGTCTTCTATTAATAATTTGTTTCATCTTTGTGATAATTAAAAGAACTTATTTCATTTTTATGATAATTAAACATACCATTAAAAAATTTAAAGACTAATTAAAAAAGAGCAAATAAAGATAATCAAACAAACCTGATTTTTTTTTTTTTTTTTTTTTTTTTTTTGAACGAAGATTAATATCATTTCATTTCAAACCTCACAAAAGGAGGAAGATACGACATAACAAATTACATCGAAACATAACCTCACAAACGGAGGAAGATAACAACATAACAAGTTACATCACAAGACATACACCATATAGCTGTAACAGCCTATAACAACACCCTTCAATGGTGGGGGGAATCACCCGAGTGAGCTTTGACTGAAAACAACCATATAAGGGAAACAAACCTGATTCATTTTTTGAATTTGTAATAATTATTTAGCAATTTCATAAATCACAAAGAATGTCACCAAAACAGAACTTAGAAATGTGAAGATCGTAAATCACAAAGAATGTCACCAAAACAGAACTTAGAAATGTGATGATATAAGTTACGAGAATTGGACTAGATGGTACCGCTTTGGTGTCATTTCATTTTGGAAACAACTCAAATTGTTTAGCAGATGAATTAAGTCTAATTTTGTGCTTTAATCTCATAAAGCTATTTTATCTTTTTTTTCCCCTTTAATTTACATTGTCATATTCAGTTTTTAACTAAATTTATGTTTAGTCTTTATTTATAAGTAAGAAAAATCAATTTTTTTTTTTTTTTACACTACATCAAAAAAATACACGAGGTTTTCGAGAACTTGCCAGAATCCTCTAGTTCCGTCCTTGTAAGCATTTGATTATAGACATGGTTCTAAAAGGCGCGCAAAGGCCTCGCAAATGCCCCGCAATGGTGTGAGGCTTGGTCATGCCGCCACCACGCAACGCGTTATGCCGCCTTATGTCTCGTCTTTGTAAACTCGATATACATAAAAGATAATATAAATATTTTTATATTTTATGTCGTCTTAAGCTACACCTTATAAACACAAAAGCTTCGTCTTGGCCACTAAGGCGTGAAATTTGGTAATACCGCCACGCCACGCGTCGCATTATTTATAACCTTTATTATAGGGCATGCTACACTTCTACACGCTTATTGAAAGTCCACATGTTGAAACCAATTGAAGAATCGGATCAAGAATATCATGCAATACGCTAGTAAACGCAAAAGAAACTGGTTCAAACATAGCGAGTGATACAAAATTTAAGAGCCACGTTCCACCGTAAATGCTTAATTGCTGTAATTTACCTATCTCTAGCAATTTAAAAATCAATTTTTCAGAAAGGCAACAATTATATAAAAGGCACCACAAGAACAAATTACAAGAGAAATGGCAATCCAACCCACCTTCTTAACAAGATAAATAAAAAGGATAGGCCCCAAGAACAAAAGTACAAAATAACACAGGACATAGGAACTTACAACAAACAACTAGTAAAGCTAAGGTGATATATAACGCTAGCGGTAATGGTGACCGTAGAAGACCGTGATCAATAATGTCATCTCAGCGTCAACTCAGTTTTATCTCTTTTACATCTTTTGCATGACCAAATACCCATAATGGTCACCGTCGTCACCAATTTTTTGTTTATTTTCATTTTTCTAAATAATAAAATTAAAAAATCATTGATAATTAAAAATATTACATTAATAATTCAAATAAAAATAAGAGATATTACAATAAAATTTAATATTCATTAGTTCGACGCCAAATGTGTTCCACTAAATCGACTTTAAGGCATAGATATATTATGTAATATGATGCACGTGTAAACCATGTCCCTTATTTTCTTATCAAACTTCGGCCATGCGGGACTTTTTTATTATATGCTAAACAAATTTGCTTATCAGGCATCTTCATATAGTACTCCGACATGATCGAAAGTGGTATGTTCTAGAGAATCCCATCGGCCCAACACCCACGGCTAATGCCCCGATAGCAGTTAGGAATGCCTACCAGATGCATATGAATGACCTGGTAGACGTTGGATGTCTAATGCTAGCCACCGTGGCATCTGAGCTCCAAGTCAATTATATGGACGTTGAAGCATTTGATCTAATCAACCAATTGCGTAAGACATTCTAAACGCAGCTCGAACCGAAATGTTCGATGCAATTGTTAATCTGAGCAATTGCAAGATGGTTGAAGGATCACCGGTGAGTGCACATGTAATCAAAGTGAGTGAGCACATCAATCGAATTGAAGGTTAGGTCACGCTATTTACTCAAGCTTGCTATTGATTTCATCTTGAACTAATTAAGCAAGGAGTATAAGGAGTTCGTCAAAATATTTGGTTTATGCTAAAGTCTTCTCTAGCTCAACAATTTTTGTTTATGCACACACTTTTCATTTACAGAAAGATTTATTTTTTTTCTCTGTTTCCTTTTCAAGTTCAGGAATATTAGTTTCAAATATCAAACTTGGAATGAAAACTTTAGTGATTTGAGAATCAAACTTTTCATTTCTCATTGATTCGATCTTTTCCTCAACTTTTTCAAACTTTTTCTCAACTTCATTATCTTGTTTAAGAAAATTAAAACGCATTTCAAATTCAACATTTGCTTATCCTAAAAGCTTAAGTTTCTTAGTGAGTTAAGATTTCTAAGCTTCCAAAGTGTCATTCTCTTTTTGCTTCTTGTTTAAACCTTGAGACTCAACTATTTTAATTTTAATTGAATCGAACAAGTTTTAAGGAAACCCTCTTTGGCCCGGCATTGAATAGCGCATTAGGATTTTTATCTTATTGGTGTACTTGATTAGTTGAAAAGCTTCTACAATTCTCAAGATCTTGTTCTAACGTAACTCAAAGCGTTTATAGTTTTGTTTTATAGTTTTTTCAGGTGCATCATGTGGATTATTTATCATTACCTTTAAATCGAGAGCATAAGTCATGTTATGAGCCGTTCAATTGTATATCGAAGTGGAAATCAACCTTTTAATTGTACATCGATTTATATTGATGGGGATACCTCTTATGTAGACTGCTAGCTTAAAACAAGAACTGTTAAGGTGTGTTTGTTTTTTGAAAGGGAGGTGATTTGCACACTCCCATAAATGATTGGGACACTCTAAATTAGAGTGGCTTGACATTTATACCCTCACATTACTTTTACTCATTCTTATCCTGTGAGGGTATAAGTGTCAAGACACTCTAATTTAGAGTGTCCCAATCAATTATGGGAGTGTGCAAATCACTTCCCTTTTTGAAAACATCTTACTAGCATCTTACTCTTGCTGAGTTAGAGCTGGTCAAACATTTTTTTTTTTTTTGAGTTAGGCACGGCCAGAAATATAACATCTTACTCAGTAAAAGGTGGAGACTTGTCTTACTTTCTCTTACCTAATAAGAGATTGAAGACTTGTTATAATATAATATACTTGATGATATATTAATTATGTTATATTTATGATAAAAAGTTTTGTTTCATATTTACACAAGCTACTTATTTATGGTATTGCTATGATATAATATATGCTTAAACAAAAGACAATTAAACTCATTCAGACGGTTATACAAAAAACAAACATTATTTCATTCAGATTCAGACTTTATAACCACATCTTACTAGTAATATGTGTCAGTAAAATTCATACCCAAAACATCTTAATGAAACAAACACATCCTTAATATAATCTCTCATGAGTCACGTAAGGTATATTTCGCCAAGACGAAATGACAGGGAATAACTAATTGTACATTAGAGGATTTTAACCCTTTTGCAGTGCATACTTGATACTTGGATCCCTGCTGAGATTTCTATTTATTGGTAACAATTCCTTTGCATCTATATAATCTCTAATATCCAATTAGTCAGCTCACTGGGATGCTCGTCATGCGTTTTCAAACATTTTAGAGTTTAGTTGTGATGTTACTTTTTCTCAAAAACTTACTCACTTTCGAGGAGTGATATATACGGATGTTAGGTTTCTTTAATGTATATTTATGTTAAAATATATATACATGTTGTAAATAAAAAACAATTCACGACTATGAAAATATATGTTTGTAATATTACGGTGGAATTGGAATTGAACTATATTTATGTTCAAACTAGTCGTTGTCCCGGATATACTTATTCAGTTATAGTATTCAAGCATTTTAACATGGTATTAGAAAATTGAAAAGTGATAAGACAAGACAACAATGTGCATTTATATTTAGTCCGTCGAAAAGAGATCAAACGGATGATGGATAAGTTGTTATGCATACTCGAAAAGCAAGAATATAATGTTCAACATTCGTTCTTTGGAATTTGCGTATGGATCCTATCCTAAATGAGATAGTATCATGATTCATGAAAATTTGCTATAAAAAAATTTCATGGTAGATGTGACGATGGCAAAAAGAAGATACTATCATCATGCATGCAGCTAAACAAATTTCTGCTATGATATATAGTCAATGTTATTTTCACAAACAATGCAATCTAATGATCTAAATCATAGGCCAAGTGGCCAACAATGTTCATCTAAAAGGGATATCGAATAAAAGTACCATAAGAATAAAGTTCTTTAGAAAAGAGAAATTGAACCCAATAAACAGAACCCGATTCTCATCCAAATGTGGAAGAATCTTTTACGTGTTGAAGAAATGTAGAGGGTTGTAATGTTACACTATAAATTTGTAGGGACCAAATATGAGATTCTAAAGTGCTTTTCTTATCACTAAAGTGGAAGTATCTCCACCATCCCTTTCATTTTTATTCTTTTCATGAACACCCCTTCTAAATTCCGATCCATAAAAGAATAGAATCATTTTATACTTTATGGACTTTAGGAACACAAAGTGAACGATTCTCACTTTGAGAATTTTAACCAAATATGTTTCTCCTATATATAGTATATATTTGTTGCATGCCTTAATCATTTCATTAAACATAGAATTATGCACAAATTTTAGAACTAAGTATCGCCTTTCAAATATATCATATGAACAAGAAAAATTAACTAAAAGTAAATGGAGTGCTCATATATCAAACTTTATTGTGTTTTCAGAACATCTACAACGCATTAAGCTATTGAAAATTTTAATCATTTTTTTAAACTTTTTAACTCTAGTGCAAAAAAGCCTTTCACAACCTTTTTCATCACTCATCTAAATCACTCAATATAAAATTTCTAATCGGTCAAAATTGCTCAAACTATTATATATATCACCCTATATAAAACAAGCTTTCTCTAAGGAAGGCTTTGCCCAAAACTCCAGGATAATGACACCTGCATATTCAGCCTCATCCAATGGACCAAATGCAATATGAGCTATTTAATTAATGCAAACATTAAAACACACCAACCACTCTACCCTATAGATCAAACACAAACATTCGAATGAAAAAAAAACCCCAAAACATTCAATTATCCCCAAACCGTATCCAACAATCAATTAACCCCAAACCAATAAAAAAAAAAAAAAAAAAAAAAAAAAAAAAAAAAAAAAAAAAAAAAAAACCTCAAATATGATTCATAACATCATATTGATTCAGGAACAAATATACCACAAGGAATGGTTTGATCGACAACAATTAACCCAAAATCAATAAATCCCTCAAATCATATAAACCCTATAATTTTGGATCCAAAATACATGCGTTAATGTTCATTCAAATCGTAAATCTGATACAAACCCTATTATTCTTATTCAACTACATATGTTCGTTCCACAAGAAACCGTATAATTGTTGTGTCCTTATGTATTCAGATACAACAAAATGTAATCTTTGTTCAATAACAATGGCCGAATATCAAACAGGTAAATTATTCGTTTTTTTATTTTTTAATTTTTTTTGTAATATATGATTAAGTGTTCAATTTTATGGGTTCATTGCCATTTGTATTTTTTTGGAGGTAATTACCTTCATCAATATTAATGTCAAAAGCGTGTGGTATTTTTGGAGGTGATTTATTATAATTTCATATAATTATGGATAGTTTGAAAATATTTAAAACGAATTAAAAACAATTTGTTAATGTTAGAAAGTTATAAATTAATTATAACGTTTTGTATAATCCCATATAACAGAATCCCTTATTTTATGGTTTATCAATTCAAATTTTTAATCATTTCCTTACTTATCAACATAGAATTTGAAATTTGTAAATTCATGATTAACCTAATCAACTCACTATAAATAAGGGATAAAACATACAGAGATCATCACAAACACAATACAATTTTTCCCTGTTTCTACTTGGTTTTAGAACAATATTTCATAGGTATTTCATTTTATGCAAATTTATATTTAGGTATTCTGTTTGTTTTATATCAACTTCTCGCATTATTTTCAAATATTGTTTTGAATGATAACAGTATGGATCAGAACATAACTATGCTTTGTGACGTTGATCGTATGTTGGATGATCTTAAAGTGGTTGCACGTTGCATTAGTAAATGGGTATCCCATCCTGTTGGAAACCCTTCGGATGTGTGGAGTTTGGATTTTGTGTTCCAAGATACTCAGGTTTTGAAAACTGTACATGTTTTTTTTTAATAACATTTAGACATCATCGGTTTAAATCTTTATAAAAAATAATTTTTGTTGTAGGGAAATCGCATTCAAGCCACTGTGAAGAGGGATCATATAAACAAGTTTCAGTTGTTGATTGATGCGGGTTCATGTTACCGAATAAGTAACTTTGGGGTGGGTGAGAATGGAGGGAGGTTTCCCTTACTTAATAACCGATTCAAGATGAATCTTTTTAAAAACACCTTAGTTACCAGGCTTGCAAGCTTTGACACCAACACACGTGGCTTTAGGTTTCAACCTTTCCTGAACTTGACAACCAGACATTTCAAAGAGAATGAGTTGATTGGTAAGTAATTATTTGTTAATATATATATATATATATATATATATATATATATATATATATATATATATATATATATATATATATATATATATATATATATATATATATATATATATATCAGACCCCATACCTTTCAATAACATAGATTTAATGATTAAGTTAATAATTAACAACTGAAACTGTACACAGATGTTATTGGAACAATCGTGTCCATATCAGACCCCATACCTTTCAACAAATTTGGTGTTGATAAGATCAGGAGGACTGTTGTACTAGAAGATGTCGAGTAAGTTTTTTTATAACCAACCTTAGCATACGGTCAGAACCGATGTCATAAGGAACTAATGCGTTGTTTTTAACAGTGGTGTAAGGTTGGAGTGTTGCTTCTTTGATGCTTGGTCTGACAAGTTTTCTAAGTTGGCGGGAATGAGTGACAAGGTTGGTCATGCTGTATTGATTATCCAATTGGCTAAAGTGTCATACTACAATGGTATGTTTAGTATTCTTTATATTTTACTCTTTTTTACATATTCATGAACTAAATGTAATATATCAACAAATACTGCAGACAAACCATCTGTATCCAATGCTTTATGGTCCACAAAGATTTACATCAACGAGGATTTGCCTGAAACTGTGGCTTTTAAGCAGAGGTATGGAACTAATAATGCCGCACTATTACATTTTATTACCAAAGTTTAATATCCCATATATGTGTCAAAACAATTTTTGCTCAAATAACAAAATATCACCAAAGTTTAATACATTATATAGTTATGTTAGTATTTTTTTGAATCTATTATCATTTATGAATGTTGATTACACTTATACAATGTTATAGGTATGCCGACATTGATGGGTATGATCCCAAAAATAATACCATTACCGTGTTTTCTCCGGCTAAAAAGATCTTGATTTCTGAAGAGTTTTTTGAGCGAGCTGTGAAAAAGTCTGTGGGAAGTATCTGTGAATCTGAGAACGTAAGTTATTTGTATATTCAATATCTAAATAATGTATTATTAAAATAATATCATGTTGTATAATTTTTTTAACTGTGTTCTTTAAATCACTTTATTGGTCAGCCATGTTTCATGGTTGTGTATGCTAAGATACACAAGATTCATCGTGAATATGAGAACGTAAGTTATTTGTATATTCAATATGTAAATAATGTATTATTAAAATAATATCATGTTGTATAATTTTTTTTGCCCTCATTATATGTATGTTTTTTTTATATAGCTTACATGTAATACATTTTCATTTTTTCTAAAAAAAAAAAACTTAATGCTAGCGCCCCATCGGGGCGGGCCTAAGGCTAGTATACTAAAAGGCAAGAGGTTACTGTAGCAAACACAGTAGCTGCTACAGTTGTTTCTACAGTACCCGTTTACAAAATAGTCCCTGACGTGAAACTTTCTTTGCAAACTAGGTCCTTTGGGGACTAACGATGCAAGAGGCGCTACTGTAGCAACCATAGCTGTTACACTTTTGTCTCCAAAACACAAAATATACAAAACACATTTTTTTTTTCTTTTCATTCGGTTAAAGTAAACAATAACAAGAAACGAAAATTAAATCAAGATCTCAGTTTATCTCTATTATCGATTCATTCAAAAGAACAAACGTATAAGATCTATTCATCATAGATTTGAGAAGCAAGGTTTCTTTGAAATATCCGAAAATCAAAAAAGAAATAAACATAACAAATCTGTTAGATTATTTCTTTAGTTCGTCAACGAAAAATAACATCGAAAATTAAACCTACCTTGCTATATTTCAAAGAAGTTAATCAAAGAAAATGATCTCAGTTTGTTTTCATGTTTATTACAAATATTTAAAGATCTTTCGTTTTTGATCATAACATCATCGATCTTGAAGAAGATAAACTTCTTTTTTAATTTACAAAAATTAAAGAAAGGACAAAACTTTATAAGTTTCATCCCCACTTTCTTTCGATTGATAAGGAAAAAAAAAAACAAAACGAGACGAAACGAAACCTACATGACGATTGTGTTGATGAGATAAGAAAGATGGATTGATTTGGCTGCATCAATTTTTGGTTTGAGAAAGAATAGTCGGTGGTTGCCTTTGTGGATTAGGGTTAGGATAAATAAGTGTCGGTGTTAATTGGGTAGTGGGTGTTATAAGTGAGTATTTTAACTCAAGTGGACTTGGACAATCTTTGGGCTTACACATTTGTTATACAATTTCGTTGGAGGGCTTTAGACCAAATAGATGCTTAGAGTATTTATATACCTTTACATTTACCAACAATAAATAAATTAACAAGCACCAAAAAAATTACTAAAAAAAAAAAAATAATAAAAAAATCAACTCTTTATTAAATTACACACATTTCAAAACGAAAACACAAAATATATGGACAACACTCTCACATGACATAAATAAAATTACCCTTCATTAAAAAACTTTTCAACATTCAAAACATACGACAAGCCATTCCTGCAACAATATGTGATACATTTCATTTCAAAACATAACAAAGATACCACATACTCTCAAACAATTTGAAACTCAAAGTATGCGCCGAAAAATAATCCCGCGGCAACGCGCGGGTTACCAAACTCGTTCTTCCTATAAGTCATTTCAAATATAACATTTACCAACTATTAGCACTGTTCATCTACAGTGGCTTTTGTCATCTTGAATTTTCAAAGGTCATAAAAATCGTGAATAGGTAGTTGGTCGATCCCTTATAACTCGTAATCGGTCTAGGAGGAATTAATCGGATTGGCATTTTCAGAGAGTTTTGGGTATTATTGGGGAGTTTTAGGTATTCTCGACAAGATTTTCCTAAAAACAACTTGTAATAGATTTAAACAGCGACTATAATTGATTAAAACACGTTTAGAATGAGTTTTGGTTATTTCCGGCAAGATTTGCAGGTTTTCGGAAAGTTTGACCACCGTTGACTATAGTTGACTGATTTAGTTGACCGATTACAGAAATAAAAAGGGTTGGTAGCCAATTAGTGCCTAGACGGCGATTAATCAGTCTTGTAGATCTATTTTTGCAACAATTAAAATTTTTCAAAAAATAAGCTTTTTTAACTATATTGTGAATACAAAATAGCCCTTAATTGAATTATATTTTTAAATTTAATACTTATGATGTAGGCCTGAGCATCGGTTTAAGCCCGGACCGGACCGAGACCTAATTAGACCAAAAACACGGATTGAGAACCGGACCGAATATGTTTGGTCCGGTCCGGTCCTTCGGTCGGTCCGGTTCAAGAAGGCATTATTGATTTGTTTGTATGTAAGATCGTATTGAACCGTACCGGGCCGAAACCGAAATAAGAAAAAAGTTAAGACCTAGATCGAACCACTAGTTTGGTCGGTCAGATCGGTTTTTGGGTCTTTAATGCTCAGCCATACTACGATGTCCAAAAACAGCCATTTACATTTGATAATAATACAAAATACTTTTTAAAAAATTTAAATTTTGTATTATAACACTCGCGATATTGAAAAACACCTCTTAAACCAACTAATAATACAAAATAGCATGTGAACTAACATCAAACTCTAAATAACGTAGCCCCAAAACCCATCAAACTCTTTATTCTTACTGCTTAAGATCTCTTTCTTTATTAGTTTTTATTCGAAAAGAAATATTATCGTTAATAAAGAGAAATTTCCGTAGCTATAAAATAAATGTTTTTACACTCGCTGCAGCGTGCGGGCGACAATATCTTAATAACTTGAGTTTTTCACTTTAATCATCTTATTTGAAAAGGTAAATTACAGTTTGTTTGTATTGCTTCTTTTATGTTTCTATATTTTGATACCTTAAAAAAAAGAAAAAAAAAAGAAAAATAAAAAGTTTTTCTCAACCTTTTTTCAACGTATTCCTAACTTAGCATTGGACACGCTGTCACGCTCTTATGGTGATGAATTCCGATCAATATCTTTTCCCACAGCTTTTCGATACGAGTGGATTTTGAAGTTTATTTTTTACTGTATACGTTTTATGGTGGTCCTTGTTTCATTTTATTTCAATGTCAACATTTTTTGTTTTCTAGCACACTTGGCCTTCCATCGTTAATGTGTCTCTTTGGTCGTTGTTAAATGTTAAATGCTCATGAAGTATAAGTTATGATTAATTTATTAGTCATTCACTCATTTTATTCGTTTCTAGCTGTATCCAGTCGATTGACTTCCATTCAATTTGGTTCGCACTTATAACGTTATAAATTTTATAAAATGTGTATCGTACTATCTTCACAAGTTTGAGTTTTTTTTTTGTCTAATACTGATTTGACCAATCAAGACACGCACATTTTTTGTTTGTAAATTTCTAACTCAATTATATTTTGGAGCAGTAGATTTTTGAACCAACTTCTCTGAACCCAAAAGATTTAAATTGGCAGGGAGGGAATTCTGGCTCCATGCATTTTTATGGATGTCGACTGACCCTAGCTTCTTCAATGACCTACCCTTCTTAATCGAGATTTAAACCAATAACTATTTCTCTAAAATCTCTCATTGACCGATTAACTTGACATTTGCGGTAGGGGAGTGATACAATGGGGGCAATGCTTCGATGATGAAGTCCATGCGGACGAATCCTACTCTCTTTTCAACTCCTGTTATGAAAACCACATATACAAGTGTTGAACAAGGAATCCCTGTATGCTCCATATATAGCATTTACCATGTTCCTAGCTTAACCCATTTGATCAAAATAATTAATCCATTTTAGATAGTTTTGTAAAGAATAAACTTGAAACACAGGAAGACAAAAATATTGGTAAAAACCTAAAACATAAATAAAAAGCCTAAGCTCGTATATGAGTTTAAACTTGCGTTTATAAAGTAGCTTATGCTGTTGATGAATATACTCATAAGCTAAGACTAAGGGTTTGAATTAATTTATATTAAATAGGTGAAAAAAGAAAATTTATAGACTTAGACAAGCCCTTAATATATTAAAAAAAATATTAAAAAAAAAAAAAAAAAAAAAAAAAAAAACTTATCAAATCCTGCATGTAATATAAGCTCATAATATTAATTAAGCTTATCCAAACATCTTAAACACCCGTAAACAAAAATGTGAATCAAGCCAAGACAAGAAGAGAACATTATGGTTCATGTGAATGGTTGTTAGAAACTCATGACCTAGACACGTGCCCAAATAAGTTTAGAGAGGTTAAATAATGGAATTTTGGTGCATGAGTCGCCCCACTTTTTGCAAATTTAACGTAGAAACAAACACTCATCCGTCTCAAAATGTAAGTTCAATTTAATCGAATTTTAACATTATATAATTTTATTTGTGTTATTAACACTTGATGAAAATTATACTAAACAAAAATACATTTAAAACACCATCATTTATATATTTTACATCAAGTATTATATAATACAAACAAAAATATTCAAGATAAAAGTTCGGTTCAAAAAGTTAAATTAGACTTATATTTTGGGACGGAAGGAGTATATTTTAGCGATTATTTGAAAAGAAAAATGGTTAGAAGACCTAACATATGTGCCTAATATTAAGACTAAGCATATGTGTCAATTCTAATGGTTTGTAAGAAAGTGGGTCTTTTAATTGCAACCATCAGAATAATGACACACAGATTTAGGCACATATTTAGGCATATCTTTAGGCCTCCCAATCATAACTTATTTCGAAAAATAGCACTGTATTTGTATTTTTTTTTTTAAATATATTGATTGGTACGTAAATTTTAAAAAAGTTGTAAAAATGTAACGAAGTTTTATAAGTGTTTCAATTTGGTACATGATGATGATGTGTCATACTTGAAAGTCTAACAGGTGGCATCATTTATAACATGACATGTCATTATCAGTATTCATCACGTACCAAATTTGAACATTTATGAAAATTCGTTACATTTTTACAACCTTTTTAAAATTCACGTACCAAATCGGTATATTTGAAAAAATATATTACTATTTTACGACCTAATCAACTTTGTATGATATCCTAATTTCGCGTAAAAACACTAATGACATGATGCAAACTTGAAAAAGTGTAAATTCGATATCCATTTTTTTGATTTTTTGTCCTATTTATAGATGGGCAAAATGATCGAATGTCTCAAATATTAGGCACATGTTTTAGGCCTCTCAATCATTATTTAAAAAAATAATAATTAGGAGACTTAAGTGTATGCCTAAATAAATGTGACATGATTATGATGATTTGTTAACAAGTGGGTCCTCTAGCTATAGCTATCAAGTTGATGTCACGTAAGCTTAGACATGAATTTAGACACATCTTTTAGGTCTCCCAATCACTACTCAAAAAGGAAAATTATTTTGAGACATAAGTTGTGTGCCTAAATTCTTGCCTAAATATATGTGACATGATCCTGATGGTTTATTAACAAGTGAGTCCTCTAGCTATAGCTGTCAAGATAATGTCACGTATGCTTAGGCATGAATTTAGGCACGTGTTTTAAACCTTTCAATCATTACTCTTTTAAAACAGAGACCTTATAAAATTCAAAATTTGGTAAGTTGTAAGTTTTTTTATTATTTTTTTTTTTTCGCAAACAACAAATAAGTATCTCAAAGTATAAAAACAATAAACTTATCTCGTATATTTCAAACAAAACAAGAGCTCACAACAATTTGATTGTAAAGCTTTTCACATGTATTATTGGTAAATTGTTTGGCTTCTCATGCCAGACATTTTAACTTCCTTTTCTCTAACATAATAAGATTTAGTTGAATGATTTCTGAATTAGAATACAGTCAATAATTTATACGATACCATAGAAAGAGAACCCCACAATAATATCTTCAAGGAAATTTCATATTAGTTAGACTGTATTATCAAAGATAACATGATATAAAAAGAATAATAATAAAAAAAAGGTTTTGATAATATGTGTTCACTGGGCAAAAGATTAAGCGTAATAAATGAAGACAAAATTTCATTTAAAATTAAAAAATGCATTTAATAAATATTTATTTATCTTTAAAATTATCGTAATTGATCATCATTTTGATATTAATTAACTACAACATTCCTTATTTATATAAATAATTCTTTGTCTATTGAGCAGAGATTAACAAAACTCATAAAAAAATAAAAAATTATTAGGTTTTTAGAAAGATAGAGGAGACAAAACAATCCTTATCAATCTACTCTTGTAGCATGTGAATAAAATGGATGTTTTATGACCTCCTCACTAGGGTATCTTTTGTCTCATTCTCATATTCTCCCAATCTTTATTATGGGAATCTTCTTTCAACATTGCTTCACACATAATTTAATTATACTAGAAAACTACAACATTTTTTTGGTTATATATATAAAAGTATGTTAATAAGTTGACAAAGGAGGTTAGTTTCATTTTTTTTTTAAGTTTTACACTGAAGCTAGGGTGAGATTTCTTCCAAAAATTAAAATGGTGGAAACCATGCATGATCATAAAAATTATATTATGAGTTGATACTGAAAAATGATTTCTATGTCAAAATGTCAATACAAATAGATATTACACTATTTTGGAGAAAGACAAAATACATGGTAAGAGGAATTTACGTAGACGGGACCATAAATACTTGGAAATGTTGGAAGTGTTGAAAAATTTCCATGCGAGAGAATAAAACTTTTTTTCCTTGAAAATGAACATGAGAACATGTATACATACACTGTATCGTTTAAATTAATGTGTGTTAGTTTTATCTTGAAACATTGATTTGATTTGTAATCACGAGTCATGAAAGCCACCTATGAAAATTGAGTCGAGTTATATTACAAACCAAACATTCTTCACATACCAAGGGACTCATCCACACCATCCATCTAAAAAGAAAATCAATGGTTGAGATTAAAAAGATTTTATTATTTCACCTATTTTTTATAATTTAAATATCTCTTAAACCGTTAATCGTTAAGCGAAAATAATTACACCATCGCGACGGACATTTAATTATCTTTCTATAGACGGGCACTTTGATATACTTTCGAAAAAAAAAATCGTTTTTTACACGTTTTTTTTTCCTGACCGAAAAAAAAAATCATATATGATATTGCATATCATATATGATATGCAATATCATATATGATATTACATATGATATCATATATGATATTATATGTAAAATCATATATGATATTGCATATCATATATGATTTTACATATAATATCATATATGATATTACATATCATATATGATATGTAATATCATATATGATATTATATGTAATATCATATATGATTTTTTCGGCTACGAAAAAAAACGTGAAAAAAACGAAAAAAATTTTTTTGTCTAAAATATATCAATTAGCCTATCTATAGAAAGATAATTAAATGCTCGTCGTAACGGTATATTTTTTTTCGCTTAACGATTAACGGTTTGAAAGATATTAATATTTGAAAAAAAAGGATGAAAGTGGGTTTTTTAAATTGTTGGGATTAATCTCATCCATTAGATCAAATAAAGATGGAGGGAAGATGGAGGGTGGAGATTAGTCCCTTGGTATGTAAAAAAAGTTTGGTCCTCAAATGATCTTTATTCATGAAAATTATATTTGGATTCTTTTGATTTAGGTTTGAGATTAGAAGCACATAATTTATCGTGTTATGAAATTAAGTCATAGTGTCAACACTCAACAACATCCACATCATTGCCAGGTCGACAACGAATAAGCTTCTTATCATGTAACTTACGTGCTGAAATTCTTATCGGTTCTGTACGTTATATGTTGTTGAGGACAATATCGATCTTCTTTCATGAGGGAAGTTTTGTTTGATCCAATTGTAAACATGATTATCTTTCGAAGTTCTAAGATTTGGATATATATAGTTTTATGAATATTTCTACATCCACTCACAATTTACAAAAAAAAATCCACTCGCTGACGTGTCAGCGAGCTGATTGGTTGGTTTTTTGTGGGCCACAAAAAACCAACCAATCAGCTCGCTGACACGTCAGCGAGTGGGTTTTTTTTTTTGTAAATTGTGAGTGGGTGTAGCACACCTCTAGTTTTATTGTGTTCTTTGTCCACCTCTTTCATAATTAGTTAGCACATTGCATGGTTTAGTTTAATTAGTCCAGTGAATTCCACCCACTTACTTAGATCCTTTCTTTAGATCTCAAATGATGTTACATTGTTAACCTAAGGTGTTAAGATTCATGAAATATGTCAGATGAAAAATAGAATAAGGGCAAACGATTGTTTATTGATCCGTGTTAAAATTAAAATGAGTCTCAAGAAATACTAATTTCACACAATTTTCACAAAATAAACTTTACGTACATATGTGCCAAGTAAACTAAGTAAACTGTACAAATGAAAATGTATTAACATTTCTCTTTCTTCTTCTTCACTTCCTATAATTGACACATATATGTGTGAATATGTTTTCTTTATTAAACGATTTTAGATTTAGGGAGCACTAAATTGAATACTACTAGTATTTTGGCTATTATCGACCTTTTGACCCATATAATTTCTAGCTATTATTTTGTCCTTTACCATTTGGCTCGTTTATGTAAATCGAGTCAAATTGTCAAATAAAAGTACCTATTAATTCTATCCGAAGTTCTTTTAAATCTATATAAATATAAAAAATAAGTTTCCCTATTAAATGTAAGCATTAATGTCACAAGTTAAGAAACTCAATTATAATGATTAAGCTCACACAGTTCCTTAATTTTGAGCTTCTTTTGAAAGCTTTTGACACATTTTAAAGTTGAAGTCACATTTACTTGGAGCAATTGAATGTAAAGATGAATATGAAGTGTTTTTCAGTTTTGAGTATACAAAACATCCCGCATTTAAAGAAAAAAAAAAAAACCATTCCGGTATTCCCCACCATTCTTGACACTTCTTATCCACCCATTTCACCTTCACAAATATACACTCAAACGCGAAACAAAAACACTCCCTTCACACCACCCTGATCACAGCCCACCACCATCACTGGTGGTTTTTGAGATTGTTTCTTATATCTTTTTTTTTTTTCCCATCTTTTGAATATTCTCATGTATAGATCCATATTTTTGCGTTTTATAACATTTTACTAATGTTTTTTTTGTAGATTTGTTGGTGCCACCACAACCATTACCATCAAATTATTGAAAGAAGGTCATGGGTGGGATACACTCATAAAGTGTATATTGTTTTTGGTGATCAGCCGGGTAATATTTATAAACTTTGTGACTTTCTTGAAAGTGCAAAAAATGTAGCTTTAGAGATGCTTTTTAAGTTTTGTCAAATGGGTTTTGAGCTTATAATGCCTGCAAATTAGTTTGCAACCGCGGTTGTCGACAAAAGGTGTGTGCTTGCGCTTAATAAGAAGGATTTTAGCTAATCCTAATATTGCATGTATGTTTCACTTTGATTGTTCTTTAATCTCAATTAATTTATTCACTCTGCTACATTGTTTATTTATGTCACTTTGGTACTTATAAGTTCTAATATTGAATTGAGTTATATGGATAATGAAAATGGAGCTGAGTGTTGTTGAAGTTATAATTATGTGGTTTGGAGACGGCTTTTAAGAATTATATTTGCACTTGGTTACTGTAATTTGATATTGTTGAGATTTAAATTGAAACCTTTTGCTTTGTTATTGAAACAACCTTTATGTTGGACTCCAGCAGCTATTTTATCAGTATATGGGAATAGAATATGAAAACGTGGGTTTTTTGTTAACACCAACTAATTATTTTTTGGCTTTGGTGAATACTTTTTTTGTTCTACTGTATATAAAATTTGATAACAAGCTAACAAATGATCATAAAAAATAGGCATCTGTTTTATTTTTAAGATAAGAGATGTAAAAAGATGGGCATTTAGCGTATATAACTTGGGTAATGTTTCAGTTATAGGTTGCAATGTTGATGCAAATTCATTTAGCTTATAGCGATCATACGGGTCAAATGGGAATTATTTAGGATGGAGTGAGTTTAAAAAGTATGTAAGCAATTGAAAACGGAGAAAGTGAAAAGTTGTTGGCGAGTCACATTTTATAGACTGATACCTGATGTATGATTTGAATATTTACTTTGTTTTTTGTTTTGCTCAGATAAAGCCAATGTTTAGATACACACCCTAAGTAACGGAGCTAGCTATTTTGTGAAAACATATCAAACCTCATTAAGGTTTGTTTTGTTGAAGTCGTTATTGAATCTTTTTCTTGATGATTTATTGTATCATGTTTTTAAAGTGATCAGGGTTGGATTTTCAGTTTGCATCCACCACGATCGAAGGCGCTCGAGCCCGTCTTAGGGGTTGACACTAGGCTGCAATTGCTTAATTTCAAGTCAAAGAAGATTCATATCAAGGATGTCGGGAAATGCTTTGTAAGTATAAGCTGCGAACATGCAATTCCAAACACCCCTTTGTGTTCAGCTTTACGTTAACATTTTGATTTTTTAATAACTAAATAATTTATCGTGTTAATCGAATTCTGCTTATTTAAGAATTAAAATGGTGATGAGATATTGGAATTTGTTTTGGTGTGATTACTCTGAAACTAATAAAGAAAAATGATTTCTATTGACCTGTGAAGTGATGTTGTTGATATCAAGTTCCCAATAGATGAAACTGATTATTGACGACTTTTAAGCGCAATGCCAAACACCCCTAGATATGTTTAAGTACGGAAGGGAAAAATGTTACAGAGTGAAAATTTGTTTACTGGAAACAAACTAGATGTGGCATGATGGTTGTGCTCAGGTGGGTTGGGTAATAGGGTTTTGCAAACTGGACGCGTTTGGGTATAATAGGTTTGATATTGGTTTTATCTTTCACGGTGAATAAACCTTATTTACCTGTTTTCGCGGCCCTTATGTACAGTCGACGTGGTTTATGGGTCCTTTACGCGATGCAAAGTTTTGAAGGTATAAGTTTAATTGATGCTACAATATATTGATTTAGACAATATTAGTTGCATATGCCATAAAATAAATTAGCCGTTTGGTCAATATGAGAATCTTGGTAAACTTGTAAAATAAAAAATAAAAAAGTTTACGTGAGAGAAAAACGGGTAAAATGGGTCGAGATTTCTTGGTAGTCGTTTAAAGCAAGATGATAGATCATTAAAACACCAGGAAAGTGTGAAATTAGGGAGGTTATGCTCCTGAAACCTCAGTTAAGATTGGTGGGGGGTCGCTTACTACATTAACTTGGACCCAACTAAGCCAGTTAAACTATATGAATACATTTCTCGTGGGAGGATTCGTGAAGCACATGCAGGTTCGTTTGTTAACATATCATAGGTTTGTTATGTATGTTTAATATGACATGTGCAAATGCAATTGGAATCGTTGTGAACTAACTTATATGCATTTTTATCGAGTATTAATGATTGATTTTATATGGCAGGAAAATAAATTCTTTCATTAAGTGTTCAAGTTTACACCAAAGAAAAAGTCTCTTTCCAGTAGAAATCTTATTTCATTACGGTTTTATGTTCCTTACAACTCTCTTCCATATTTCAGAGG